>CM060483.1:18984434-19039434 GCA_030544235.1 Lepturacanthus savala
GACTGTCAAAAGTTTAGGGTCATTTAGAATTATTTTTGTAAGAAAAGCGCTGTTTTTTTCAATGAAGATAACTTTAAACTAATCAGAAATACAGTTTATACGTTGCTAATGTGGTGAATGACTATTCTAGCTGCAAATGTCTGGTTTTTGGTGCAATATCTACATAGGCGCATTTCCAGCAACTATCAGTCAAATGTTCTAATGGAACAATGTGTTTGCTAACCTTGTCAATGTCTTGATTATATTTTCTATTCATTTTACAACTCATTGTACTCACTCAAACACAAAATTGCCTGGGTGACCCCAAACCTTTGAACAGTTTTGTAGATGATAAGATGATTTTAGGCGAATAAAGCATGTCTAAAAAGTGCGAAGAAAAGTAATTGTAGTAATTAAAAGTACATTAAAACATCCAAAGTCAAGAATAAGCAAAATTTAAGTTGCGTAGTTAAAAATCTTGCATTTAAACAATTTTTTCCTTGTATGTATGTTTGACATTTGCAAAACTATGCCTTTGTTTTTTTTGCATTTGCATTTGCAAACCACACTGTGTTTATTCGTCAATCATGCGACTTTTGTAAAACAGGTTTCATTTGTTTATGACGAGGTGGGATCAGTACAACGGTGTATGGAAATATCTGCTCTTTAGCTGCTAAACTGCTTCACTGTGTTTGCCAGCTCATCCACAGCTAACTGTGTGTGTGTGTGTGTGTGTGTGTGTGTGTGTGTGTGTGTGGTGCTGAGCAGGTATTGTACAGTTGAAAACAGCTGCCTGCTGTGGTCCAAAACAGCACGGTGAGAGCACCCAGAGTGAACCAGAACAGTAAAGCTGCAGCCAGACAGATAAACAATGAGCTGAAACTCACTATGAAGCTGCTTAAAGCCGAGAGGAGCTGATGACTCTCTGGAGGTTCATCACTGTGAGACACATGCACACACACACACACATTGGCTAATCAGATGTTCTTAGAAAAAAATATTGATTATAGCTTTTTTTTTTCTTAGCATTATTGTTCAGAGAATGAACACGTAGCGATGGTTGAAAGAAATCTGCTCGTACTCAGGCAGGCGCCTTAACCAGAAGCCCAAAATATTGATTATAGCTGCTTTAACAAGATTTTATATTGTGTTAATAATATTCTAATTAAAGGTTCTATATGTAACTTATCAAGGTTATCAAGTATGGGGTCACCCACACATTTTAGTGTTTTCCATAGAAAGTCACACTTTTATTTAACCCTGCAATGAACACTAGACTAATAGTTGCTGGAAATGCGCCTCTTTACACCTATGTAGATATTGCACCAAAAACCAGACATTTGCAGCTAGAATAGTCATTTATCACATTAGCAATGTATAGAGTGTATTTCTGATTAGTTTAAAGTTATATATATTGAAAAAGAACAGTGATTTTCTTTCAAAAATAAGGAAATTTCTCTACTTCATGTGCAAAGAGTGAGTTAGCTAACGGCGAAGAGTAATGTTAGCTAAAGCTAAAGAGTACCGTTTGCTAAAATGAGCAGAGAAATACTAGTGTCCACTTTATTTCCGTGGTGATGTTAAACCCGTCAATGAAAGTATTACCAGTCATTTATATCGGCGAAGTCATAGAAATTAGCTTATTGCAGTGGTAAAATGCTAACAAACAAGGCTAAAGGCTAAAACGTACTCATTGGAATTTCAGAACTAAATGATTTTATCGAATTGTTGCTTAGAGAAGCTTTCAAATTCCAGTTTGCAGAGACGTTCATTAAAGAAAAGTTTCCTTTGAAAGCAGCTACGGAACAAATATGATGAATAAATAAATGATGATACGATGAATTAAACAACACAATAACCACTAACTGCAACAACATCGCTGCTACAAGCATCAGCTGCACAGAACGAACAAGATAATGGAACCAAATACAACTTCTACCTGTAAAATAAAACAGGAAATATGAATAGTTATGTAATAAATGAACATAATAAGTTTGTCCTGGCTTCAACCATGGAAATAAAGATTAATAAGTATAAGTATTAATAAGTAAGTTAGTATATTTTCTGTATTATAAGGCAGTTGTGTACAGTTTCTACATGCATAAATAAATATTTTGTTCAAAAAATAAATATATATTATATTGTATGTAAGTATTTCTGCATTTTTTCTGCATTTCTTAGCAAGAAATGTTTTTTTCCCCCGACAAAAAACATATTTTTATTATTATTATTTAAAAATTAATATTCTGTAGCAGGTATCGATACACATCAAATAACATAAATTCCTGAAATGAACCCTCAGCTCAGGGTAAAATGAAGACAATTCCTGCCACATTAAATCAGAAAACAACACTAAAATGGTGGAAAAATACCAAATCTGATGTGGACACTTTGTGCAGAATAAAGCAAAAGTGTCAAACTTAAGTAAATTAAGCCTGATCTTGTGTTTTTTATGTTTTTAATCATCATTTTAGATTCAACCTGTTAACGTTTGGAGTCACAGGCTGAAATATATGAGTGAAAAGCTTTAAAAAACTGAGGAAAAAGTCGGGATGATCAGAACGATATCTGTGATGTCTGAGTTATTCATAGGTGACATATATAAAAACAAAGACTTAACACACCCACACACACACACACACACACACACACACACACACACACACACACACACACACACACACTCGGCCCACTCCATCTCTGCCGTGTTTGTTCTCTGAATTATTGAAAAGACAGAAAACAAAAAGCAAAGAGAAAAGAAAAGAGACTCTCCTGTTTCTATTTTTCTTCCTTTTTCTTCAGCTGACCTGCCAATAGGCCGATAGAGTTTCCCTCCCTCTGTTCTTCCCGTTTTTATTCTCCGTCCTTTTTTTTTTTATTTATTCCCTCCCGCTCTTCTCCTTCTTCTCTCGACTTTTATTTCATTCATTTTTGTTTTGCTTTCGCGAGTGCGTGGAAAAGCCTTCCTCTCATTGTTCGGCCTTATTTTCATTGTAACAGACACTCGCGGCGGCCTGGGAAACTGCGGCGGACAATAGAGCCGAGGAACGAGCGTACGGGCGAAAAAGAAAATAAGGCGAGGGAGGACGGAGGGAGGAACGTCGACTCATAATGAGAGAAAGGAATATTTAGGCCGAGAGGAGAAAAAGACGCGGTGGCTCTCGACCGGTGAAAGTCGATCGGCTTTTTCTTGCTGCTGGTGACAGTGGTGGTTTTTTTTTTGTTTTCCCTTATAGAAGTGAGGAAAAACAGCGGTGATGGAGAGAGGGACGGATTCATGTGTCACTGGAAACCGTGTCTTTGTCTTTCATTGTCAGCGAGAGAGAAAGAGAGAGGGAAGAAAGCGGAGGAAAGAAGGAGAAACGGGCGTAAAGAGGAGGAAAGATTGAAACGATATTAATTTAAATGGGATAAAATGTCGACCTGCACAGATTCACTGATTTCAAACCGCAGCCAGTTCCCTTCTAATAAGTTATAAATATAAAGTCATAACAGGTACAGTAGATGCAATTTTAGACCATTATCTTAAAAAAAAAAAACTAAAAACAAAGAAGAAAGTCCAAAATGTGTTTAGCCTTATTATTACAAAATTCACGCAAATGATGCTAACGAGGAATTTCGTGAATTTCTCAACATTTGATTATTTATAAATTGGCTAAATGCGAAAATATGTCCATTTTCTGATTTTGACCACATTTTTACATTAAAAAAAAAATCGATTTATGTCAAGAAGCAAGGCTTTCCTCTCTGTATATGTCAGCGAATGACAGAATCGCATTGAAAACAGGGGGTTAGCGCAGGGGTTAGCGCTGTTGCCTCACACGCAAGAAGGTCGCAGGTTCAAGACCTCCTTGGTCCTGGGTCTGGGACCTTTCTGTGTGGAGTTTGCATGTTCTCCGGCTTCCTCCCACAGTCCAAAAACATGCTGAGGTTAATTGGAGACTCTAAATTGGTGTGAGTGTGTGAGTGAATGGTGTGTGTGCCCCACGATTGGCTGGTGTATCCCTGCCTCTCACCCTAACACACTGGGATTGGCTCCAGCAGACCATGTGACCCTAATGAGGAATAAGCAGGTATAGAAAATGACTGACTGACATTGAAAACAGCATTTGCAGCACTCGGTTTTCATTCTGTGGTGCAGCGCCACACACAGGTCTGTGTGAGGTCTGTTGATGTGTGAAGGTCCCACATTAGATGCATTTCTCAACATCACATATTTAATTCAGACTATTAGATCACTATTAGAAGCACGGGTTCAGATTTAGCGGAGTGCTTGTGGCGTGTGATTGATTATAACAGTAATAATCGCTGTTTTCCAAGTCCAAGGGCTTCTGGAAACATCTTTTTAACTTGTTCCCCCTTTTCTCTTTAGCAGGAAGTCGGTGTCCAGTGTTGAATGTAATAACTTCACCCCTGTCTGACTCCAAATGTGTTTTTAATTTGTGTGGATATTATAAGAAATGCAGGTCCGACAAAGAACCAACATGGGCTGAACATATGTTAAATAGATTGTTGGGTTGTCTACTTTTTCCGAATTTTAACGTTAATTTATTCCAAATAAGGGATGGAACACGGTTGCCTCTTAATGTCCCCTGTGTGTTTTCTTCAGTGTTATGACTGTGCATCCGAATCTGTCATAAATTGACTTTTTATCCACATTTTTATGACGCACTTTTTATATCGTTCCTTGGCTGTTTTTGATCTTTGCTCGGATCGAGTATTTTAGTCACCAGACATCTGGATCTTAAGTTATCGGAGAGAAAAAGAAAAAAACACGGATTGTTAACATGAAAACTGCTTTATTCGGTGGTTTTAGTGGTTTTAATCAGCGGGCGTGTTTGTTTTGGAGAGCGAGACCTCTCAGGACTGCTCTTCCCCTCCAAGTGACAATTGATCCGACGGAAAAGACGGGCGATGTGTGAAAAGTAACACGGTAAAAATGTAGTGGAGTGGAAATATAAAGTGATTATTTAAAGAAAACCGGGATAATAACTAATGTTATTGCCGTGAAAAGACCGAAGAGACACCATTTCAGAAAATGAATTTGAATTAAAGTGAATTGGGTGGAGACGGAACACTGAGAAAGAAAACAGCCTTAAGAAGTCCAGAGAGAGAGAAGAGATGAAAAGAACATGTTGAGGAACTGAAAGAGAGAAAAAAAAAATAAAGTGACAGAAGAGAGAGACAGGAAAGGAGAGGACAAGGCCAAGGAAAAAATGAGAAGTGTGTGTGAAAAGGAGAGAGAGAACATCTGCCCATCTGTTTATACTTCTTTTCTTCCCCGGTGTAAATGGCAGAGGGGATGAGGCCCAGCTGTCATCTGCACACACACACACACACGCGCGCACACACACACGTACACACACGTACACACACACACAGCGCAGGGAATTCAGTAGGCAATAATAGAGAGAGACGGTTGCTAATTCAAACTAATGGAGGGAGATGAAGATGGATGAGAGAGGGAACGAGGGAGCAGAGCAGGAGAGAGAGAGAGAGAGTGAAAGAGAGGCAGCATCACCCACACAGAGTGTGAGCGAGGAAAAAAAAAAGAGAAAACATCTGATTAACTAACTGTTAAAGTCTTTTTTAGGTAATTTACGATTTGTATCCGCGGATGTAGGTTTGCTCGTGGCGTTCGTCGTGCCTGGACGCGTCATCCGTGATGTTACCTGGGGTCGTCGGGTGTTTCCGCTCTTTCAGCGATCGAGACGCCGTCACCCCGGAGACTCAGCCGGGGGTTTATGGAGTCCCTGCTTGTGTCCAGGTAGCGCTGACCTTCTTTTCCTGATCCACGGCCACCTTGAGGCGACTCGATGGCCCTTTACCTTCTGATCCCAGAGGTACCCAGCATGCCTTAAGCCCAGGTCCACGGATCATCTGCATCCCACTTCAACGGGATCACACCCCGCAGTCTTTGACCAGTTCAGCTTATTTCGCCCTCCTTCTCTTGTTGGCCTTGATGCTGGCCTCCCTGGGAATGGGGCGTTCTAAGAGAATGACCTGGTTGAAGGTTTCTCTGATCAGCGCAATGCCTGGGTTTAGCATTGTTGTCCTAACAGTTCCCAAGGATCTTCGGTTCTTTCTCTAGGTCCCAGTCTTGTGCCCTTGCAAGGAGGCCAAAGGAGCTTGTCCTGACAGCTGATGTTGACTCAGCCCTGGTGGCTTCAGGACCTTTCCAAAGTTTGGTCCATGAGAGCCTGTGCTCCACTGCTTGCTCTTTTCTTGTCCAGGTTCCCCGCTGCCCTAATTCCAACCATCCCGCTGGCTCGCTCCTCGACAGATGCTCATATTGATCCTGGATAAGTGGCCTCTTGTCCTTCCCCTGCACCTTGTTTTACTGAAGTGTTCTGAAGCCCTTTGATGAGACGCTGCGCCTTAGCCATGACCTGGAAACCGTCCAAGGCATCTACTGACCTCCATGTGTATCCTGTCCTGACCTTGACGCCAGCCTCTCTGATTTCTGGATCGCCGGACTCTTCCCATAAATTCTGGGAATGGGGGGCTTCAGCTTCTTGTTCTGCCTGTACAGGTCGATGCTGAAATAGTCCGAGCCACTTGAAACCTCGGCCTCAAACTTACCTGGTAGGCCTGACCGGTCCACTGCAGCTAGCCAGCCTTCTGGATCTTGGTCAGTTGCTTGGATGGATTCTGTGTTCTTCAGGCTGCAGTTGAGCACATTTCCCAGGTTCTTCACTGTCTTCTCAGTTACCAGTGGTATCCGGATGCTGGCAAGTGTGAAGTGGAACTTGTTGATCGCTCTGATTTTCTTTAGCGCCAAGAATCTGGACTTCACCAGCTTGAGGCTCATGCATGGGGGGTCATGCCATCAAGGCCCTTTAGAATCCACCCGCTTCTTGGGAAAGATGTTCCATGTTGATGTTGTTGTCACTGTCCCGTCATCCAATAAGGACCAGACAGGTTAATGAAATGATACATCCGGTACCTTTGAGATCCCTCTGGATCAATGTAGGAGTTCCACAGGTGGTAGTCTGTCACACATCTGGCAATAACACAGCAGAATATCTTTCCCTTAACAATGAGTAGCAAGATAGCTCCGAACTGATCTATGTTCTTCCACTTTTCCTCCTGCCAAAGCTCCACTAGTGAGCTACCTTGCCCCTCCTCCAGATCACCTTCAGGATCCTCCAGAGCCTTGAGCAGTTCTTGTATACCTTGTTAGGTGCCCCACTCAGTTCGTGGCCTGAGCTTGTTAGATGTTTTCCTTTACACTGGGGACTCTGCAGCTTTGCCCTGCGGTGGTACAGTAGCTGAAAGTAGTGATTTGTGTGACACGAAGTAAGTGACACATTTCCAGGTTTCTATAAATATAGAGGCCTGGACGTGTGTGGAATAAGTAAGTGCAGAGGAAACAGGTTGACTGGTGTTCAATTATCTCTTATTAATGAAGAGCATTAACTGTGAAGACAAAACTGGTCAAATAAAACCAGAAAATGATGTTTTTTTTGACAGAAGAATTTTGCAAATCTACCCATTTCCCAACTGTTGCTCACTATGGATGTTTTAAACTTTACTGATGGTCTAAATTTCAAAAGTTGCCATAGCAACGGCATATATTGTTTCAATCGTTTTAAATTCAAAGAATTGAATATGAATAATGGACTCGGATATGTCTGATGATATGGAACAGGAAGACCTGACCTTCTGTTCGTGCCTTTTTGAGCATTATTACATCCTGCGTATGTAACATATAGAGCTCATGTTTTTTTTTTCTTTTATTTATCACTGAAGTTTCTCATCTTCTAAACATCCAACCGTCTGCGTGTCTGCGTCTCTACCCAGGAGGCAGCGAGTGTTCCTGGGATAAGGAGCGTCTGACCAGCCCCCCTGCTGGCGCCCACAGCGGAGGCCTGGGAGGAGGAGGAGGAGGAGGAGGAGGTGGAGGAGCACCAGCAGGAGCGGTGGGAGGAGGAGCAGCCGGAGGTGGTGCAGCGGGAGGCGGAGGGAGGGGGCCCGCCATCGGATCTGTCAATCAACAGCAACTCCAGCAGCAGCAGCAACAGCTACTCGCTAACAGTAAGAACACACACACACACACGCGAATAGAAAGACCTACTGTGTCGGAAAAGGGCAGAAACACACACACACACACAAGTGTTGAGATTCTATGTGTTTAAGGGGTTGCAATATTTGTTAATGTTGGCCATTTAATCTGTTCCCATCTCCTGTATTAACACTCCGTCTGGATTAATCAGCAGACACTCTACTAAATGACTCAATTCATCAACATCACACACACACACACACACACACACACTGATCCACACATATAGACAGAAACACTCTTTCCTCGCTTTTTTTTCTTATTGCAGGAGTAATATGTTTGGACACACACACACACACACACACACATACAAACACACATAGTAATATGTTTGAATACACACACACACACACACACACACACTGGGCAGCAGGAGGTGACAAACACTCACTTTGATTATTCTATCTCTTCAGTCATCGCGACAACAGCAATCAGTGTTATTGTTTCATTGGAATGAAAGCAGCCGCTTCAATTTGTGTGTGTGTAAGTGTGTGTGTGTGTGTGTGTGTGTGTGTGTGTGTGTGTGTGTGTGTGTGTGTGTGTGTGTGTGTGTGTGTGTGTGTGTGTGTGTGTGTGTAAGTGTGTGTGTGCGCTGTGGCGACTCCTCTCCGGTTTGTCACATGTTGTGGGAGCTCACTTTTGAAAATAAAGGCTATTTTAGGGTCAAAGGGAAAGAAGTAGGGGGTATGAGGGCAGAGGTGAAAGGTCAAGGTTATGCTTTCAGGAGGGTTAAAGGATGAATGAAAGTTAAAGGGAAGGTCCTCGCAAATGTGACGCCGTTGGGGAGGAAAGAAAAGGAGGAGGCACAGTGAGAGATCTGTGGTGTGGAAGGGGAAAACGCAGGATCACAGAAATGGAAAGAGGGAGGGAAAAATGGACAACAAAGAAAAAGTTTGAGACAGATAAACGATGGAGTAAAAATAGGTCGGCGGAGGAATATAGGTTGAGTAAAATAAAGGAGTCAAAACAATAAAGAGAAAGAAAAAAAAACAGGACAGAAGAGGAAACGATGGAACACGCGAAGAAAGAAAAAAGAAAGCGAGTCTTTGACCTCCTCTTTCTTTCCTCTCGTCACCCTCTTCCCCTTCAACCTCTGTGTTTTCTCCTCTTCCTCCCCCCCCCTCCTCCTCTTTGTCAACTTTTATTAGCGAGACATTTGACACTGAGATGACACCTCTCCCTCTCTCTCTCCTCAAGGTTAAGTTCAACACAAGTTCACAGACACGATACCTCTCTCTATCTCTCTCTCTCTCCCTCTGTTGCTTCTGTCCTCCATATTGAGGCTTCCAAAATTAAACAAGCAATGAAAATGATTCCCATCCCCTACATACATCCCCTGATTGGCCTTGTTGTATTCACATTAATCGCTTTCATTTCGGAAAATGCAACATAAAGAAACAGGGATATCAAAATGTCTTGCTAACGTACCACTAAATATTCCTCTATATTTCTTGTAGTCCTTCTATTAGCACTAAAACACAGTTAAATGGATTGTATCCACTGATTAATACTTATTAAAACCGTTAAAAAAGCAGAATTAAGCAGTTTCATGTTAGAAATCAGTGTTTCTTTGATGCTGCTACAGAAGCTAACGCTAACGTTTGCTATGCTTGTTTCTCTGATAATTTAATATCCAGACGTCTGGTGCTTAAAATCCTGCATCCGGTTATAAATAGTTATTAAAAGGACTAAAATTATAAAAAGGTGACTTGAAACTGGATAAACAGCTAATTCATGATAGCTTCAGGTTGACTGATGCATGCCTTGAATACAAGGTTTAAATTAAGAATTTCTCTAGGTTTGAATATAGTCGGAAACAACATATTTAACATAGGTCTAGTCATTTTTAACCATTGTAATCTACAAACGATACATATTCGCCTTTAACTCTGTAAACAAGAGCAGATTGTTCATAGTTTAAGATCAGAAATAGCCCTGAATGCAGCTGAGTTTCTGTGTATCCATTACATGATTTGAAATTTATGTATTTGAGTGCAAGTGACATGTACTAGACCAACGTTTGATGTTTTCCTGCCGAGATGATTTAAACTATTAGCTCAAACTCTGCTCCTCTCTGTCTCGCAGGGTTGGACCTGCCCTTCATGATGATGCCCCACCCTCTGCTGCCCATGGGTTTGCCACCTGCATCTGTAGCCATGGCGATGTCACAGATGAACCACCTCAACACCATCGCCAACATGGCCGCCGCCGCTCAGCAGATACACACTCATGTACACCGCGCGCCTGTCATCAAGGTACAACTTTAAGAAACTTCTGGTGTTTTTGGTTAAATGGGAAGGATAGAGGATCTAAGTAGGTTCCCTGAGGAACTCCTTCAAAAAGAACTTTCATTATAACTTTCTATCTATAAGCAGGTTCTCAATGTTTCAGAGATGCGTTCCTAATGTATCAGAGGAGCACTTCTAATGTTTCCTAATGTTTTAGAGGCGGGTTCTTGATTCTTCAGAGGCGGATTCTTTAAACAGACGTACTTGTTGCTAGTCGCATCTGTCACGGGGTGCTCCGAACACTTTGTGACCCGTCAGTCACAATCTCTCCGGCTGCATCCTGACTCATCACATTCTTGCAGCACCCCGCTGATACTTGTCAAACAACAAGATTAAATGTCCGGCTGACATCCTCTTATCCTGAGTACAGAACATCATCAGATTATGAGAGTGCACAATCATCTTTCAAGTTGTCTACTACGCGCGTATCGCAAAGTATTAACAGACGAGGAGCTTGTTTCCATTCACAGTCGCACTATTTAGTTTTCTTTTCTGAAATTTCTCCACAATAACTTAGACTATTCTACAAAATAGCCCTGAAGACCTGTTTTCCAGTGCTTGATTATTATGTTGCTGTCTGCCTTTAAAAATCATTATAAATAAATGCTTTACAGAAACTCTTTTAGAGTGATAAGACGAAACGAAAACATATTTTTGCCACTAGGACCCAGACTTATGTGTACTTATTGTACTTAAGTATTTATCTTGATGCTATACTTCCAGCAGTGTTTTCTCTTTAATCAATGGAAGTGACTGGTAACCCATAGCAACCATAGCAAGACCTCAAACTGTTTCTCTCCCTCTAGGAAAGGGTGTGTGACAGTCCCTCTCTCTCTCCGTCTGTCGATGAGACCAACACTCCTCTGCAGTCGCAGCCCAGCAGCTCTGCCTCCAGCTCGCCCGAAAGACTGGGTACACACACACACACACACACACACACACGCACACACACACATGCACACATAAACTACATACACAGATCGATATGACAGTAAATATATATAAATACTCTCTAATTATACTCTTTCATGCATAAATACCGCACGCATACACACAGTTTAATTAAGTTAGACACACACATGCATATCTATATATTAATTACCAAAAATGTACTTTGATAATCATTTCAGTTGTTTTTCAAGCAAAGTCTGGGAAAAAAAAAAGCAGGGAATGTTTCATCTTCTCGTTATTACGACTTAATTACGTTAATTGAATTAAATCGATTACTGTAATTAATTGAGTATTTTTAACATTTTGGATCATTAAGACAATGCAAATGTTCCCTCTGAGAAACGGTGGAGGTCTTTTCTTCTACATGTTATAGCCTAAACGAGTAATTGAGACGATAACTGGCAGATTTATGGATAACGATTGTAACGACACACGTGTGAATGGGTGATATTAAAGGTCCGGTGTGTAAGATTTAGCCGCAGTTAGCGGAACGGATTCTTCAAAGTCGTATAAGTAGTATGTTTCTATTAGCTTAGATTCTTATCTACATGGGGAACAAATCAACCAATTGCTCTATATCAGGGGGGTCAAACCTGTGACCCAGGGGCCAGAACTGGGCCGCTAAAGGGTCCAATCCGGCCCAATGGATGATGAAATGTACCAGGGTTAGGGCACTTTCACACCACTAGTTTGGTAAGTTCCGTACCAGGCAGTAAAACGTGGACTAATTAGCATATAGACTCCAATCTCTTTTCACACCTGCAAACAAACCAAAATCGGTCCGATTGTCGTTTTGTCAATGCTCGTCTTCGGGTAGAAATAAGCACCATAAGCATTATCTTCATGTGTTACATCAGGGGTGGGCAATCCTGGTCCTGGAGGGCCGGTGTGGGTGCAGGATTTTGTTCCAGCCAAGAAGTAACACACCTGATTCTACTAATCAACCTCTAGAGCCATTGCCAAGGCCTTCATTAGTAGAATCAGGTGTGTAACTTCTTGGTTGGAACAAAAACCTGCACCCACACCGGCCCTCCAGGACCAGGATTGCCCACCCCTGTGTTACATCCTCTGTATTGGCCATTTTTGGCAAAATATCTGATTCCAAATCATGGAATGAGGTCACATTCCCATTGCTCCAAAGACCCACAAGGAAAGCTATGAAATAATTACTATCCACTCGTTTGGATGCAATTCTGCTTTCTCACCAGAGGAACCAAAGTTTGTCATTTGGTGCATAGTCATTGGGACCAAGCCCACCTCTTTCTGGAGGTCTTGGTCCACTTGGTTTAGCGCTCTTAAATGCGATTGATGCTTTCACACCAATGAAAACCCAACAAACGGACCATTGATTTCACTTTTAGTCTGATTTAGGGCAGATTCCAGTTGCTGCCTCACAGCAAGAAGGTCCTGGGTTCAAATCCCAGCCGTCCGGGGGTCATTTCTGTGTGGAGGTGGTGCTCCGGTCAAACACACGTACGCTAGGGTTAATACTTCTGTCAGAGTCCCTGAACAAAAGAAACTGGGCGTCGCAGTGCAGCGCTGCTGTGTAGGATGGGTCAAACGCAGGGAGTCACTTTCATACTTATCAAATTTATTTTAAATACGAGGACACGCCGCTCCTCTCATCCAGGTGCTCCACTTTGCACTTGTAAGGAATCTGATTAATGCTGACGTGTGAACACTGCGGAGGAATCTGTGTTTTCCAGGAGAAACCAACATTACAAATCATTTACATTCTCGGGGAAACTCTGCTTTCTCTAATCCTCGGCTGCAGAAACCAAGTTTAATGTTAAGAAAATTAAGATAATCAGCTATTGGGCATATTTTTCACACACATGCATGCAAACACACACTCAGACTGTCTTTTTTTGTTGTCTTTCTTCAGGATTGGTGTCCGCTGATGCAGATGTTGCACTGACCAACCCTGCTGCACCCATCAAGAAAATAACAAAGGACAAAGGTTGGACCCCACACACACACACACACGCACACACACACTTCTGCATGTTTGCTGCTGACAAAAGAAGACATGTGTATAAGTGAGGATCTTAATCTAAACCTTCGCCCACTTTCTTTTGACAATTGACAAATTGTCTCTCTTGGAAGGGCTTTTCTTCATCTACTGTATCTACACACACACACACACACACAAAGAAACAGCAGCTGAACGGACACACACACGCATGCGGAGACAAACACACATGCACACAAACAGAGAAACAGAAGCGTCAGGATGTTCTGCCGCTCCTATTGATTACCTGTCTCCCAGCCATCAATCAGACAGATGAGAGAGAGAGAGGGAGAGATAGATGGAGGGAGGGAGGCGGAGATAGATGGAGGTAGGGAGGGAGGCTAAGTGAAGAAGGCATGGCTAAAAGGGGTCAGGGGGTCGCAGACTAAAAGCATGCGGGGCCTCTCCTCCCTCTCCATCGCTCTTCCCCTCTCGCCGTGTTTTCCATTCTTATAACTAACACATTCTGTTGTGATCTAATTCCTCGCCACCTTCTCGCCGTCCGTGCTGAATCATCAGCCGGGGAGGGGGGGGGGGGGGGGGGGGGGGGTGTTCGGGTGTCACCGACTTCCACTCGAGTCTTAATGCCAGACGGCGTTTTCGGTTCCAGGTGGGATGTGCCGGTCTCTTAAACCACAGATCGCCACAACATGACACAGAGTCAAGTGCAGAGCAGGTTTGCGGTAATTTGCACAATTACGCTGCTGTGAGATACACCACTGTTCAAAAGTGTGGGGTCGCCCAGACAATTTAGTGTTTTCCATGAAAAGTCACACTTTAATTTACCACCATGAGTTGTAAAATGAACAGAAAATATAGTCAAAACATTTCCAAGGTCAGTTTTCTAGCTTCTCTAACCAGCTAAACTGTTTCCAGCTGTGCTAATATGTTAGCATCAAGGGTTTTCTAATCATCCATTAGCCTTATGATGCAATGAGCAAACACATTGTTCCATTCGAACACTGGACTGATAGTTGCTGGAAATGCGCCTCTATACACCTATGTAGATATTGCACCAAAAACCAGACATTAGCCATGTATAGAGTGCATTTCTGCTTAGTTTAAAGTTATCTTCACAGAAAAAAACAGTGCTTTTCTTTCAAAAAATAAGGAAATTTCCAAGTGACCCCAAGCTTTTGAACGGCAGTGTATCCCTGATATCCTCTGTTAAAGCAAGGTTCACCTGTGTGCTTGTGGCTCGTTTATCTCTCTGACTGTTTGTCAGATCAACCTCAGATTTCAGATCTAGCTTGTCCATGGCACAATGGTGTTTATCCTTTTTTTTTGTGGATGGATATTCAAAACTTCATTATCATTATTAAAAGCTCAAATTCCTGGCATGCTGTGGTGGTGTAGAGGTGGAGCAAGATAAAATCCCGTAGACTTGCCTGTTACGTGTAAAGCTCTGTATCATGACTCCTCTTCATGTTGCTTCCCAGCGCTTTAGTTACGATTCAATGCTTCATTGTCCCGTTTCTTCCTTGTGCAGCCAACGTAACAAAGGCATCGTCTCACCAAAACCACACGCTAAGGCATTAGCTGGTTTAGCTGCTACTTTATTCCTCATGCTAACACCTAAAAGAACAGAATCTGGGTCTAAACTCGTGTATTTATAGACACATATAACAGTAACATGCCCAGGTTGTTATCTTACAATAACTGTATTTGCATTTCTCTCCTTATCTCAATGTATGTCCATGTTTTACCCAATGTAGAATTACCTATTAAGGCTATAGTCCAACACAACCTCATTTAAACATGAAAAATCGACTTAAACTTCCACTTTTCTATAGAAATATATACTTCCTAGTTATTAAAAAGCAGTAAAACATAAAATCCCCGTTTTACTGTTTAGTTGTAAAAAACGTGTCTTTTATTTTGAAGGACAAACGCATCACATGACCAGGAAATCCTGTTTTCACATCTTCTGAACCTCCAGGGCACAATTGTTGCAGCAAACCAGGCCAAAATCAGAAAGAGCCCTATATTTGCATGGAGTTTCCATTCGCCAACGCTACGAGGGTTAGATTGTGATATTGAGTCGAAACTGGATGTCAGCGCTTATTTTGATGATCAAGTGCATCGGGAAACAAATGATTTGCTCCCTAAATCAACCAGACCAGTAACTGAGGGGGAAAAAATGACCCAACGATTAGTCAATTAATCTTATTTTCTTCTTCTTCTAAACTTCTGCTGCTTTTGACAATGAATTACTAAATATATGCTCGGTTTTACAGTAAAATATCAACCAATCTATTATAGTAAAGGTATAATCCAATCCAATCTGGCTTTTCAACTTCCATTATATGGAAAATCTGGATGGAAAACACCAAAAAGCTCAATACTGGTGCAGTGAAATGGCCTCTATGCTTCAGATATGTGACATGAACGTGGAAAATGGGTCTAAATGTCAAAAATACCAAACTATCCCTTTAAAAAACTAATAGAAATGCCACAGGATGTAGCTTTAAGACCTTCTTTCATGTCTTACAAATACATTGAAGCTAATTAGATGTAAATACAAGACTATAAGTATCAGACAAAGGGAAAGTATTACGTACTTTATTCAAACTAAAGTCGAGTACTCCGTGATCATCTAATCGAAACTTTCCAGCCCCCTTCCCCGCGATCTAATAAAGGCTGAAACGCCAAAACACACACACAAAAAAGCTTCAAAGACAAACTACAGTACAGTCCATGATCATGAAATATTATAGTACAAATTAAAAGCATGTTGATAACTAGGAAACTTTTTAAAGCCTCTCAGAGTGTTTACTGCCCTTCTCAGGGGAAAATAGCAGATAACCGAATGTTCTCGCTCCATCTGGAAGTTATATTGCAGCAATTACTGCAGCAGAATTACATAATAAACTAAACTTGTGTTTGTGATAGAGAATGACCTTACTGCGTGTCATATCCTTGGCCATTTGTTTTTTTGGTGTTTTTTTTTTTCCCCCTGTTTTAAACAGCAGACTGTCTCTAAGCTGCACGTTGAGCTCAAATTCAAACTTTAAAGGTTCGAAATCTTTTCTTTTTTTTTTTGGTGATTGAAATTCTTCTTGATATTCGTCATAATTGAGTCATCAAATTGTTTTTTTTTAAGTTTTTCAGGTGCGGCCGGTTGTTTTTTTCAAAATAAAAGCACTTGATGGGGCAGCTAATGAAGCAGAGATTCAACAAGAACCGTCCTGTTTTCACTTCTCTAATCCTCTCCTCTTTTTAGATAAACTTGTCTCTTTCCTTTTTAATCCTTTTAAACCATCCCTCCATTCTACCTGGTGTTTTCTTGTCCACTTTCCTTTTTTTCCCCTCATCATGTTGGCTTTTAAAGTTTGTCCTTCATCCCCCTCAACCACTGCTCTCTCTCTCTTTCTCTTTCTCTCCATTCGATCAGGTACCTTTTTTTTTTCTGGCTGAACATTGACATTTCATCAATGATCCAAAAGCTTTTCAAAGGAAGATGAAAAATAGAGAATGAAAGGTGGGAATGGAAAAGACAAGAAGAGAGAACGAAAGAGAGAAAAAGACAATAAAAGACAGAAAAAATAAAAGACAGAAAGATAGAAAGAAAGAAAAAAGACAGAAAGACCAAGACATATTGAAAGAAAGACCAAAAGAAAAACGAAAGAAAGACAGAAAAAGGCAAAATAAAGAACGATAGAAAGACCAAATGATAGAAAAAAGACTAAAAGACAGCATGAAAGAAAGGAAAAAAGACAGAAAGACCATAATGAAAAAAGGACAGAAGAAGAAATACAAAATCAAAGACTAAAGACAAAAAGGCAGAAAAACCAAAAGATAAAAAGCAGAAAGACGAAATCTGAAAAAAAATTAAAGAAAGACAAAAGAAGAGGAAGTAGGAGGTAAAAAAAAGAGAGAAATTAAAAATGAGCGACAGAAGAAGGAGGACGACATGAAGATGAGATGAGACAAGAGTTGAAGTGGAGAAGAAGTAATAAAGAAAAAGGAGGAGAGGTAGAGCAGAGGGAAGTATGGATGAAGTGGCAGATAGGGGATAGAGATGGGGTGTGTGTGTGTGTGTGTGTGTGTGTGTGTGTGTGTGTGTGTGTGTGTGTGTGTGTGTGTGTGTGTTAGAGTGCATCTTAATCAGCGTTAATTTCACAGCAGAGTTAACCCAGTTGTCAGTGTGTTAGGCATTAAGGGCTGAGCAGACACTGTGACGCACTGCAATGAACACACACACACACACACACACACACACACACACACACACACACTCACACACACACACACTCTCTCTCTCACACACACACACACACATCAAGGATGTCTTTAATCCTTGCCAATTAGTACCTCACATGATTGTCTGAATACTAACGACCTCTGTATGTATGTGTGTGTGTGTGTGTGTGTGTGTGTGTGTGTGTGTGTGTAATTGATTTCTCTGATGCCGCTTCGTTGCCCTTTACACCTTAGTAAACATCAACATTTCATAAACTTCACTCAGAGCATCTCCGACGAAACGTCCGTCGTCTTAATGCAAATACGAATAAACTCCAGAACAATTATTATTATTATTATTATAATGAAGATGTCTCAACATGGAGAAGTTGCAGGTTTGGTATTTAAGAGTTAATTTTTTAGGATATTTTAAAAGAAATAATAAAAACGGAGAAAGTTTTGAGTCGGTTTAGTTATAGATTAGTCACTATATTTGGGTTATATAAATATATAATGTATTCTCATTGCACCTAGGATTGCGTTCACTTCTATAGGTTTAGGTTTAGGTATACGTTTGATCTGTACTTACAGAATATTTAAGACAAACAGATCACAAAAAACAATACCCCACCCCCCTTAGTCTGTACTTTTATACTTTTCAGTTTCACCAACCTCCACTGTTACCTATACATAATGAAAATAAGACAAGATGCAGATACAGGACAGAATAAAAGTAAGACAAAAGACAGAACTGGTCCAGACTGAAACTGGAAGACGAGATAAAAGACCATAATATAGAAAGAAAGACAGAAAAGGGTCAAATTAAAAGACAGAAAGAACAAGACATGATGAAAAAAACCAGAGAAAATAGAAAGAAAGACCAAGACTGATTGAAAGGAAGTCAGTCATTTTCTATACCTGCTTATTCCTCATTAGGGTCACATGGTCTGCTGGAGCCAATCCCAGCGCGTTACAGCGAGAGGCAGGGATACACCCCAGATGGTCGCCAGCCAATTGTGGGGCACACACACCATTCACTCACACACACACCAATTTAGAGTCTCCAATTAACCTCAGCATGTTTTTGGACTGTGGGAGGAAGCCGGAGTACCCGGTGAAAACCCACGCAGACACAGGGAGAACATGCAAACTCCACACAGAAAGGTCCCAGACCCAGGACCAAGGAGGTCTTGAACCTGCGACCTTCTTGCTGTGAGGCAACAGCGCTAACCCCTGCTCCACCGTGTCGTATTTTGAATAAAACAACTGAAAATCCCGAATAATTTCACTTGATTACTGAAAGTTGTCTTTTTTTTGGTCCACAGAAGAGTCTTTGCTGGGACAGGCCCTGCCCCCCGGCTTCCCTGCTCCGTTCCTATTCGCCGACGGCCTGTCGTCCGTAGAGACCCTGCTCACCAACATACAGGTACAGTCCCGTCCTCCTCGCGCTACTCGTCGTGCCATTCGTCGCCTGGAAAGACGGTAATTTGAAGAGGTTTAATGCGGGTCATAATATCATCATTAAGGGTTATTAAAGGGTACAAACATTCTAATAATTCATAAGTGAGACCATCTGTGTGATGGTGAGTCCCGGGACAATCACACAGTATCGATCCCGCTCTCGTCGTCCCCGTTTATACAAGTTGTTGTGTTATTTGTCGTCTGGAAAGATGTTAATGTGAAGGGTTTATTACGGGTCATAATATTATCATTAGGGGTTATTAAAGGGGACACGCATTACAATAATTCATAAGTGCGACCATCTGTGTGATGGTGATGGTGAGCAGCAGACGTGTTGGTGAGGGTCTCTCTATTGTTTAATGCGATTAGCGCTGCAGCGGTTCCTTTGATTAATTGTAGGACAGAAATAAAAATCTGTTTTCTAATCAATTAATTGTTTAAGTGAATTTTAAAGGGAATCAATCCGCGTTGCAGCTGCTCTTCTGATAGTAAACTGAAGTAAATATCTTTGGATTTTGGACGGATGGTGGAACAATTAAGATGATTATTGAGTTTTTATTCACCAACTGGTTAATTAATGAATCCAGATCCTGCCTCAGGTGGAGGACAAGTATCTTGGGGTCTTTACCAATCTACGTTGTTAATCTACGCTCCTACCTTCACCTATGGTCATGACCTTTTTGTAGTGATCAAAAGGATGAGATTGCAAATACAAATGCCCGAAGGGTGGCTGGACTCTCTGTTAGAGATAGGGTGAGAAATTGGGCCTTCCTGGTGGAGTCAGAGTAGAACCACTGCACCTCGGCATAGAGAGGAACCAGATTTGCTGGCTCGGGCATCTAGGGAAGAGGTCTCCTGGACACCTTCTTGGTGAGGTGTTCCGGCTGCTCCAAGGAAGACCCTGAACCCCCTGGAGAAACTATAGACCTGTTTGGTACATTGGTATGGTATGGAATGGTATGGTATGGTATGGTATGGTATGGAATGGTATGGAATGGAATGGAATGGTATGGAATGGAATGGAATGGTATGGTATGGAATGGAATGGAATGGTATGGTATGGTATGGTAGGGTATGGTATGGAATGGAATGGTATGGTATGGAATGGTACATTACCCAAGATAATGGTACGCCTATTTTAGCAATTCCATTACCAAGGAACTGTACCAGTCCCAAGTCTACCTGTTACTGTTTTAGTAACCCTTTTGGTCGGGGTACCTAGCACACAAGACTGGTAGTCTAGGGGAGGAGCCTTGTTTCCTACGGTACACTACGGATTGGTATGGGTATGGTTCAGGTTCAGTTTCCACTGTGTAAGGGAGGCTGTTTCAGTGGTATGTGAATCTTTTCTACTAGAAATGCTCTTCAGTGACCATTCATCAATTCACCATTCATGTATTTCATTCATGTCACAAACCTACAGTTGAAATTCAGCTCCTAATGTGGCAATGCTCTCCTGGTTTCATCTAAACTTAGGTCCAGTATGCAAAAGATACCAAATAAACATATATGAATCACTTATTAAAATGTATGTTTACTTCATAATGATGTTTTCCAAGAGTCAAGCAATCTGACCCATTGAGATCCCAATTTCTCAGATAATCCCAGTAAATCTGTTGATTCCAAAGAACAGAAAGTCTTACCTGTGTGTTGTTGTTGTTGTTCTGTTCTCTCAGGGCCTGCTGAAGGTGGCGGTGGAAAACGCCCGCGTTCAGGACAAACAGATCCAGGCAGAGAAGAGGGAACTGAAGATGGAGCTCTACAGAGAACGAGAGATGAGGGAGAGTCTGGAACGGCAGCTCACCTCTGAACTACAGAGCAGAGGTTCGTCATTGATGGTCTGTACATATAAGGGTTGCTAATAGGAAGGCGGATGTTTTCCTTCATGTTCCTTCTTCTTCCTCTTCCTCAGCCTCCATCCAGAAGCGTCTGAAGAAGGAGAAGAAGGCGAAGAGGAAGCTGCAGGAGGCGCTGGAGTTCGAGTCCAAGAGGAGGGAGAGGGTGGAAGACGCTCTCAAACACTCGTCCTCGTCCTCTCCTGAGCCGCTGCACGCCGCCAACAACAACAACGGTACCGCGACAAGCTTCCTGTCGGCCTCTTTTCTGCTGGCTGTTTCTTAAGGAAGGTCACAGGTTCAAGGACTTGAGCTGGGACCTTTCTGTACATGTTCATGTCCTGTTTGTCAGGGTTCTCTGGCTTCCCACAACATGCTTAGGTTAATTGGAGACTCTTAAATGTTAAATGTAGACTGGCAACCTTTCTGGGGTGTATCCCTGCCGACCCCATTCTTCAATTGGCTTGTGCAAAGGTGTCAATTCACATAGAAACCAATGACTAAAGCATAGCATTGCTGTAAATGACCCACTCTCCTATATCGCTGTCCTATATCATGTCTTTTAGCTTGAAAGCTAACAGTTGAGCTGTTCCAATGCTGCCTTCGGTGAGATTGTAGCCCATGTACAAGGTTTTCTCGTGTCTCTTTTAAGGGTATTTTTTTTTTAAATAAATCCATATGAGAGCCATATATTGGTGCTATAGCCAATGCTAATGGGACCAATGCCATTAGCATTGGTGCTAATGGCGATATTTGTTTCCCATTATGCTTTGCGAGAATTTTTTGATCAATCAGGGGATGATCCAGCTGGAAATAACTTTAACAACAACCACCGATTACTCTACTCAGCAGTTATTACCTCCGCCAAGGATTTTTATTTTTTTTGTTAGCAAGATAACTCAAAATGTTCAGGTCGGATTTTCATCAAACTCTCAGCGGATGTTGGAAATGGAACCATGAACAAATGATTAAACTTTGGTTATGATCTGGAAGAAATCCTGGTTTCTAGATGGCTTTGAATTTTCTATTGTTTGGCAACATCGCAATAACAAGGATGATATCATCCATCAGATCAACCCCAGTTTTGCTAATCTGCTTGAATTATTCTATGTTTAATTTTTATCCCCTTTGCTTGTTATTCAGATCTGTTTTCAGCTCTTTTCTTTTATCTCTCATAGCAGAAACTCTGGAACTTGGCTCGCGTCTCGAGTAGCCGAAACATTTATTTATTGACAATCAGTATTAGAATCCAAGAAATGTCTCCTAGCAGTTGCACTGACCATGTTTAGATGGACATTAATAATCCAACCGTTGACCTTATTCTAGATAAGACAATATTTTGATTAAGGTGTTTACATGAGTCCTTCATAAAATATGATGATCATATTCCTGTTTACAAGTTACAGAGCAAAGTCTGATTAATCACTCGTCCTTTATTTCTGGTGATAAAAACGCTTATTTTAGACATTTTATGGCAACAGAACAATCTATTTTAATCCAAACCATGTGTTTGTTCACCGAAGGTCGCTGTTGTTTACCGTTGCCGTGGCTACGACATCGCGTTTAACTAACCACAGTCATTTTAAGACAAACCATCGCTAACCAAGTAGTTTTTGTAAATCGCATCAAAAATGCTGCAAATACTCCACAAAACAGACTGAAACATCCTCAATTATTAGTTAACAGGTTCAAATCAGGATTGCTGTTACAATGTCAGGGGAAAACTCAACTCAGATAAAGGTTATGTTAATAGTAAAACTCATTTGCTGTTTGAATAAAGATGAATATAAGTTTAACCTTTAACCTTTAACCCCCTGAGACCCAGAGGAAAATGTTTTATTTTTATTTTATTATTCTTCCTATGGCATTTTTTCCTCATTGCTTCTAACTAACTAACTAAAAAATATGTTTCTACATCATTCACTCTTTCTTTCTTACTTTCTTTCTTTCTTTCTTTCCCACCTTCCTTATTTCATTCTTACCCTTTCCTCTTCCATTATTTACTTTACTATCCTTCCTTCCTTCCTTCCTCCCCTTCCTCCTTCCTTCCTTCCTTCCTTCCTTCCTTCCTTCCTTCCTTCCTTCCTTCCTTCCTTCCTTCCTTCCTTCCTTCCTTCCTTCCTTCCTTCCTTCCTCCCCTCCCTCCCTCCCTCCCTCCCTTCCTTCCTTCCTTCCTTCCTTCCTTCCTCCCTCCCTCCCTCCCTCCCTTCCTTCCTCCCTCCCTCCCTCCCTTCCTTCCTTCCTTCCTTCCTTCCTTCCTTCCTTCCTTCCTTCCTTCCTCCCTCCCTCCCTCCCTTCCTTCCTCCCTCCCTTCCTTCCTTCCTTCCTTCCTTCCTCCCTCCCTCCCTCCCTCCCTTCCTCCCTTCCTTCCTCCCTACCTGCCTCCCTTCCTACCCTCCCTCCCTTCCTTCCTTCCTTCCTCCCTTCCTTCCTTCCTTCCTTCCTTCCTTCCTTCCTTCCTCCTCCCTCCCTCCCTCCCTCCCTTCCTCCCTTTCTTCCTTCCTCCTTCCTTTCTTCCTCCCTCCCTCCATTCCTCCTTCCTTCGTCCCTCCCTCCCTCCCTTCCTCCCTCCCTTCCTCCTTCCTTCCTTCCTTCCTTCCTTCCTTCCTTCCATCCTCCTCCCTCCCTCCCTCCCTCCCTCCCTCCCTCCCTCCCTCCCTCCCTCCCTCCCTTCCCTCCCTTCCTTCCTTCCTAAGATAGAAATGTATCTGTTAATATGTTTTATTTATTTTTATATTGTTATATTAACACATGATGATGCTACAACGACACATTTCTAAGGAACCAGAGCGTCTCATTAACATTAAAACCACAGACACAACCCGTCCTGTTCTGTTGAGAAGAGGCAGCAGACACTATAATATATATAATATCTGTAAAACATTTCATTTGTGAGCTTCCACAGAATTGAGGGGAAAATTACAACTTTGATAGTGGCTGCAGAGTTTCAGAACTAGTCAGTATTGATCAGCAGAAAGTAAAGCGTTGTGGTCTACGGGGACCAATCCCTGGCACAGAAGCGACTTCAATCAGCCGCGAGGAAGCTGAATGTTCTTTTCTAATCTCGGGAACAATTATTCTCCGAGCGCCTCGGCGTTAACATCAAGAGAAGAGCTAATGGCGTCGGTGTGTTTGCGTCGTGATGTGTGTTTTTTTTTTTCTGTTTTGTTTCTGACCCGCTCACAGTTACAAGGTGTTGTTTGCTTTTTATTGGCCGACCCGCTGAGACTCTGTCTTGTCTTTGTGTTTCATACCAGATGCTGCTGCAGCCGAGGATAAACCTGAACTTAATGGAAACCAGCAAGACAACGGCGCTGTACAAGGTACCTGAACACACACACACACACACACACACACACACACACACACACATTCAAACAATAAAAAAAAAAAAAATCACATAAAACAGGCACACACACATTCATGCATGCAGAGTCATGCTGATACACACGCAAAACACACACACACACATACACATGCCTCATAATAATAAATATGACACTATACACACACACGTGTTCAAAGGCAAACTTACAAGATGCACGCGCACACACATACACATGTATGTATTTTTCACACAAACACACACATACACACACACACGTGGTGCGCATATGTGTGTGTTGGGGCCCAGGCTGGATTAGTGGAGACATTAAGCAGACACAGAGACACCGTGGCCTCCCTTTGATGTGCACCTTATCGTGTATGTGTGTGTGTGTGTACACGTGTAAGTGTGTGTGTGTGTGTGTGTCAACAAGACTGTATTTTTATAGGCTGTGCGTATGTTTGTGGGACCAGAGTTTTAGACCTTGAGGATGAGGACATTTTGTAAAAATAAGACTTTTCTTTGGGGGACTGAGGACACTTTCACACTATATGGACAGTCAGCGAGGACACGTTTAGAGAAATGAGGACACGTTTTTTAAGTGACTGGAAACTGGAAAGGAGAGTTTTTATCTGTTTTGGAGAGTAGCAGTGTGTGAACTTTGGCGTTTATGTGTGTGTCACAAGGTACCCGACTCGACTCGCATCGTCTCTTTGCCTGATTCTCAGCATGGCTGCATCTGAAACTGGCAACTACCTGCCTGTGTAGTAGGTAGAAAATGAGGAATCCGCCATCTAGAACGTCCAAATACCTTAGTAGACGTTCAACTGTAAACAGATGGTTTTGTGTCTTCCGCTGGGTAACTTCCTACATAGAAGCCAGAGATGTTCATGGTCCAGGTCAAGTCTCAAGTCTTTGAAGAATGAGACTTGATCAAGTCTTAAGTTTTTGGAGAATGAGACTTGATCGAGTCTTAAGTTTTTGGGGAATGAGACTTGATCAAGTCTTAAGTTTTTGGGGAATGAGACTTGATCGAGTCTTAAGTCTTTGGGGAATGAGACTTGATCAAGTCTCAAGTATTTGGAGAATAAGACCTGGTCAAGTCTTGGGTTTTTGGGCACTGAGACTTGATCAAGTCTTAAGTTTTTGGAGAATGAGACTTGATCGAGTCTTAAGTTTTTGGGGAATGAGACTTGATCGAGTCTTAAGTTTTTGGGGACTGAGACTTGATCAAGTCTTAAGTTTTTGGGGAATGAGACTTGATCAAGTCTTAAGTTTTTGGAGAATGAGACTTGATCAAGTCTTAATTTTTTTGGGAATGAGACTTGATCAAGTCTTAAGTCTTTGGTCATGAATCCATGTAAAGTCTCACGTCTCTTCTTGTTGTAATGAGCCTTTTCTCATCTGCTGCTATTGCTACTAAGAATCCTCCAGTGTGCAGCTATGTCACCAGTTGATGGTGGTAAATGAACATAGATAAATGACGTGAACCAATATTTTATCTTTTTGAAAACATCATGTTAATGCCACTCCATGCAAACAGGTGTGACAAGCAAACTAACCTCCCTATTATGTCTATTCAGATATTCAGTTAGGAAGCTAGTAGCAAGCTAAGTTAGTCCCAAGTCCTGAAACATCAGTCCAGTTTAAGTCAGAAGTCTGTAATTAAACGTAAACTCTATACCTCATCTCTGATGGAAGCTAATAATGTAGCGTTTGAGTATTAGCTACTGGTTAGGAGGCGGTTTTGTTTTTAAAAATGGCGGGTTTGTGCAGGATATGGAATTCGCTCTGACCTCGGGTTGTGAGGTACACTCTGATGTTAAGAAACTAGCTAAACGAGGCAAAGCGTCACTCAGCATATAGTCGCTGATGCTGCTGCTGCGTTCTCCTAAAGAAACCCCAAATAATCAGAGCTGGAGTGAGAATTCTACAAAATCACTCAAATCAATCAACTAATCATCGCAGCTCGATATTCTGTCTATACTTTTCCCGGTGTTTAACTTTTTTTTTGCCGTGGCATCATTTCAGTACCAGTATCGATGTGTTTTATTCTGGTAAAGGAACAACCCTCCTCTGACCAATCAGGGGCCTGGAGCCGCTGTGTCGCCTGTTATTGTCGGCTCAGCTCAGCCGGAACCTTGACCTCCATCCAGGTTTCAAAAGCAGCCGACATCTAAAGTAGCAGGTTCTAGCTGCAACTTTTGCCTGATAGAGCAAAACAAAACAAAAGGAACAAGTAGACTCAGGGTTAGTTTGTGTGTGTGTGTGTGTGTGTGTGTGTGTGTGTGTGTGTGTCCTCAGCAGTACAGTACTGATGTGTGAGTGTTATGTTAGTATGCACGTCGTCCTCTCTCCACCAGCTGTGCTCAGTCCTGCCTGACATTGAAAACCTTCACTTGAAACTCTGCGTGTGTATAAATGAATATCTACAGGCACACACACACACACACACACTTCCCCTCTGCGCGCGAGCGTGTGTGTGTGCGTGCTCCGTACCTGTCGTGTGCGTTCCTGAGTGTGTGTTTGTGTATTTGATCCACACTCTGGTGAGACAGGGAACTCTAATTAGCTCTCTCTCTCCTCTTTAGACCCCTTTTAGATCCCCTCTCTTCTGCAAGCCAAGCACTCCGACACACACACACACACACACACACACAAACACACACACAGAACCACCTGATTTCATTAATGTTGATTGGCCCAGTAGGACCCCTTTGCTGCCCTGCTCTCTCTCACACACACACACACACAGACAAACACACATTCATCCCTCCTCCCATAAAAGCATTTTGCACCTACGGTGGTTTACACACACACACACACACACACTTACACACACACTTACACACACCTCTCCCCTGCCTCTCTCACCTTCCACACTCTTAATTAACGAGTGAGGAGAAAACTGCTGAATACAAAGAAAGACATCGCCTTACAATCAGAAAAAGAGAGAGAAGGTGGAAAAAGAGAGAGAGAAAGAGAGAGAGGGGGTTAAATGAAAAAAAAAAAAGGTACGATTGTTTTTTCTTGGACCGGATTAATTGGCTGTAAATATATATATATATGAATGAATGTATAAAAGGTGGAAGAAAGTGAAGAAGAGGAGGAGGAGGAGGAGAGGAAGAAAGGGATGGATGAGTAGAAAGGAGGAAGAGAGTGAGGAAAAGGGAAGATGGAGGAAATGAAATGTAAGAAAACTGTGGAAAGGAGGAAGTGAGGAGGGAAGACTTGGCAAGGAGAGCTAAAAAGAGAAGAGAAGTGAGAGGAAAAGGCGGCGCGTGGGATCGGAGGAGAGGAAGAGGTGGGGAAAGGAGGCCAGGAGATGAAGGGATGAGGAGGAGGAGGAGGAGGAGGAGGAGGAGATTCCTCGAGAGGGAGTTGAAAAATGTGACCTTGTTCCGAGACCTGGTGACATTTCCTCCAACGAGCTGATCGACTTTAACGAGGCAGGTCAGCATCATTTTTAACCAGGACAGCAACACACACACACACTTAAACACACACACACAATTACACACACACACACACAGGAGGTGTGTGTTATAGTGACAGATAGGAGGGGAGTAAAGGAGGAAAACAGGGTTACCAGGTTGAAACGGTGACAAAAAAAGAAACAAGGAAACGTAAAAGAAAAGCAAAAGGAATGAAACGATTTAGAATTGGTATAATTTAGTGGAGGAAGATAAATTCCCCCCGTTTAAAAAAACAACGCTCCACAAAAACCCCTCACAAGATGCTAATGAGGCATTTTTCAACAATAGTTATTTAGAGTCTCAAAAACAGATGTGATTTTTACATTAAAACCAAATATAACTGAATTATAATGGGTCTAAAGGGAATATGTTGAACAACAATTACGTTGCATTTATGCTATTTATGCTCTGCTACGCTTTTGCTGTGACACTTTCCTATAAGTATGAATGAAGCTTTAGTCTGTTAATTGATTGATTGATGTTTTTTCCTCTAATTGACATAATTAGAAACTTCACCTATGTGTTTTTTTTAGTTTTACCTGTATTTTAGCACTAAATATTAGAGAATTAGTCGATTAATTGATTAGTTGACAACTGTTCCATTCATTATTTTCACTTTTTTGTAATTTTTTTTTGAAGAAAATGTCCAAATTCTCTGCTTTCAGAGCTCCATACATTTAAAAATGTATTTATCTTAGAGCTGCATTGATTATTTGACTAATCGATTAGTTGCCAACTATCGATTAATCGATTTGAGTCATTGTATAATAAGAGAATGTCCAACTTCTCTGGTTCCAACTTCTCTTCTCTGATTATTTCCTGTTTTTTTTTTAGTCTTTCTCAGAATAAGACATTTGAAAAAGTATTTCTCTTAGAGCTGCATTGATTAGTTGACTAATCGATTAGTTGCCAACTATCGATTAATCGATTTGAGTCGTTGTATAATAAGAGAATGTCCAACTTCTCTGGTTTCAGCTTCTCTTCTCTGATTATTTCCTGTTTTTTTAGTCTTCCTGAGAATAAGACATTTAAAAATGTATTTATCTTAGAGCTGCATTGATTAGTTGACTAATTGATTAGTTGCCAACTATCGATTAATCGATTTGAGTTGTTACATAATAAGAAAATGTCCAAATTCTCTGGTTCCAGCTTCTCTTCTCTGATTATTTCCTGTTTTTTTTTGTCTTCCTCAGAATAAGACATTTAAAAATGTATTTATCTTAGAGCTGCATTGATTATTTGACTAATCGATTAGTTGCCAACTATCGATTAATCGATTTGAGCCGTTACATAATAAGAAAATGTCCAAATTCTCTGGTTCCAGTTTCTCTACTCTGATTATTTCCTGGTTTTTTTAGTCTTCCTCAGAATAAGACATTTAAAAATGTATTTATCTTAGAGCTGCATTGATTATTTGACTAATTGATTAGTTGCCAACTATCGATTAATCGATCAATCAATCAATATTTTCTGGTTTATTTATTCTTCTATAATAAAATGTTGAGTGTCGACTGTTGGTCTGGACAAAAAAAGACGTTTCAGGTTGAATCTTCAGCTTTGGAGAAACATTTTACACCATTTAATAAACCAAACAACTAATCATTTCAATAATCGATCGATTAATCAACTATTCAAATATTCCTTAGTTGCAGCCCTACGACATCTTCTTGAATTATATCGACCAAACATTAATCAAGTAATTAAAACAATTCCAGCTGTTGTAATTAGCCACTTTGGATAGTGAAACGATGTAAACTGAATATATTTGGATGTGTTGGAGACGTTATTAATCGCAGATTAGTTGATTGACAGTTATTTATTTAGATTAATTGTTAAGAAAAAACCTTTTCTGCTTTTCTCCGTATTACATAATAATAAACTTAGGAGACAAACATTCAAAGACTTTGCATTAGGCAAAAAGTTATTGACAAAGAACAGATTAACTGGTAATGAACAGATGATTAATTGATTGGTCAATCAATAGAAAATGAATTGCCGACATATTATAAACGAAGGTTCCAGCCTCTTAGACGTGATCTGTTTGAAATTGGGTTTCATTTGGACTTTTGGTCGCACGGAATGACACATTTAAAACTATCGGCTTGGGAAAATGGCGACAATTATGGCGGTTTATAGGCCAAAACACTTATTAGATTATGCAAAAGCGAGAATGAATGGCAGACGGAGGCCTGATTTTTAGGTAAAGAGGCGCAGAGCAAATGTCAGCGCGAAGTTCTACCGACACGGGACCGGGCAGGATGAAGTTATAGATCAGAGTTTTAAAGGACGGCACCGCGATGATCAAAGCTGTGACTCTTTGGGTTTTCAGGAGGGTTTTTTTTAAGCAGCGGGCCAAACCTGCTGCCTAAAGGAGAAAACAGAGAGGACAGGAGAGGACAGAGAGAAGAATGGGTCGGGATAAAAATAATATGAGTAACAGATAGAGGACAGGAGGGAGCAGAGGGGAGGTGAGGAGGAGGGGATGCATATAGAATAGAGGGATGAAAGAGGAGGAGAGGAGGGGGTTTGAGTGGATGGAGGAGTGATAAAAATAGGGAAGGGCAGGAGATGAGAGGGATGAAAAGGAGGAATTTGAAGGAGGAAACGAGGGGCGAGCGCGAGATGAAAGGGAAAATTTAAGAAAGTTTTTTTATTCCGACGCGGAACCTGTTTCAGAGAAAAAAAAAAAGGGGGGGGGGGGAAAAACAAAGGGTGATGAATAGAGGACAAAACGAGGGTAAGATGACGACAAAGAGCAGAGGATAAGTTAAGAAAAAGTAGTAGAGGGTGAAGAGGAGGAGGAGGAGGAGGAGGTGAAAAAAGGAGGCTGGAACCGGGAGGGAGGGCAGGTTTATGGTTGCTGTTATGCAGAAATGTAAACACTTTGCAACGTTCGCAGAAAACAATGACACCGCGGGGAGAGGAAAGGTGTGCACGTGAGAGTGTGTTTGTTTCTGTTACATGCATGTGCGTGCGCGCGCGCGTGCGCACGTGCTGCTGTGTGGGCGGCTTCGGCAACAGCACTACAGGGAGCGGAAGGAGAACGACGGAGGTGAAATGAGAGAGAAAGAAAGAGGGGGAGCGGAGATATGAGCTTTCATAAACGGATAAAACGCCGCGTCCTGCTTTTAAAATCTATGATCACGTGGCAAAGCGGACGTTCCGGTCTTCAAAAGTCCATGAAACTATCAAATAAGGCTGCAAATAACAACTATGTTGATAAGCAGATTATCCCATCAATTGTTCGAGCGATTAATCGATTGCTGTTTTAAAGCTAAAGATTCAACGCTTCACAAGCCAAAGATCATCAATTCACGACTATAGAAGAATAAAGAAACCAGAAAATAATCAGATTTGAGGAGCTGGAACCAGAGAATTTGGACATTTGCTTTTTGAAAATGACTCAAATCGATTAATCGATAGGTGGCAACTAATCGATTAATCAACTAATCATTGCCGCTCTAGCATTTAGCGGGAAATACATTTTCAAATTTCTTGTTTTGTCCCAGTAAAAGTCCAAAAATGATTATTGAAATAGCTGGCAGTTAATGTAATAGAGGGCAACTAATCGATTAATCGACTAATCGTTGCAGGTCTACAATCAAATCAGTTTGTTAGCAGCGGTTCTCATGTTACCTAGAGCAGGGGTGGGCAATCCTGGTCCTGGAGGGCCGGTGTGGGTGCAGGATTTTGTTCCAACCAAGAAGTTACACACCTGATTCTACTAATCAACCTCTAGAGCCATTGCCAAGGCCTTCATTAGTAGAATCAGGTGTGTAACTTCTTGGTTGGAACAAAATCCTGCACCCACACCGGCCCTCCAGGACCAGGATTGCCCACCCCTGGTCTAGAGTCATTGGGTGTTTTACTCATGCCTCTTCTCCTGAAAGACATGTGGCCAAACTACTGGCCCATCTGATAAATCCTGCAGGGGGAGCGGCCTGTGAACCCTCAATGGACTCCAACCCAATGGGCTCGCCACACCATTGCTTTGATGGTCTTCAACCAGGTCGGCGCTTCCTTGACGTGGTCCTGCCAGAGACCAATCAAGCCTCAGAATTCTTGTAGCAAGAGTTTCTGGGATCGGTTGTTTCCCCCCGATCGGCTCCCTGACCTGGAAGAATCAGTTGAGGTTTATCCTAGTTCCCTGGTGGTTCTTCAGCTCCCTGCCAGGTAGTGCTACCTCTCTCCTGATCCACAGCCACTTTGAAATAACTTCTGCTGCCTCTGTGGCTGACTTGATGACCCTTTCTATGTCTTTTGTCCCAGAAAGTACCAGCACACCGGTCCTGTCCTAATCTTTATGCCAGCCTGAGAGATTTTTGGAGGACAGGCGATGCTGTTCAGGCTCTTAGATAATCCCAGCCATTTAAATAAGAACTGGTTGAACCTCCTCGCAAAGCCCACAACTGTAGGGATCAGAATCTTATAGACCAAGAGGGGCCACAGAATCTTTGGTGGGTAGCTCTACCTGGTAGTGACCTGTCCACTGCTGGGTTCCAGATCTTAGTTGTTTGCTCAGGCCGATGCAGTGTCAAACACATTTACCAGGTTTTTTTGATGGATTTACCTTTTTTGAGCACCAAGGATTGGACACAGCAATTGATGAGGGTATTAGACTTGACATGACAACCTTTTCTCGCTTGCACACCGAGCTGCAAGATGGTTCCAAACCGATCTACATGCCTCCACTGGTCCCCCTTGCCCCTCATCCAGGTTGCTTCCTGGTCCTCTCCTTCTTCTGCCCTCCTCAAGATCTTCTTGCTGAGGTCCCCCCTTCTTCGGAATGTTTCCTGGTACAATGCCTATAGCTCTTTAGCTCCTGCCTGAGCTGGTGGATCTTACTTGCGTTGTTCATGGTGCAGGGGACTTCTGCTCAAAACCCTTGATTATCAGGCTGATAAAGACGGTGGTGGTCATCTGGTGTCCTTGATCAGCTTCAACCTAATTATTTTGGGGGCTTTTGCTAATTGATAGTATTGTAGAGAGACAGGACAGCTGCCCCAACCACTTGGGTATCAGGTCGCCCCAGAGCCAATCCTTGTTAGCATGAGGACCCAACAATGGTCTGATGGTCCAGTTGGGTCTGGGTACTCGTAGTCTAGGGTAACTCTGGACTTGGGTCTGCTTGTATCCCACCAGGAACAACTCCTGCAAACATTTGTGGATCTTCAGGCCCCACATTCCATCGTCCAAGTTCAAGAAGCCAGTTTTCTTCAAGCTATAATTAAAAATATTCCAACATCGCTGGTAATATTCTCTCTGGTGGCCCTTTTCACATAATGATCCAAGGTTGCATTAAAATGTAGTGAGTCAATAGAAGTGCAGATGTATTTATTACTGCCCTCTGAGCCACCTGTGCTGGAGAACCATTACAAATCGCTCACACGGCCCTGTTTTGTTTCTCTGTTGCTTTGTTTGTTTAATGATCCCGTTGCGTGTCTGTTTTCTGCTTATCTTTTTTTACCCAGAATCCCGGGCGTTTCTGAAGACCCCCATGATGTTCTAGAGAGCGCGGGACTCCGCCTCCAGAAACCCCGCCCCCTTCTCCAGCTCCCCCCCTTCCCCTCGCCCCACCTCCTGCACAGAAGAACTCCACCAGCCCGTTTCCACAGCGACCACGGCTTCCTCGGCTGCCCTGGATCACCATGGCGATGACCTCCCCAGGCGGGATACTGTCTTTGCTACGACGCAACCTTTTTTTGACGTTGCTATGAAACAATGAGACTACTAAGGAGACGAATAACCCTGACTCGGACTCACCAGGGTCGTCTCTCTCTTCTCTTTTTTCTTCTCTTTCTTCCTCTTTTTAGAAACTTCATTCACTCTATTCATTCCTCCTTTCGTGACTTTTCTCATCCCTCGTTTGTTTCGAAACTGAAAAAAAAAATAAATTCACCACGAGGGAAATGGACCGGACCAACGAATCAACTCGGTTGGACATCGTGCGGGAGAAACTGACACCGGCGATCCATCTGATTGGACGATTCAGACTTTTAAATGGTCCAATTACATGATCCGATCGGTGCTGGGGGGATAAAAACAAAAAAAACAAAACAAGAATGGTTTCATGAATGAAAGACAAAAGATAAATGGTCAAACCCCCTCCGGATTCAACTTCAGTTAACCTCATTGGCTGGCTGTCGACACGCTCTGATTGGACGGTAATCAACTAATCGGAGGAGCTCAGGACTGGAGGAGGAGGGGGTTAAAAAAAAAAAATGTGTAAAAAAAAAAATATTGGGATGGAAAAAAAATAGAAGAAAACAAGTCGGAGGCTATTTGTGTCTCATATTTCATTCATTCTTGTTTTCCGTACAGGGACTGAAAAGAATGCGTGGGAAAACTTTTCTTATGTTGTCATTTGGCTTATTTTAACCTCCGTACACTCCTTACCTCCAACTCTTCCCCCTCTTCTTCCTCTTTAGGTTAATTCTTCTATTTTCTATGAAACGGCTCCTCTTTCTCTTAAACTCTTCGACATCTCTTCTTCCTTCCTTCCTTTATTTCCTGTCTTCTTCTTCTTCTTCTTCCTCTCTCTGTAAGGAGGCATTACTCTGAAAATGTTGGATGCAGCTTTTCGATGTATGAAGTGTTTTCTATCACCCTTAAAAAAAAAAGAAAAAAACCTGTGAAATCTGTTTCTCAAATGATGCAAAAGTTAAAAAAAAAAAGAAAAAAAAAGCCCTTTTTTTATTACGGAGTGATTTTTAGACACAATATTATATCCTAAAAGGTACGTTGAACTCTCTTCCTGAACTTTGGACCTTTTCACCTTTTGACCTTTGACCTCCCCCTCTCTCTACCAGAGTAGTAAAGTTTCTGCTGTTCATTGGATTAAAGATGAGGAGCGCTTGATTCGTCTGATTGAATTAAAATGTTACTTTCTTCTTTTTTCGTTGGATTTCAGAACTTATTCCTGATCACAGGTGTAGAAACCAAGCGCTCCTCAGCTACATGGAAACACCACAAACTTTTTTTTTTTATCCCCTACTAAGAGTGCAGACTGTTGTGTTGCAGATTTGTTTATTCCACTGCGTGTTTATTTGTTTGTTTATTTGTTGATTACTATTTGAAAATGTGTACGGGAGGGGCCGGGTGTGGGGAGGGGGAGGGGGAGGGGGGGGGTTAAAGGGATATTCCGTGTAGATAGAAACAACATTCTTGTTTTTTGTTCATTTTTTTTTTTTCCTCCTGATGATCTCAGTCTGTCACTGTTCTCTGGGTTTGAGCTGACTGCAAATATACAGTATTATAACGACTGTCTGCTGGTGTTTTACACACACACACACACACACACACACACACACACACACACACACACACACACACACACACACACACACACATTGGGACAAAGGTTAAATGAGAATTGGGATGATACTGACTCCTTTTTTAATTTATATGAAATTATTATAAATGCATCTTTTACTTATTTTAATGCACTATTAAAAAAAGAATTAATTAAAATTAACTAATTAATTTCCCATTTTTTTTAAAGACTGAAATACAGAATTAATGTAGAATAAAAACAGACTATTATTCAGTATTATCTTTGAATTTTGAACTACAAATAAAAATTATAAATACTCACTAAACCTTTAAGGCCTTTAAAGTGCAGCAGCAGCATTTTTATCATATTTATAATAAATCCATTTATCATTTGTTTATTGAACTAAAACTGAAAGGAAAAAAAAGAAGAAACTCTTTTTCTCAATATTTGTTTTCCAAAAAGCAAAATGAAAAAAGCAGGACTTTAATATTTAAAATGACAAAGTACCCAAAACAATTCTAAATATGCAAATACATTTCCAGCTTATAAATGACTTAATTAACAGTTATAATGTCATAATATATGAAATAAAATAAAATAAAAGTAGAAACTTGCATTTTGTTTTTTTCCATTTTTCATTTGAGAACAGAATAGTTTTTTTTTTTTTTTATTTTGGTTCTGGAAACAAATACTGAGAAATTAGTTTTTCAAAATAAAACCAAAATTTAAGAATATATATATATATATATATATATATATATATATATATATATATATATATAAAATATGATTATATATTATATATATATATATTTTATTTTGAAAAACAAATGACCTAATATTTCCTTTTATCATTATCCCTCTTTGAATTGAACATTCATCAAATAATAATAATAATAATAATTATTATTATTATTAATATTATTATCATAATTATTATTATTAGGTTTAATCCAAAAACCGAAGTCACTTTTTTTGCTACTAAACATGAAAAACAAATTTAAGAAAAACATTTTTTTTTTCATTTTAACCCAAAAAAATCATTTTGAAAAATAGATTATCCACATGAACATGAATTCTTTTATGCTGTAAAATGATATTTATGTGATTCTAACACACATGTAATATTTTAGCACATATTGGTTTTATATAACCTACACACACAGATACTTTTGATGTATTTCACAGACACACAGTGTATATTTATTCTGTATTATGAGGTTAATGAGGTGAAGCGTCCTCTCTCTCTCCCTGATGCATCTCTACCTCGCTCGCCCTCTCTCTCCCCTCCATCACTCTCTTCATTCTCTTGTTTTTCCTCCTCTCCGTATCGCCATCACTCCGACTGCCACTCTTTTTGATCTCTGCTCTCTCCATCTCTCCCTCTCTCTCTCTCCATCTCTCTCCGTTTACCAAATAAGCTGATGTCACTTTTTCCATTTCCCCCCTAATGGAGGCGGAAACACAGAGCGATGGACGCTGAGGGCGAAAAAACAGCCGGCGATGAAGAAGGATGGATGGAAGGCGAAGGAGGCAACGAGGAAGGATGGAAAGGTGACGGCAAAGAGGGGGGAGAAAAAGAGATGGAAGGGGTCGAAGGAGGAAAACGGAGGAAAAGTGGGAAAAAAAAGGGGAAGGAACGTGATGAAATGATGTGCGGTGAACGATAGAGAGAAGGGCAAAGGATGATGGGTAATGAAAAGACAAGAAAGTGAGAAACATGTCTGGGATGAACAGTGACCCATCATTAAAAAAAGGGTTGGTATTGATTTTTAAAGAGGAATTCCACCCAAAGACACAACTCTCCACTATAAAAGAAACAGGCCAAGTTGTATTTTGTGGCCTAAAACAGTCATTTCTGTCTAATTTTGACATTTGAGGCATTAATTTAAGTTAGCACAACAAAACAAGCGCTTAAAATAATTAAATCTTTAAGTTGTAGTTCAGGATAAGCGACAATAGTTGTGCTTTTTTTAGTTGTAAAATGCGTAAATTAGCATTTTTTTTTTAACTTCAAGTGTAGCTGTGTTGCTGCCAGGAGCTAAAATCCACACAGGTAAGTTTGAAACATCCTTTAATTCATTTTAAACTATAAAAGAATAACAACATTTAAACACGAAGCTTTTCAGTCCTTTGCCGTTAGCGGCTAACCGATGCTAGCAGGGCTGTAGCAGTCAGCTGCTAATATTAGTTTGTCTAATCCCTTGTTGAATTTTATTTTGAGTCGTGTCATAATGGTGAAAAGCGACCTACACGTTTTCAACATTTGAAAACTAACCTTTTGGTCCTTAGCGGTTAGTGGCTAACTGATGCTAGCAGGGCTGTAGCGGTTAGCTGCTAATATTAGTTTGTCTAATCCCAGAAGCTTGTTGCGTCATAATGGTGAAAGTGACCTACACGTTTTCAACATTTGAAAACAAACCTTTTGGTCCTTAGCGGTTAGCGGCTAACTGATGCTAGCAGGGCTGCAGCGGTACATAGCGGTAACGGTAACATTAGCTTGTCTAATGTTAGCGCTTTTATCAACATTTAAATCCCATTATCTTGTTGAATATCAATCAAATAGGATAGCATGTTGAACAAAAGCAACACTTAAAATGATTAATTTCTCAAATTAAACTACTGCTGGTTTTAAACTCTTCTGTTTTTACAGATTTCAGTTTTACAGCAAAAAACAGGCTTTATTTAATTTAGCCTTTTTTTAAGTGTGTAAGTTGCTGGACATTATTATTATATTTTCAACATTTAAAAAACGCAGCTTTTCAGACCTTAGCGGTTAGCGGCTAACCGATGCTAGCAGGGCTGCAGTGGTTAGCCGCTAATATTAGCTTGTTAAATCCCATTCAAATAGGACATGTCTCCTGACTGGTTGGTATTGTGTTAAAGGGATAGTTCAACATTTTAAAAAATTCAGCTAACTCACCGTTTTATTAGCTCAAGTTAGCACAAGTTAGTAGAACTTTCCCTTTAATTGACAAAAATCTGAATTCATAGTTGAGCAAACTCAAAACTAAAACTTAAAATATTTATTTTCATTTCCCAACTTACCATTTTATCAAAGTGTGATGTTTGAACCTAACTTTGCTGTTTGTGCAGTCCAGATTTCACCTGTTAAATTTTACAGCAAAAACAGGCTGTATTTAATTTAGCTTTTTTTTTAAAGTGTGTAAATAAATACAGAAAGCATCTGTTGATGCATAAATAGTCTTTTATGTGGAATTACTGTTATAAAATGGGACGTATTATGTTGAAAAGTTCTTTTTTTACATCCACTCGAGTGAAGAATGAGAAAAAGAAGTGTACGAATGCGCAGGATACGTCCTATTTTACAATTATTATGTAATTTCTATGTAATTTCTCTAATATTTCTAACAGTATTTTCACTGAAAAGATGCATTTGAAGACAGAAAGAGGAAAGAGGGAAGTGAAATGTGGAATAACGTGATGGAAAAATGAAGGATGGAGTTTAGAAAAAAGAAGAGGATGGACGGAAATGTCAGAGGAGGAGGAAACGGAATGAAATGAAATGTAGAAAGGAAAGAAAAAATGAGAAGACGGACGGGATGAAGTGATGGAGGGATGGAAAGAGGAAGGAGAGAGAAGGGAACAGAGACATTCCCAGACACAGCAGCACCAGGCTGTTAAAACACACACACACACACACACACACACACACACACTCCTTCGTCATTAGTCTTCATTAGAGTCTTTATGAGGAAAATTAGAAAGGGAGTTTCCTCCCAAACTGAGCCCTGGGGTCCAACCTGCATGTGTGTGTGTGTGTGTTTGTGTGTGTGTGTGTGTGTGTTTGTGTGTGTGTGTGTGTGTGTGTGTGTATCCTATGATACCTTCACAAACAACAATCACAATACTGAGGTGTACTTTTACTATTTCCATGCGATGCTACTTTACACTTCACATTTCAGGGTGAAATACTATAATTTATCATTATAATATATATATTTATATGAATATTCAGTACTATTACTATGAATCGACAAAGTATTTTAAATTGGCTCCTTATTGATATACTACAGCATTAAAATGTCCATGTATTCAGTTATAAAAAGCAGGATAATACACTTTAAACTGAAAAAATATCACACAAACACAAAACTGCCTCTTAGCTCAGTCCTGTTATAACTAATAGATTCACTTTATAATAAAACATCTGTGAAATCTGCAGTTATTCACTTAAATTTACTGTAAATGATTATTACACTAGATTACTGTGTGTTTTACAATAAATCACCTAATACTGTCAATTGAAATCACAGGGTTTAATGGATTTTATTGTATAATTAATCACCTAATACTGTAAATACGACTGAAATCACAGGATATAATTGATTTTATTGTATAATTAATCACCTAATACTGTAAATATGACTGAAATCACAGGATATAATTGATTTTATTGTATAATTAATCACCTAATACTGTAAATATGACTGGAATAACAGTATTTAATGGATTTTATTGTATAATTAATCACCTAATACTGTAAATACGACTGGAATAACAGTATTTAATTGATTTTATTGTATAATTAATCACCTAATACTGTAAATACAACAGAAATAACAGTATTTAATGGTTTATTTTACAGTTAATTACCAAATACTCTAAATAAAACTGAAATCACAGGATTTAATTGATTGTTATTGTACAATTAATCACTTAATACTCTAAATAAAATAGAATATTTAAATAAAAGTAGAAAAACAGTGTTTAATTGATTTTTTTTTTACTGTACATTTATCACTTTATACTGTAAATACAACGGAAATAACAGGATTTAATGGTTTATTTCACAGGTAATCACCTAATATTCTAAACAGAATATATATATATATATATATATATATATATATATATATATATATATATATATATATGTACAGTAACTTCATAGATAATTAGTTTTCAGCTGTTTTTAGGTGTTGGAATTTTAGGATTTCAAGATCCTGCTGCCTGATGGAGCTTCTGGTGTGTGCGCATGTGTGTATGTGTGTGTGTGTGTGTGTGTGTGCGTGTGTGTGCGTGTGTGTGTGTGTGTGTGTGTGTGTGTGTGTGTGTGTGTGTGTGTGTGCGTGCGTGCGTGTGTGTGTGGATCAGACGCTGCAGACTGGACCCAGTTTGGAGGGTTTGATTCGTCGTATCAAAGAAGCAGCTTTTCTCCACTGAAACGTGGGATAAACAGTGTGTGTGTGTGTGTGTGTGTGTGTGTGTGTGTGTGTGTGTGTGTGTGTGTGTGTGTGTGTGTGTGTGTGTGTGTGTGTGTGTGTGTGTGTGTGTGTGTGTGTGTGTGTGTGTGTGTGTGTGTGTGTGTGTGTGTTTTATTAGTGTAACCGTGTGTGTGTCCTGTCCCCTTGGTGCTGACAGCTTCTCATTATCCACAGACAGCTGGAAGAGGTCATCACTGCCCGTCACGCACGCACACACACACACACACACACACACACACACACACACACACACATCCAATGCACTATACTCGTGAGGGCCTTCAGTGACATAATACAACCTTAACCTTATTCTTTTTTCAATATCTCAAAGCCTCTAATGTTTAAAAGTGTCCTTAATTTAAAAAAAAAAGAATTCCTTAATTTAAAATGTCCTTACTTAAAGAAATATGTTCAGTCAATTTTTCAAATTTCAAAATAAAATGTCTGACTAATGCATCAATGGTACGATAATAGAACAACATTGGAAGTTATTGTTAATTAAGTTGAATAAAGTGTGATTTATCTGTTTTATTTAACTTAATACGCTTTATAATCCAGCATTTTATAGTCTGAAAAATACTGTATATACATTTCTCTATGGAATCAGTCAAAAATAGAAAGCTGCTTCTGATTGGCTATCGTGTAGCCAATCAGAAGCGAAAGCACTACTGTATCCGGGTAAACGCAACAACCAATGGGAAATTGGAATTGTTCACTTGTGAACTACACCTGGATAAGCTAGCTGCTCTTGAAAGGATATAAAGTCCACCACCTGTCCAAAATGATTAAAATATTATTTTTATATAAGATTTACATAAAAACGACATAATCTGGGGCTTCATCCACATTTAAAAAAATAGATTTATCATTAAATGTATTGGACATAAATTAATAACATCAATGGAAGGTGGTTGTAGTTGGTCAGAATATTCCCGGTGGATTTTATTGTCCCATGAATGTGATTAATTGCAATTAAATATTTCAATGGACAGCCTTAATATCCATAATAAAGCAGCTCAGGTCTGCCCCCTAGTGGCTGGTTGGTAGAATCCTCCTGGGAAACCAGGGGAAAGTATGTGAACTCTGCACAAGTACTCAGAGCCTAACTGGGATTGAGTGGTTGATTTGGTCATTTTGGAAATATTTACTTTACATGCTCACTGAGCGGGATAATGTGTGTGTGTGTGTGTGTGTGTGTGTGTGTGTGTGTGTGTGTGTGTGTGTGTGTGTGTGTGTGTATAAATATGTGTGTGTGCACGTCCGCCTACTGAACTGGTAAAACAATAATTCTCCATCTCTCTCATCTCTCACACTCTCTTTGTCCTTCGCTCTCTTTCAGTTTCACCCACACAAACATATACATACATACAAATACACACATACACACATATATCCCTTCATCTCTTTCACACACACACACACACACACGCACACACACACACACACAATAAACACTTGTCATTGGTCGGCATCAGTCGTTTATTCTTGCCAGAGCGAGGGATTTGTTTTTGTTCTTCCTGTCATTCGCCCATTTGACTTGATGGATGGTGGGTGGTGACGCAAAACACCTGCCCCACACACACACACACACGCACACACACACATGCACATGCACACACACACACACACGCACAAACACAAACAAACACACCGTACAATTAGTGATGGTCCTGCATATGTAAATTTCCCAAAATTAATCATAGCAAACAAACTATACTATATACAGACTATATATACGGCAACATTTATCGTATTTACACAAACAAACAAACAAATAAACAAACAAGTTTACAGCACTCCGTCCTAAACACTCACTTCATCACAAACTGATTTCTTGGACAAATGATACGCAGCAGAATCTGAGTCATTTTTTAAACTTTTTGGTAGTTTTTCTTCTATTTTTATGGGGATCCAAAGACGAAGTACACACACACACACACACACACACACACACACACACACACACACACACACACACACACACACACATCATCAGATTCCTCCTGCCATGCTTGACTTCCTGTGTGGGCCGCAGTGTAAACAACAGTTTATCTCCATAGAGGACAAATGGACGACAGCGGCAGCGGCATCAGCAGCGGCGCAGAAAGCACAAGGAGCAAAAGGTTCAGATCCCACTAAAGAGCTGGAAAATGAGCTGCCACCGAAAAAACCAGCCCAGTCGCCCTCCAGCGAGTCAGCGATGGATCCCGCGGGGGAAGGGGGGGGGGGGGGGTTATCGGAGGTCAGACCCGGAGCCGAGTGAGGAAAGTGAACATCGGTGTCAGGTGGATACGAACACGGCAAACACATGTCGTAAACCACGGCATCCGGACAAAATCCTCATAGTCATTTTTACCTCTAAGTGTTTTGTTATAGGCAAACTGATCCATGATCCTGTGTATGTGATAAATAGGCCCGACACCATAGCAAGGGAGTTCTTCATTGTCTTTAGAGTGAACTGTGGCTTAAATTCAGGGTTTAGTGGTTGTCTGACTAATTCTCTGTGGTCCTTGGACCCAAAAACACAATTTTACTTTCATCAGTCCACAAAATGTTCCTTCGTTTCTCTTTAGGCCAGTTTTTTTTTTTATTTAAAAGGGGGATTTCTTGCTGGTGGATTCGCTTCACACAGGCATTTTCTACTTGTCGCAGTACTTCAGACAAGTGTCGTTATAAGAGGATTCCTGAAGTCGGTCGACTATTTGAGCTTGTAGAGAAAAACGCAGACAATGCTCTTTCTTCGAACAACTAATATTCATTCATTCATGATTTAGGATGTAAAACACAGTGATCCCAATGCATCAAAATAATAATTATTAAAAGGATTTTTGGATTTACTCATTTTACTGTATGTAAAGGACAGTACCTATGCCCCGTTTCTACTATGTGGTACATCTTCCTAGTTTAAGGTTACCATGGAACTGTACCATCCCATGGTACCATTACCATAGTAACTCTTTTGGTCGGGGTATCTAGCACTGGGACTGGTACCCCTGTGTATTGTAAGGCCTCTTGACATGGTGGATATGCAAAACTGTCCATGACCAACAGTAGCCGTACTAGCAGTATATACACTTGGCTTTATATAGACTATTGGTCAAATGGTCAAATATCTGCACCAAATTTGGTCGTGATAGCACAAAGCATTCAGGAGATATGACCGTTGTTTGGAACATAAGCCCCGCCCACAGCATTTGAGCAAACTTTGGGACTCGGCGAAAGTAAAACTGTGTATTAGAAGTTAGAAAGAAAAGGTGTTCTGTTGGCGATTGGATGGGAAACATGGCCGATGACGTCCAAGCTAACATAGCAGACGCAGTCTGGAACCAAACACTCCACTTTTGGACTGTTCCCATCACAGTTCTCACGTCTTTGTCTTTTTTGTGTTTCTGGGATGTAACTTAAACTCAATTTCCCCTCATAGGAAGAATAATGCTATGATATTAATGGTATGACTGATTGATTCATTGATCAATTGGAGGCCACTTTTAACCCCTTGAACTCCAGCTCTTTTTTTAGGTTTCTGCTCCATATTGACATCCCCATAGTCAGTAGGGTATGTCTGGAATAAACACAGAGATGTTGGTTCGACACTAAACGACCATTTATTGATCTCAAATAAACATTTTTAACCCAAAACAGCAACAAAAAAACACATTTTTTGTTCGTCGCTTCAAACAAGTGACTTTTTACTGTAGTGTTTCTTGGCTGCTAGTTTACTGAGTTTTTGTCGTAAAGCTACACTGATGGTACCGTTGGACTCGTCAAAGTCTCAGCTTTCATATGAGATGTCATTTGTTTGTGTAACATGAAGTATCAGAGCGCTAGCCATCAAAATGTGGCGAGTGGGTTGGCTTTATGATCGTATACCGATTTTCATATTTGTTAATTGATTTGCTTGTTCGTCGCTTCAAACAAGCAACTTTTTACTTTTTTTTCTTTTGGCTGCTAGCTTAGTTTTTATCATAAAGCTACACTGATGGTACCGTTGGACTCGTCAAAGTCTCAGCTTTCATATGAGATGTCATTTGTTTGTGTAACATGAAGTATCAGAGCGCTAGCCATCAAAATGTGGCGAGTGGGTTGGCTTTATGATCGTATACCGATTTTCATATTTGTTAATTAATTAGCTTGGTGTTGGAGTTGTGTTTGGTGTGTGTAAATATGACTTATATGTGCTTGTAGTGGAGTTTCTCCTGTTTAATTTGATGTATAGCTTCACTATATTTGTACATGATTAGTAGAGCAGGGTCCACGGAGTTTAACGGGTTAAGGAACATGTATGATAAAACTACCTGAGCAGCTTTGGAAACCTTTTATCTCCATCTTTAGTCATTTTTATTGGGTTTTTACAAATATTTAACCAATGAAAAGTAAAGTGACCAAATCTCATAAGTCACAAAAGCTCATATCTCCACCAGCTTCCATTTTGAATGGTGTCCACACCTTCACATTCAAGTATCTGCCACGAAGATATGCTGAAAAACCACAATATACTATGCAACAGAGAGAGAAAGAGAAGTCAACACGACAACAGGATGTGAATGTCATCAACCAAAAGACTATTTCTGTCAGTTGCGATTTTGGGGGTGGGAATGTGTGTGTGTGTGTGTGTGTGTGTGTGTGTGGCCCGTATGGTATCATGGGAATAAAACGAGAAAGCCACACACACGTTCTCACACAGACAGACATGGTAATGATAAAACTGGACTCTTCAACTCTTCAGATTGATACCAAATTAGAAACCAAGTGTTCTTTTTTTTTTTTTTCCCTCCTCCCCCCCCTGAAAAAAAAAAAGAAAGAGAACGAGCGGAGTTGTTGGCAGGAGGGATGAACGCTTGGAGAGAAAGAGAAAGAGAGAGAGGCCAAAAAAAAGAGGGGGAGAACGTGAGAAAGAAAAAGAGAAAAGATGGATACGGGAATTAAAATAACTGTGGAAGCGGAATCAGTGCGGGTGAGGTGGAAGACAGTGTGTGTGTGTGTGTGTGTGTGTGTGTGTGTGTTGTTTTAGCTGGGCGGCCTTGAATTTCTTGTTGACCTTTATAAAGATAGCAGCTGGTCGTCTCTTGCAGTTCCGAGTTTGGTTCGCGTTCTGGTTTCACCACAACAATCTAAAAAGCAGATGGAGGAGACGGGCGAGGACAGAGAAAGAGACATTCCTCTGTCGTTCATCGACCCCTCTGGACGACGAGGAAGACGGCAGCACTTTAGTTCCACTCAACTAAGAGAAACCGATGCTGGCAAATATTAATTTTTGTTCAGTCGCGAAGCCTTTCATCACTTTTCGACTGAGGAAGAAAAGGCAGAAGTAAACTGTGAGTTTGGCCGCGTCCTTTCGGCTTTCACGCCAAGAAAAAAAACGCTTTGAATTTAGTTGAAAGGCAGAGTTTTTCACAGGAAAAAAAAAAGTTCGAGCCACTCAACTTTGGACATAAAAACTCTTTGCACATGGCCACTCATCTCATTATTCCTTCCATCAAGTGGCTACAATTATTTTTATACAATCAATTTAACAGCAATTTTCTCCGGGAACAGGCGAAGAACTGCTGAAAGTCTAATATGGTCATGCTGAGATTTTCCTTGAGATCTGAATATATAAAACTAAACAAACATAAAAGTTGAACATAACATAAAAACCTTTTTTTTTTTATTAGGCCACAGGAGTGAAATGCTGAGTGGAAGAAATGTACACTTCATTATCATTTAAAGGTACTAAGGCTGTGTTTAGTGAGGTATGAAGTAGCATCACATGGAAACACTATCACTAAATTGTAGTACTTAAGAACTACGCCATTCGTAATGTCATTGGATCCTTGTGTACAGTTTCCACATCGCAGAGAATCTGACCTTTGACCTGAAGAAGGCAGAGAAAGGTTCACCTCAGATGCTCAAAGAAAATTCCGATTGTCCTCTCAAATATTTAGGAATTCCTACTCCTGCTTTAGTTCTGGTCCCAGCTTCTCAAATCTGATTATTTTTAGTTTTCTTTAGTCACCACTAGTAGTAAAATGATGATCTTAGGAATAGATGGATGATGGAGGAATAGATGGATGATGGAGGAATAGATGGATGATGGAGGAATAGATGGATGATGGAGGAATAGATGGATGATGGAGGAATAGATGGATGATGGAAGGATGGTTGTATGATAGAGTCATGGTTGCACAATGAAGGAATGGAGGCATGATGGGTGGATTTATGATGGAGGGATGGATGGATAATGGAAGAATGGATGGATGATGATAGAGAGATGCTTATATGAGTGATGGATGATGAGAAATGGAGAGATGGATGGATGACGGGTGTGTGATGGAGGAATAGATGGATGATGGAAGGATGGAGACATGGAGGGATGATGGAGAGATGGATGATGGAGAGATGGATGGATTATGGATTGTATGATGGAGGAATAGATGGATGTTGGAAGGATGGATGGAGAGATGGAGAGATAGAAGATGGAGAGATGGATGGATGATGGATTGTATGATGGTGGAAGAGATGGATGATGGAAGGATGGATGGAGAGATGAATAAATGATGATGATGAAGAAGCAGATGGATGATGGAAGGATGGAAAGATGGATGGATGATGGAGGGATGAATAAATGATGGAGGGATGAATAAATGATGGAGGGATGGATGGATGATGAAGAAACAGATGGATGATCATGGTATGATGGAGGAATAGATGCATGATGGAAGGATGGAGAGAAGGGTGGATGATGAAGGGATGGATGGAGAATGGAGCGATGGATGGATGATGGGAGATAGATGGATGGATGGATGGATGGATGGATGGATGATGGATGGATGATGGAGGGATGGATGGATGATGGATGGATGATGGAGGGATGGATGGATGATGGATGGATGATGGAGGGATGGATGGATGATGGAGGGATGGATGGATGATGGAGGGATGGATGGACGATGAAGAGACAGGTGAAAGATGGAGAGATGGATGGATGATGGATGGATGGATGGATGATGGAGAAGAGTGTGATATTCTGTCCTCCGGTCTGCTTTACTATCATTTCACAGCCTAAACGTGCAAAGGTCAGCTGTTATTAATGGCAGGCCCTGAGGAGAGAGACTGTGTGTGTGTGTGTGTGTGTGTGTGTGTGTGTGTGTGTGTGTGTGTGTGTGTGTGTGTGTGTGTGTGTGTGTGAGGCAGACAGTAAGTGTGAAGGTTTGCATGTCACACCTTTCTGCTCTAAATGCCATGTAGGCTGCTATTAGTGTTGTTGCTGTATCGTCCCCACAGGGCTGCTGGGAAATCTGACCCGGCGCTGCCTTCACTGCCTCCGTCCACAACACGACACCACACGCTTTTATTCTTTGGTAAAAACACATATAAAACATCTGCCTTCCACCAGAAGCTCCTGTATGTTTATGTATCAATTCACTGATCAAAATCAGAGCTCGATGGACAGGAAATTCATCTGCAACCATTTTAATAATAGTGTAGATGTGTTAAATAAAAATCCTGGTCTCAGCTTAGCTCAAATTAATTAATTATTAAGCAATCATTAAAAGAATAATTAGATTATTATATGTATGTATATATTATATATATTTAACTATAATTTATAGACATGTATGGGTCAGAAATTGTGTCAAAATTAAGCAATTATTTAAAAAATAATGTATTTACTTAATTTTAAAATGATTAAATTCTATTCTCCCCCATTCATTTCTAATAATCGGCCATTTTTGGCCAGAAACACCAAGAGTGTACAAAAGTTGAACAAATTATACAATTGAACACAATTTATTTATTCTTTCTGGACAAAGTCATGGAATCTTAGGTGAATCTGATCAATTTAACCACGTTAACGTTCAGATTTGACCACGAACTCAACACGAGGGTTCAGGAAAATACCCCGAAATTTGCAGCCCAGGTGAAAACTGGAGTGATGTTCAAAGTTCAAGCTAACTTTAATATCACAAATGTGCCTCTGGGGACTTTTGTCCGTCCTCGGACCCGAACACGTCCCCTCGTCTTTACCGCCCGGTGACCGCGGAAACAGATTTGGCGGCTAAACCCTTTTAAAGCCAAGGTCGGGTCGCCGTTCCTCAGACACAAGTGGATCCTTGAAGACCTCTAATCACCGGCCGGTGATTGGATTATTTCCGTCTGCGTTAGCAAAGTCAACAAACTTCAGAACACCTCTCGCTAATTGGCTAAATTGGATGATGATGAATGTGTGTGTGTGTGTGGAGCATGTTCGGGATACTGTGTGTGTTGTGAAGGAGAAGGATGTGACATCATCTCTGCCAAACACGAGAACGTCTCTCTCTCCGAAGCAAAAAATGTCACCTCGTCCCGCTCGCCTGCTTCTTCCTAAAGGACAACAAATGCGGCGTGGATGCAGAACGGATGCGGTAAACGCGGCGGAGTCGCGGCTGATGTATTTTGGTCCGCGGCTCGTGTCCCAGTTGGAGGCAGGTGAAGGGTGTCTGGTGACAGAATGCTCGGTGTGTAGCCTATTTTCCGGGTTTTGACCTTCCCCAGAAACACGAGGGGGGAACAAAGATGAAGTGGAGCACGGAGGCTGGAAAATAAAAAAAGGAGAAAGTAACTGATGGGTCTTAAACGCTTATTTCATCCGCTCTTTCTATTTGCCTGGTTTTTGGTTTTCCTCCGGTTGTTCCCCTCCCGTCTAGTGGTGGGAAGTTCAGCTCTTTTTAGTGAGTCGGATCATTTGGCTCAGCTCACGAAGAGGAGTCGGCTCCCAACCGGCTCTCCGTTTTACCACATATATATATATATATATATATACATATATATATATATATATATATATATATATATATATATATATATATATATATATATATATATATATATATATATATATATATATATATATATATACATATATATATATATGTATATATATATATATATATGTATATATATATATATATATGTATATATATATATATATAGTAACTCAGCCAAATTTAGTCTGTTTTGACTTGTGATTTGTATTAAAACACTAAATCCCCTGGTTAAAAATTAAAATAAAAATTAAAACACTAAAACCACTAATTCAAAATTAAAAAAAAAAATAAAAAAGCGCTGATTCAAAATTTAAATAAAAATTAAAAGAATAAAACCTATGATAAAAAATTCTAAATAAATTAAATAATAAATTAATTAAATTATAAAATAAATTCATTAATTAAATTAAAAGTAAAACTGATTCAAAATTAAAATAATTTTTTTTTAAAAAGCAAAAAAAAAAAAAGAACAGCCCAAGGAAACCACGCACTGATTCAAAATAAAAATAAAAATTAAAAGAATAAAACCTCTTGTTCAAGATTAAAATAAAAATTAAAACACTAAATCCACTAATTCAAAATTAAAATTTAAAAAATTAAAAAAAAGAACAGCTCAAGGGAATTATTAAAATAATTCAAAATTAAAATTAAAATAAAAACACTAAAACCACTGATTCAAAACTAAATAAAAAAGTAAAAAAAAAAAAAAAAAAAAAAAAGTAAAAACTCTGTGAACCGACTCGTTTCACCGGCTCGTTGTCTACCCCCGTCTCTCTTTCTGCAGCCTGCATCGTAGTAATGGAGTGTTTGAGGTCAGCCGCAGGTTCACGTTGAAGCTTTGGACAAACAGCAGAGCAGATTGTCTGTTGTTTAACCTGAGCGACATGGAAACACAACAAACCGCCGCCAGACCAAATAGAGGAAAATGGATTACAGTTAACGGCGAGCCGGGAGGAAGATTTCAAATCTTAACCTCGGCCGCCTCCAGACACGGTGGCGTTTGTTTCCGCGGGTCGGGGAGGGTTAGAATATCAGATGTGATCTCTTCTATCTCCTGCAGCCACATGTTCTTCTTCTTCGGCTAAACACTTCCTGGTTCCATGTGTAATTCCCCTGCTTTTTCCTCTCGCTTCATGTCACACTCGGGTCACAACAGGAGAAGTTGTTGTCGGCCATGTTCGGTCCAGAGACGTCCCGTCCGATCAATTGACCTCAACACGTTATCCTACTTAAGCGGCGGATCATTCATTCATTTATTCAAGCTGCTACTGAAGCATGTTTGGCTTTATTGGACAGTTAATAATATATAGAGAGGCGTGTGGAGGCCGTAAATCAGCGCCGCCGACTGACAAGTTTATTTTTCCACTGTAAAAGGTCGTCCAGTACATCTCCTGATTGCAACCTCGTATAAAAATGATGTTACGGGTTGTGTCGAGAAAATTAATGTCAGTCGATATATCAATGGAGGATTTAAAACGCTCAGATGTAGGAGGGTTAAAAAATAAAATAATTTTTGTTTGAGAGAGAGGGAGGAGGAGGGTTATGACATATAACACAGGGGAGAACAGGAGAAGAAGTCAGTTATGTGGTATTTGTCTCAAGTTGTTAAATTCCAGGAATTTTAAAAGTTGGAAACTTGAGAACGGGAACATATGAGAATTAAAAGGAGTATGAGAATAAATTGGAATAATTTCAAAATGTACAAAATTTAAGCCTTGCTTTTTTTTTTTTTTTTTTTTTTTGGCCAGTTCAGTTCTAACCCTAACCCCAAACCCTAACCCTAAATCCAAACCTTAATCCGAACCCCAAACCCTAATCCCACACCCTAACCTTAAACCCAAACCCTAACCCTAACCCTAAACCTTAATCAGAACTCCAAACCCTAATCCCACACCCAAACCCAAACACTAACCCTAAACCCAATCCACCATCATCCCATCCTTACCCTGGTTTCTGTTGCTGTTGTCACCAGATAGACTCTCCCACTCCTGGTCCCGATACTTAATCTATGGCTCAACCACCTTCCCCCGGACAGGGATGTGGTAGGATAGGGTTCGACTCCCGCTCAGAGCTGTATCTCTATATACCTGGAGGCCACAAGACCTGTCCCCTGTTATCTCTCCTTTCCCTTTTTTTCCCCCCACCCCCTGCTGGGGGCATTGGGGACTCGACAGTTGGCCAGATCACAATAATTTAACCAATACCCTGATCCCCAACGCTAACCCTAAACCCAAACAGTAACCCTAAACCCAATCCACCATCATCCCATCCTTACCCTGGTTTCTGTTGCTGTTGTCACCAGATAGACTCTCCCACTCCTGGTCCCGATACTTAATCTGTGGCTCAACCACCTTCCCCCAGACAGGGATGTGGTAGGATAGGGTTCGACTCCCGCTCAGAGCTGTATCTCTATGTACCTGGAGGCCACAAGACCTGTCCCCTGTTATCTCTCCTTTCCCTTTTTTTCCCCCCACCCCCTGCTGGGGGCATTGGGGACTCGACAGTTGGCCAGAGCACAATAATTTAACCAATACCCTGAACCCCAACGCTAACCCTAAACCCAAACCCAAACCCTAAACCCTAACCCTAAACTCAAACCCAAACCCTAACCCTAATCCCAAACCCTAACCCAAACCCTAAACCCAATCCACCATCATCCCATCCTTACCCTGGTTTCTGTTGCTGTTGTCACCAGATAGACTCTCCCGCTCCTGATCCCGATACTTAATCTATGGCTCAACCACCTTCCCCCAGACAGGGACGTGGTAGGATAGGGTTCGACTCCCACTCAGAGCTGTATCTCTGTGTACCTTGAGGCCACAAGACCTGTCCCCTGTTATCTCTCCTTTCCCTTTTTTTCCCCCACCCCCTGCTGGGGGCATTGGGGACTCGACAGTTGGCCAGATCACAATAATTTAACCAATACCCTGAACCCCAACGCTAACCCTAAACCCAAACAGTAACCCTAAACCCAATCCACCATCATCCCATCCTTACCCTGGTTTCTGTTGCTGTTGTCACCAGATAGACTCTCCCACTCCTGGTCCCGATACTTAATCTATGGCTCAACCACCTTCCCCTGGACAGGGATGTGGTAGGATAGGGTTCGACTCCCGCTCAGAGCTGTATCTCTGTGTACCTGGAGGCCACAAGACCTGTAGATTAATTGACTGATCATAATAGTCGTTAGTAGTAGTTAGTAGTCCTGGAATCAGAGAAGTCTGACTTTTCTTTTCTGATCAAAATAGCCGCAGACTAATTTAATCAATTAATCATTATTTTGAACCGTCATGTCGTTCTTTCTCACCGCCCAAAACACAAGCTCATAACCTTAATTAGTCATGGGAGGGAGGACCTGAATCCCAGAACTGGTAACCAATAAAAAACAATTAAGTTGGTCATCATGTTGTCTGTAGAGGGGGGAGGGGCTGGTTGGTCTCATCTCAGTCAGTGGGTCATAAGTTTACCTTCAGTTATCTTACACTTATCTTCACCTCCACCTTGTGTGTGTGAGTATAATTCTTTCCCGAGTGTCAAAACCCCATGAAATGAACCGTTTTACTATCAGCCTTTGATCTTTTTGGTTTAAATTGGCACAAATTAGACCCTCGTTTGATAGGATTTTGTCCAAGGGTCATATCTGATGAGATTTTTCTTTTTAGACATGAAAGAAACTGTATGAACCTATGACAAAAATGTCATTGTGCTACTTATAGATGGACTTTCTGCTGGGGATTTTACCTAGAGTTGATTAATTGATTAATCGATTAGTTGCCAAGTTGTGATAAATGAAACATATTCAATCCTTAATTATAATACACAACTTTAAAGTATACTTTTGGTAATTAGCATTGATGGGAATCTTGAACAATGGAATGACATTAGAGCCGCAATGATTAATCAATTAATCGATTAATTATCAACTATTTTGATAATCGACTAATAGTTTTGAGTCATTTTAAGTAAATATCCAAATTCATTGGTTCAAGCTTCTCTGATTATTTCCTGGTTTCTTTAGTCTCTATAATAGTAAACTGATGATCTTTGGGTTGTGGACTGTTGGTCTGGACAAAAAAAAGGATTTAGGTTGAATTTTCATCTTCTGTGAAACACTGATCCACATTTTACACCGTTACATTATATTTTCTTAATGTTAATGTGCCGACAAATCAAACAAAGACTGTTCTTGTATCATAGTCAACCCTCAAGTCGCTGTGTGTCTCCATCTGTTTACTTTGGTTTGACAAAAACTGGATTTTGAAAAGTAGAAGACACCCAAACCCTAACCATAAGCCTAAACCCAAACCCTAACCCTAAACCCAAACCCAAACCCTAACCCTAACCCTAACCCTAAACCCAAACCCAAACCCTAACCCTAACCCTAAACCCAAACCCAAACCCTAACCCTAAACCCTAACCCTAAACCCAAACCCTAAACCCAAACCCTAACCCTAAACCTAAACCTAAACCCAAACCCTAACCCTAAACCCAAACCCAAACCCTAAACCCAAACCCTAAACCTAAACCCAAACCCAAACCATAACCCTAAACCCAAACCCTAAACCCAAACCCTAACCCTAAACCCAAACCCTAACCCTAACCCTAACCCTAAACCCAAACCCTAACCCTAAACCCTAACCCTAAACCCAAACCCTAAACCCAAACCCTAACCCTAAACCTAAACCCAAACCCTAACCCTAAACCCAAACCCAAACCCTAAACCCAAACCCTAAACCTAAACCCAAACCCAAACCCAAACCATAACCCTAAACCCAAACCCTAAACCCAAACCCTAACCCTAAACCCAAACCCTAACCCTAAGTCCAAACCCTAAACCCAAACCCTAAGTCCAAACCCTAAACCCAAACCCTAACCCTAAACCCAAACCCTAACCCTAAACCTAACACTAAACCCAAACCCAAACCCTAACCCTAAACCCAAACCCAAACCCAAACCTTAAACCCAAACCCTAACCCTAACCCTAACCCTAAACCCAAACCCAAACCCTAAACCCTAACCCTAAACCCAAACCCAAACCTTAAACCCAAACCCTAACACTAAACCCAAACCCTAACCCTAAACCCTAACCCTAACCCTAAACCCAAACCCTAATTTACTTTGATCCATTGAACCCAATTAAAGGGACACATTTTGACCCCAAGAGGACACTTTTTGTTTTTATAAACCCAAAGAAAGGGACACTTTTGTTTGACAATTTTATTACAAATTTATTTCATTGAACCCAAATACAGGGACACTTTCTGTTGACATTTATTTCATACAACCCAAATACGAGGACACCATTTGTTGATAACTTTATTAAAAAAACACAATTATAAAAATCAAATAGAAACAAACAAAAAACATATATACTTACCGTCTACCTGTGGAGAAAAAATACTTACCATGGGGGACGTGTACAATGATGGAGAGTGGACGGTGGTTCACCACGGAAGGCGCCGTAGGCCCACCGTCCACACATGGGAAGAGTATGGTCGTGGGAATGGACAGTCCCACCAGGGGAAGGACCGTGCACTTACCTGCTCCTTCGGGAGAAGGGATCCTTACCCCTCGCCTAAACCCTAACCCTAAACCCAAACCCTAACCCTAAACCCAAACCCTAACCCTAACACTAAACCCAAACCCTAAGTCCAAACCCTAAACCCAAACCCTAAGTCCAAACCCTAAACCCAAACCCTAACACTAAACCCAAACCCAAACCCTAACCCTAAACCCTAACCCTAACCCTAACCCTAACCCTAAACCCAAACCCTAAACCCTAACCCTAAACCCAAACCCAAACCCTAACCCTAAACCCAAACCCAAACCCTAAACCCAAACCCTAAACCCAAACCCTAACCCTAAACCTAACCCTAAACCCAAACCCTAACACTAAACCCAAACCCTAAGTCCAAACCCTAAACCCAAACCCTAAACCCAAACCCAAACCCAAACCCTAACCCTAACCCTAAACCCAAACCCTAACCCTAAACCCAAACCCAAACCCTAACACTAAACCCAAACCCTAACCCTAAACCCAAACCCTAACCCTAACCCTAAACCCAAACCCTAACCCTAAACCCTAAACCCAAACCCTAACCCTAACCCTAAACCCAAACCCTAAACCCAAACCCAAACCC
>CM060483.1:19041934-19296934 GCA_030544235.1 Lepturacanthus savala
AAACATGGTGAAACGTGTGGATTAGAGCTGCAATGATTAACTGATTAATCAATTAGTTGCTATTAGTTGACATTTTACACCGTTACATTACATTTTCTTAATGTTAATGTGCCGACAAATCAAACAAAGACTGTTCTTGTATCATAGTCAACCCTCAAGTCGCCGTGTGTCTCCATCTGTTTACTTTGGTTTGACAAAAACTGGATTTTGAAAAGTAGAAGACACCTCCTCCCTGTCCGACACACACACACACACACACACACACACACACACACACACACACACACACACTGCAGTAATGTAGCAGTTTATAGGTGTCTACATATATAATTTAGTAGTTACTGTGTAGTTCTACGGGACAGAAAATCATTTCAGTGGGTGTGTGAAAGACACACACACACACACACACTCACACACAACCAGATGAAGATTGAAATGGGAGGAAGAATCAATATTTCCATTCAGACGTCTGTTTCATTTTCTCCAGATTAGAGGCGACTGTTTCTCTCTGTTCCATCACCGATCAACCAACCGGCCACCATCCACACACTGTCACTTTCTGTGTGTGTGTGTGTGTGTGTGTGTGAGAGAGAGAGAGCATTTGTTTGTGTTTGTACCAATGTCCTCACAGCGAATGAAAAAAAGGAAGGTCTCCACAGGTAACATAAACGTGTACGTGTGTGTGTCTCTGTACATTCGATTTCCACAGTCCAGTGTCCAAATAAACTGTCAACCCTGGAATGGTTGATAAAGAGTGTGTGTGTGTGTGTGTGTGTGCATGTGTGTGTGTGTCACAATATTTGTCCTGTGTTATTGGAGCTCTGAGGCCACAGAGTCTTCTATAAACACCCAGCTGTGAATTATTCAACAAATAAACACATCTAACACACACACACGTTCACAAAACAGCTGACATGCATACACACATATTTAGATAAATAATTACATACTTTAAAAGATGGACAAATGTTATTCAGTTCATTCTAACACACACACACACACACACTGTATACAGAGAGGCCATTTCATTTTGTTGCAGCTTAAGTGGATTTGTCTGTTCTCAGTTCAGTGGAAGGTGAAACAAAAAGTGGCGTTTTGTTCGGTGGTGGAGTGACACCCGCAGGCCGACTGAGGTACTGCAGCAAACTTCCTGCAGAAAAAGAGGGTTTGAACCTGAGATTTAATTGAATTGGAAACTCAAGAGTTCCAGAAACAGCTGATTTGAGTTAATTCAATTGGAGTCGGTCACTATTTAGTCACTGGTTACACTGGTGGAGTGTTGCGGCTGAGGCTCAATGAACGGTCAAGGAAACTCAATTTTATTTGTATCGCCCAAAATCAAAAATCACAGATTCGCCCCAAATGGGATTTACAGTTTGTACAACACAACATCCCCTGTCCTCAGACCCTCATATCATACAAGGAAAAACTCTCCTACTTTATTTAAACTTGCTCTTAAATGTAGGACTGAAACAGGAAGGTGATTCCACAGGCGTGGAGCCTGATAGTTGCAGGCTCTGCCTCCAACTTCCCAAATTCCAGGAATCTTTAATAAGCTGAATTTGGGAGAACAGTATTATTGGTGATGAGATCCTAATTGAATTATTTTCAATCTTCTGCACACGTGCAGACAAGTAGAATATTGGACTTAATTTGCCTTGTATGTTAAATTTACGACAAAAATACCAAAAATAAGAAACATTAACAATTCCACCCTAATGTATTTAAGTAGAAAACTCCTTTTTTAGTGTAGTATCAAGTAGTAGTAGTGGTGTTCCAATAGATAAATAACTAAATATTTATTCTAATAAATGAATAATAAAATACAAATTATTAAAAATGTTTAAATCTCATTTGCATTTATGTCATTAAAAATTGAAAATGAGCAAATTTGAATGCACAAAAACTAGTTCAGTTCCAACATATTACAGCTTCAGCTATTGTCTTTTTATAGCATTTTTTGACAAAAAGCAAAAATAATCTAGAAAATAATTCAATTTTATAATAAAAAATAAAATCTAACATCTATTCTGCTGCTGAAGTCCAGATATCTGCCTCCCTCTAGTGGTCAGACATGTACATTACACCACTGGATCATTTACTGTTAATTTACAACGTGAAGCACTTTACACGGTGAGTAAATTTACTTCCAGAGGAAAAAAAGATCTTAATTTGTGACACTTTTAACGAGCAAACGCTCAGTCATCTGTAACACACTCGCCAAGTCTTTAAATCGGTTTATTCATCATCCACTGATGTGTCAGCTCAGGGTTTCAAATAGCGACTCCAATGCAACACAGCCAGCGTTTTACTTGAGAATACAAATCTGTAGAAACACACACACGGGCACACACACTTGGAAAAATGCAAAACAAAAAAAAAAAAGAAAAAGAAAAAACACACGCTTCACTCAGCTCCGCAATCAACACACACTCACACACACACTTTAAATAGCAGCTTCTGTACATCACACAGGAAAAGGAGGATTTAAAAAAAAGGGTTTTGTTGTATTTACTCATTAAAGGGAGATTTCACTAAAACTTTAAGATCTTTATGCAACAAAAAACACAGAGAAATGTTAAAAAGAAAAGTATTTTTTTTATAATTTAAGAGCATAAACTGGCCTTTAATTGATGTCCACCTTCTCAAAGATATTAAAGTTAAATCTGAGGTTTGAAAACGTTCCTTTAAATACAACAAAAACACAGGAATTCACATTAAAAAAGGGGAAACAGCATGAAAGCCCCTGTTCAGAGCGACATCGACATTCAACTGAGAAACAAAGACAATAAAAAGAAGAAGAAGAAGAACTCTGATCTGATCTGATGTGATTGGCACAAAGGTTTAAACTGTCAGTCAAACTAACGTCGTCAAGCAGGAGACGCTTTTTTTTTAAAAATCCAGTGGTTTTCGGGGCTTTTTGTTATTCCAGAAAGTGTCAATAAATAATGAAAAACGCCCGACATGATAAGATTGTTTGTGTTGTTTTACCTGGAGTCAACGACGCCAAGAAATTCAATAAAACCAATAAAACAGAAGCAGCCGTTTTAACATTTAAAACGTAGCCTGGATATGTGCTGCAGATATCTCTAATTCAGTTAAATCATCTCTAGAGTCCGATATTTAATTTAACTGACCTATAAACAGCAGTAATTCCAGTTTGAGATATCCACAATCAAAGATAAATGCATGTCCCTTTCTTAGAAATCTTAAGTTGTAGATATCTATATCTGGAGTTAATGTAATTATAGATATTATCAAATTATAGCGAATACTGAACTGAGACATCTGTAACTTCAGTTCTAACTAATCAGAATGTAATTAAACATCTTTAATTATAGTTTTGACTCAATTAGAGCCAACGCCACGACTTTATAAACTGAGTTCATGCAGAATATCGGAAATATCTATATGATTATGCATAGTCAGAACTGAATAACAGATATCTGCAATTGTCCTTTAAGATTTTAAAAGGATTTGATCTGTAATATCTGTAATTCTGTTGCGTCTATAGTCAAAAGTGAGCGAAAGATATCCCTATTGCTTGTTACAGTTACATTACAGATATGTTAGATGAAAGATGTGACTGTCGTTGATATGGACGATGTTAATTCCAGATATTTCAGTCAAATTTAGCCTTTAATTGTTAAAATGGCTCGTCGTGCATCGGCTCCAGTGATTTCTACCTTTTAATTATATGGAATTGTTAGTAAAACAGTGCAAGTTCCACTCCGGATTAGTCTGAATTTCATACGAAACAACAAGAACACGAACCTTAAAAACCCGATTGTTAGTTTGACTGCGAGTAACGGTACCAGAGCTCATCCTTTTATGTGTTTTTGTTTTTTTTCTCCACAAGCTGCTTTTACTAAGAGTCTAGTTTGTTCTAGCAGAGCTGATCCAGGTCCAGATGGGGGGGGAGGGGGGGGGGGGGGGGGGGGGGGGGCTCACAGCTCCACCTTCTGCCCGGACAGAGGCACCTGCGGCTGGATCTCCTCGTCCGAGGACACGCCCCCGTCCATCCTCTCCACCGGAGATTTGCCCTTTTTCTTCTTCTTCACCTTCTTCTCCTTCTTCTTCTTCCTGGTGGTCTTCTCGCCCTCCGAGGCGCCGTCCCCTCCCTCGCCGCCGCCGTCGTTCTTGCCCCGGCCCTTCCGCACGCCGCCCTTCTTCTTCTTCTTCCTCTTCTTCTCCTCGGCGATGGCGGCCGGGTCTCCCTTCTTCCTCGGGCTCCACTCTTCATTCAGGCAGGCTGGAGAAAGAGAGAGAGAACATTAACGGTGGGAAGAACCTGGACGATCAATACATCTGGGTGATTTTAGAGCTGCGATGATTCGTCAATTATTCAAAATTTAATCTCTGGTGATTAATGGAACTATTTATTGGATTCACAGCAGGGCCAATAACGTCAGAAAATGGATGATAATGGATTAAAACTGTAAAGATTAATTGATAAATCAATTAGTTTTCAACTGTTACATCAATCGACAACAATTCGATAATAGATCAACAGATTCTCTGGTTCCAGCTTCTCTTCTCTGGTTATTTCCTGGTTTCTTTAGTCTCTATAATAATAAACTGATGAACTGATCAATTCAATAATTGATAGATTAATCAACTATCAACAGGAATGTTGATTGCATCCCTAGTGTTTTTGTGCCAAAATATATAGTAGTGATTCACTCGAGGATGTGTGTGAATTAGAGCTGCAATGATTAGTCGATTAATCAATTAGTTGCCAACTCTTCCATTAATCAGGTCTGAGGACCCATCAGTTTATATCCTTTTTATATAAACTTATATATATATATATATATATATATATATATATATATATATATATATATATATATATATATATATATATATATATATATATATGGCAACAGTATAGGGATCAATGAAATCTGCAAAACATCTACTTTTTACAAAGGTTTGTTCATTTAAATCGGGTTAAGAGTAGAGCAGTAGACTATCTCCCTTCTAGGAGTGGCCAGGAGTGTGTGTGTGTGTGTGTGTGTGTGTTACCTGTGTCCTGTCCTTTGAGAACATGTTTCTCACACAGATATGTGGTCAGATCCTCCTCCTGGCTTCCTTTGTACCAGTCCTCAATCACCTCCTCGTACTGCTCCACCAGCACGTCACACTGACACACACACACACACACACACACACACAAAACACACACACACACACTTAAATAAATTAACAATAAATATTAAGTCGTATCTGCTCCAGAACTGTGCTCAGTTGTCTCATTACTAGAAAAAATAACCTCTAAATACCTCACGTTTATTATCAGAGTGTAACTATTGTTAAACAGGAGTGAACCTTAAAGGGACAGTTCACCACAAACACACCAGCTTTCTAACAAAAAGCTGGTTGTGATCAGTTCCATGTACGGTTTTTAGAAATAAAATAGTTCCTACATGAAACTTCTCACTAGATTATCTTGACTAACCAGGTTAGGAGTTGTATAATATGCACTTTTTTCTATATTTTGAGCTGAACTGTCCCTTTAAGACTTCTTACAGGTTCTTTAAGAGGTGCCAGGGGGTCTCCCTCAAAAAAAAATAATTTATTTTGACTATAATTCCACAATGATAGAATGTAGGACCATTTGTACAGAGGGCTGCCATATTTTAAAGTAAATAAATGTATTTAATTTACTAGTATTTATTTCCTATTATTGAATTATGGTAGCATTTTCCCTTTGCACATGAATTTATTTAATTTAAAATGTTATTTTACATTTGAGGTAAAAAAAAAAAGTGAATAAATAAATAAATTTAAAATATTAATAAATGAAATGGTAATCCAAATAAATTTATGAATTTAAATAAATGAAAATATATATAAATATGGGCATTTACTGGTATATTAATGTACTGAGTAATCATTTATTTATTATTGATTATGACAGTTTCAGTCCTCTATAATTTTAGCCTTTTTTTCCTTTTAGAAAAAATCTCAAAAGCACAAATCTCATGAGATGAGGTCCGTGATCTAGTGAGGTCAAAGGTCAAAGAGTTAGAGAATTAAAACGCACCCGTTTCTTCAGGTCGGCCACTTCTGCCGACGTCTCGTTCCACAGCTCGAAGGGAATGTCCATCACCACGTTAACGCCTTTATTCACCAAACCGTGGAGGGTGGAGAAGGTCTCAGACATGCCCTGCGAAAAAAAACAGAATTATATTCAAAACCGAATGAGAGCAGCATTATGCTTTTATTTTGAAATCTGTGACAAACTGAGTTCTAAATGCTTTTAATGAATAACAGCCTGTTATTTGAGACATGATGTAAATGCATAAAATGTTGCTTTATATATGAAGTGCATGAAACAGATCCTTCACAATAAAAGCATCAGTCAAATTTGATAGTAACGAGATATACATTTACTTAATAGAAAATAAAACAGCTTATAAAACTATTAATAAATCACTGAACTGCTGATCATTTAATGATCTTTATGATCTTGTTGAACAGTTTATATGTAAATGTCCTTTTTTAGAGAATATCCACAGATTTTTGTATAGGTTTATTTTACAAAATAAAAGCATCTCTTGCTAAATGGCTTAAGATGCTTCTTTATTGTGTTGGACCACGGTTAAAAACTAAGTTTCTCCACTTTTTAAAAAAAAAAAAAAAGTTCACAGATGAAACTCTGGAGAAGAGCTGGGGTCGATGCGTGTGTGCTGTGTATGTAGGTGAATTATCTGGGTGGACGGAGACGACCGACCTTGGCGAAGCGGTTGCTGCCGGTTCTCTCTTTGTGCAGGTTGTACTCCAGCAGCCTCTGACACACATTCTCCACCACCTCGATGAACCGCAGGTCTCTGCAGAGACGGAACAGAGAGAAAACTTCACCACGTTCTGTTATTTCATTCAAACACAAGTGGAGTTTTGTTCTACGGAGCTAATAGAATAGTAGGACACTGTTGTTTTTCAGTGTGAATATAATTAGCATCCACTCTGCTAATTAGTTTGATATTTGGAATCCACTTTCTATATTTAATAGCTTAACTTGTGGCTTATATTTATTATTTTCTCTATGTTGGTGTTGGATTTTTTTATGTGTCTATAGTTTTATAACAGTGCTGTATGTTTAATTTCCCTCCCAAATGATCAATAAAGTCCTATTTAATCTAATCTATTCTTGCATTCTTGATCTTTTCACATGCAGATCTTCGTTTTTACAGTTTCAATTAAGTTTTTGAGGGTTTCAGATCTTGTTTTTTCAGTTTCTGACATCTGACCCTGATCTAGCGTTGGGGGGGCGGGGCATCAACTAAACTAAAAGGGATGTGGCATCATGACAATCGGCTTAATTAAAATCAAAGATGGCCGACAGCTGTTCCCGCATGTCCTGGTGTAACGTCGGGGTACGCACAAGATAACAATGGTGAGAACTGCTGGAGTCGTCTGGATGGACCACAAGCCTCGCACGGCAGTTGTCGTGGCGACCGGAGCAGCTACACCCTCAATACTCTTTTACATCCTGAAGTCTCCGTTATCACTTTCACACATACAGTGGCTCAACAGCTTCCTTGTTCTATAATAAGTTGCTCCACTGGAGCTGAACTTAACCAAGTTCCTGTCCCCTGCTGCCTGAGAGTGTGTGTATGTGTGTGTGTGTGTGTGTGTGTGTGTGTGTGTCCAGGCACTCTCCCTCTCAGACAGCAGGGTTGATGGTTTTACTTTCTACGGTTTCATTTCTACGGTCACATTTGACATGAGATTATCCCAAACACACACACTTACGACTTAACGTATTTGATTGGCGGCGCCCCCTTGCTGTCTATGAAGCGGTAGTTCCTGTCGATGACCTCCTTGGTTTTCCCCGTTTCGTCAAACGCCGACTTCATCTCGATACTGACGAACTTACACACTGAAGACAGAGACAGAGATTTGTATATATTAGTCATAATTTATCATATATATGTTGTCTTTTCTGCTCATGATGTATTTAAGATGCTATTTTAGCAACATCCTGCAAAACAGTTGCCAAACTGAGACATGCTAATGTTATAAATTAACCAATCTAAGTAAAACTTTGACTTATTTTTCTTTATCTTAACCTTCAATAAATTAACATTCAGTCAATGAACCAAAACCAAATATCTACACATGCACTGAAGATGAAAATCGTCTTGTTTTAAGGAAGCGCAATGCATTTTAGATCTAAATCGATTAAATTAAAACCATAAGTATGATTCAATATTACATTAAAAGCTATTAAATAAACCAGATCAAAACAATGTGTCAGAAAATATATTTTCTTTTGAATATGGTACTAATTTTAAATATATTTATACGTTTTTTAGTGAATTTTGTCGATTATTTAATAAACCGCTAGATGTCGCCAGAAACTACGCACTGTACCTTTAAGAGAAGCTTTTCAGAGGATATTATTGACATGTATACTATATACTATAAGACACATGTAAACAGAGGTTTGTTTATCTACAGTAATCTAATCACAGACATTTATTTTTCTGGTTTTCATTCTGCTGTGGCCCTCTGAAGGTCCGCGGACCGCGTCTGGATCACCAGAACACAGCTAGCTTCGCTGTTACCTTCACAGTTGTTAGGAAGATGAACCCAGTCATCGTCTCCTTCCTTCCTAGCTGCTCCGACGGAGGAAATTAAGAAGAAAAAGGAGCAGAAAGCCGCTAAAATCATGTCGCCGGCTCCGCGCGACTCTCTATCTGACGAGCACGGGTCGTTTTTACTTGAATAAGCAGCAGAGGAGCGTTCAACATCCTCCTCTCTTCACCACAGCTGATGGAAGTACTCACTTCCGCTTTCAGCGCGACGCACCCTGCGCTCTGGACCAATCAGAGCGCTAGAAGTGGCACCGGCTGGACCAATGAGAGGCGAAGGGCGGTCAAAGATGAGGAAAACATGAAGATATATCACTCTGCGCATTATTACAATACAGCAAAAAAAAGATTCATTTTCTAACCTCTTTAAGAACAAAACGGTAATTCATAACATTATAACAACATAATAAAACAATTAACCAAGTGTTAATTAATTAATGTATGTATTTACAATGCTCATTATACTTCTAATTTGTGATTTTGTGGCTATGTGAAAATTATGTTTAAATCTGGATAGACGATTTATTATATGAAAATAATACATACAAAACACACAATATGATAAAATGACACTACCACCTATGAAAAATAATGAAACAACAGACTAATACAAATAAATAGGATCCTCTCACTAATTTAAATTATAAGCATAATTTATTTATATACTAAATATACATGTATCGCACGATTTATTTATGTAAATATGGTTAAACGCCTTTAGTAACGAGTGGCTCCTCCTGTTTGTTCAATATCTTTGGCCCCAGTTGTCTTGTAATATTCTGTTTCATCCAGCAGAGGGAGACATCTATCTATCTATTTATCTATCTATCTATCTATCTATCTATCTATCTATCTATCTATCTATCTATCTATCTATCTATCTATCTATCTATCTGTTACTTATAGATAGATAGATTCGTCTACCTTACTTATGTTAGAAAATAACAAAATAAATAAAAAATAAATCAATTTATAGGATACCCTCTATCCGTGTGTGTGTGTGTGTGTGTGTGTGTGTGTGTGTGTCAGCATTATCTGCTCAGAGAAACATACAGTTATCACATTGTGAATATTCTCCATTGTGACGCATGTGCTGACATTTGATTGGTTCAGGGTCACTGGACGTGATTATTTAGTCTCGGAGCAGCTGCACGCCACATGCAGACAGAAAGGTGTGTGTAAATGTGTGTATGTGTGGGTCACCTGTGTGTGTGTACGTGTGTGTGTTACTTGTGTGCAGGTAGGTGTATATGAACGTGCATGTGCGTGTATGTTTGTGTGTGTATTACTTGTGTGTGTGTAGATAAATATGAATGCCCATATGCATATGTCTGTATGTATGTGTATGTGCATATGTGTGTATGTAAGTATATGCATGTGTTACTTGTGTATATATATGTGTGTTAATAGTGTGTGTATGTCTATATACATATGTATGTGTCCATGTGTGTTACTTGTGTATGTGTGTGTATGCATGTGTACAGATGTATTTAAGTGTGTGTGTTTATATGTGCATGTGTGTATATGTATGTGTATAGATATACATGAACGTGTGTGTGTGTATGTGTGTATATATATGTTACCTGTATGTGTGTTAATTGTGTCTATATGAATATGTGTGTGGTGTGTGTATATGTATGTTACCTGTATATATGTGCATATATATGTGTAGAGATGTATATGAATGTGTGTGTGTATGTATGTATATGTGTTACCTGTGTGTCTGTGTGTGTGTGTGTGTTACCTGTGTGTCTGTGTGTGTGTGTGTTAATTGTGTGTCTGTGTGTGTGTGTGTTAATTGTGTCTATAAATATGTATGTGTGTATGTATATGTATAGATGTAAATGAATGCGTGTATATATGTATGTGCGTGTGGATGTACGTGTGTGTGTGTGTGTGTGTGTGTGTGAGAGAGAGATACGAGTGTTTCTCAGTAGTTCAATAATAGTCCAGTTTTTCCGAGAGGTGCTTCAGTGTTCTGCTGCCTGCCAAAAGGACACACACACACACACTCTCTCTCTCTCTCTCTCGCTCTCTCTCTCTCTCTCTCTCTCTCTCACACACACACACACACACACGCAGGGTTAACCGTGTGTCTCATAGCAGAACTTGACATGAGTTGGTGGAGGTAGCTGTAGCTGTAGAGCCACACACACACACACACACACACACACAGAGAGAGAGATGAAAGCTGCTTTATTCAGCAGTGCAGCCCACACACACACACGGGGCGAGCGAGGGCTTTGTTAAAAAGCCTCTCTCTCCTTTTCAGCTCTTCCTTGAATAAAATAATAATAATAACGCGTTGAAGCGAGCGAGCAGGTCGTTGAAAAAGCTCCTTGGTAATAAAAGAGCAGCAGCAGCAGCAGCAGCAGCAGCAGCAGCAGCAGCAGCAGCAGCAGCAGCAGCAGCAGCAGCAGCAGCAGCAGCAGTAGCAGCAGCAGCAGCAGCAGCAGCAGTAGCAGCAGCAGCAGCAGCAGCAGCAGCCGCTGTGATTAAAGCCTTTTCTGTGGAAACAAAAGGAGGCTTCGTTCAAAGCTGCTGCTTTTCAATGGAGGATTTTACATAAACGCCAAAACACGTCGGAGCAGTCTGCTGATCAATATATTTCTACCCTATTAAAAGAACGGTGGACGTCATTTATTTGTTATTTGTGTAATTTATGCAACATTAAAGAATAAAGTGACAATTTCTGGACATTCTAGTGTGATTTTATTCAACTTTAAACCTGCTTTAAACTGTCCTTTTACTCTAAACTTGTATTAACCTGCAGTTAAATTAAACTAACTCCATTTATCATCAGCTCTTCTTGTTTTTTATTGAACGTATTGACTTTTTGTGGTGAAATTTTCAATAAAGTGATTTAATAGCCTGAAGATCCTGGAGCTTCTTTTATTTCTTTATATATTTGGCTGCATATTTATTGAATTTAATAAAAAAAAAAAAAAAGCGCAGCACTTTATAATAAATTATTCAAGTATAACTTGAAATTTAGGCAAAATTATTATAAAACATTATCACTTATCAGGAATTAATTCAGGAGCACCATAGAAACCTCTGGGGAGGTATCGTCCAATCGTGTGTCTTCTCTGAAGTCACATGACCCTCCTCTGCACTGGAGAAAATAGACGAACAAACAGGACGAGCACGGTTTGCTAAGGATGCCTTTATTAAAGAATCAACAACGTGCGCTAGCCGTTCTAGAAAAATAACACAGTCATACATTCATCCAGGGAAATCCAAAAAACCTAAGAAAAGAAGGAAACGAGGACAGTTTTTTATTTTAAAGCTCAAAATCCTTTAAAAAGAGAGAGAGGAACCTGATGATGTCATATATACTGTTTGTGTGTGTGTGTGTGTGTGTGTGTGTGATGAGTAGCTGAAGCCAGATGTTTGCATCTCTTTTATTTCCTTTATTATTGATTATTGGCCTGTAGCAGCGATTCTACTAGGGTTGGAACATGCTAACATGCTATAGCTAACATGCCAACTACAGCATGTTAGCTGTTACTTATAAATACGGAGAACATGCTAACATGCTATAGCTAGCTGCTCTGATGGACCCTAACATCATTTTTAACAGGTTTCTTAAAAAATAAAATGATATGACAGCTATAAACTGACATTTACTAGCAAATATCAAAATAAAAGCTCAGTGGAGGGAGACCCGCTCCCCATGTAGATAACAACAAAATGATTCTGCTCAGTAAAACATATTAATGAATATTATTTAAGTTTGATAAATTGAACAATGATTTAGCTGCTAATAATACCAACGAAACAAAAAGCGTACACCTGGAAAGATTCAGAAACTGAGTAATTCATGAAGTCAATCCAAGTCTGATTCTATAACCAAGGATGCACTTAAACTCTTGATTTTCACAATAAAAGTTCAGTTTTAAACTCCTCTCACCAACAGTTTCGGGGACATTTCATCAAATTTCCACTAGAATTTAAAGTTAAATGCTTCAAACTGTCTAAAAACTACTGGACCTGGTTCTTCAAAATAAAAGCACTAGACAGTAACTGTATCCCAACAGAGAAGGAGGCCGTTTTATTCAAAATAAAAGTCCAGCGGAGTAAATACTTTTTACAGGAAGCTTAAGATCGGGCTCATTTTGCTAGTCTTTTCAAAATAAAAGCCCCATTAAGGAGGTGCTGTGTGTAGCAAGCTGTTAAAACCAGAAACATGATTTTTTTTATATTATATAGATTAAATGATCTTAATAAAAATTGAATTTAACATTTTTTAAAGCTTCTCTCACACACTCACCTGAGTCAATACCCATCAATCAAGGACTCAACAGAATTTAATTATGGATTCTGGTCGCCTCAATAATTCCTCGGTGACACGCACGCACCCAACAGCCCCCTAGAGGATCGGCTCAGGAGCATTACTGTTATCGATCTATCAGAGTGATTGATTATCGGTCCCGGAAATGGTCAATAATCCTAATAATCAGCATCCGTGCGTCCATTTCTACCACTGAAATATCAAACTCGTCACTTGTTGCGGCAGTAAAGGGAGCAGCCGTTTTTAGGGCGGACTGGCCCTTTAACAGACAGCATCCCGTAGTGTCTGCCCACGGTCGTCATAGCGATTGATGAAGCATGATTGATTATCAAACCCTCTGGCAGGGAGGGGGGGGGGGCATGTGTGGTACTAGGCGGCCGTGATTATGGGGTGGTGACTTGCAGGATGGTTGCCATGGTTACCCAGAGATCTTTCCTCCCTCCTCCTCCTCCTCTCCGGTTTATCTGCAGGCTTCCTGTCTGCCGCTGAAGTGGATGTTTGATGTGCGGAGGATCGGCATCTCGACAACATTCGGGGGGGGGGGGGGGGGGGGTTCGGGTTTATAAAAGTGTCCCAGAGACCACGTCGAGGTTCGGAGGAGACCCGTGTGGTTGTCTGGAAAGAGCTGTTTAACATTTAACATCACACCCGGACGATTTAATCCCACTTTCCTTTGGGAAAAGCTGCCATAAACTTATATATAATCACGTTTTAAAGATGCGGCTAAACACCCGTTTCCTTCTAAAACCGGAAGCTCGTTCCCTTCGTTCGGACTTAAAATGAGATTTCTTGAAGAACCAATTTGCAGGAATCGATAAATTACCTTAAATGTGAGACCGGTCGATGGGCCGAACTGATCAAACCATTGAATCCATTGGAATCCTGGACACTTTCAGAGTTTTCTAACTAGAAGTACATTCCCTTTCCAGACCAGTGGTTAGTATTTGAAATCAATATCAACGATAATACAACGTACTTCAGCCTTTCCAGTTTCCCCATGGGACACTAATTTGGAAGCATTAGGCATTTTGAGTAAAGAATTGGAGATTTTGCTTCTCTGGAACTGTTGCAAAGTTCCAAGAGCTAGCTGGAAGGTCTAAAGAAGGCCTGTTTCAGACAGAAGCTGACCTGAGGGGCTACATAAAGGACCAGTCTAAAGGCTTGATTGGCCATTGGGCGTCTAACATATGTAAAAACAGTCAGAGAAGATCAGCATGATGCAGGAAGTCACACAGGAAAGGCACTCAATCAATGCTATTTCAAATAAAACACTATTTACCCACATTAGAAAACCTAAATAATGACTTACACTACCGTTCAAAAGTTTGGGGTCACTTATACATTTATAAAATTGAATTTAATTGATTTTTTTTAAAGAAAAGCACTGTTTTTTCAATGAGGATAACTTTAAATTAATCAGAATAATGTGGTAAATGACTATTCTAGCTGCAAATGTCTGGTTTTTTGGTGCATCAATATCTACATAGGTGTATAGAGGCCCATTTCCAGCAACTATCAGTCTAATGGAACAACGTGTTTGCTTATTGCATCAGAAGGCTAACGGATGATTAGTAAACCCTTGATGCTAACATGGTAGCACAGCTGGAAACAGTTTAGCTGCTTAGAGAAGCTAGAAAACTAACCTTCCTTTGACAGAAGCAAAGTTTGAAGGAAAAAAATTGTATTTCAAATACAAATCATTATTTCTAACCTTGTCAGTGTCTTGACTATATTTTCTATTCATCTTACAACTCATGGTGGTAAATAAAAAGTGTGAAACACAAAATTATCTGGGTGACCCCAAACTTTTTAACGGTATGACTAAATTAGACGTGGGACAGGTAAAGTTTGTACATCTGTGGTTGTTACATTAATTATTGCGGGATCTCGGAATATTTGCTAGTAGCGCCCATGAATGCTCATTTCTAGCGTCCAGTAGAGCAGCTAGCTTAGATGTCGCCTATGCTAGGCGTGACTTACGTGGAATCGAGGAGTCGGATAAACAATACCTTTCCGTCCCGCCCCCGTAGTAGGAGAACACGTCGCCTTTAAGCTAGTTTTTGTGCTGTAAAGATGATGTCATGTCCACTTCTACGTATCTGTCTCCTTGTATCGATAGCGGGACGCGAAATGTCACCAGATCGATCGCCTTTGAACACAAAGCAGGCAGATCAGTAACCACTCGGCTGCCCTAGGATGCCTGACAGCATCTGACTGCCGCACAGGGCTTTCTGGCTCCCAGACTTGACATTATGATTACAGGATGTTGAGCGGGGTAATCGGGTCTCCATGGTTACGGCATGACATTTTGGGATGTTGATTCATCCGGAGGGGGGGTTTGGGCTACCGAGACAGCTGGTGGCGAGGTCACAGTGTTTGCTGTGTGCATGTTGTTGCATGTGTGTGTTTTTGGAGAAATCGAGGATAGCAAGAAAGGATGTTTAAGAAGAGCTGATGTCAAACATTCGGCTAGAAGCTACTCATACCAGCTGATATTTCAAGTGTGTGTGTGTGTGTGTGTGTGTTGTGGGTAATGGTGTTTTTTTTTCTGTTTTGTTTTAATTTTCTATCAAACATGCATAATTTCTCTACTCCACCGTATATTATCCAGAGAGTGAAATTCAACAGCCTCTGCTCATGCCGAACTTTTGAAGTCTCCGCGCCGGGGCGACTTCAAGAAAAATAACGAATCATGATGAAATTCCCGTGAAATTTCCTTTGAAAAGAAGATTTTTCCAGACAGATAGGAACTCAAACTCAATTCTGCTTCCACCTCCTTTTCATCCCCCCCCACCTAGAAAACGTCCTGCGTTCCTTCCCCGGCCTCATTTTACCCATCATCCCTTCTCATCACAACAAAAATCACCATACATGTTTATTCGTCAGGTTAAAGTGTACGTATTGTAAGGAAGAGCTGAGCGAGAAGCCAGAATATCGTAGGCAACTCAAATAGAAGCAAAGACAGTCTTTAGAAACCAGAATGGTCCTTCTTCTTCTTATTAGAAGTCTCTTATATTATTATTATCATTATTATTATTATTATTATTACTAGTATAACTGTTATTAGGATAAAATAAAGTTCCTTGGCCCTTGTTGATGCAGAGAGAGAGGCTGGTTCCATGATGTTCCCTTTAAATCCATCAGATTCCACAGTAAAGGTTATTCCGCTTGGCAAATCTTTTCCGTTAGGTTGAAGTTTTAACTGTAGTTCCAGTGGTTTTAAATCCCATTTTTATTCCGTTTGGAAGTTTTGTTAAAGGGAAAGACAGCGTTTTGACGATCCGAACATGAACTTTTTTTTTTTCCCCCCTTCAGGAAAGTCGTTTTGGCTCCGCGTAATTCCGTAATAATCATGCTGTGTTTGGATATCCCAGAGGGGAAAGAAAAAAAAAAAACTCGCCGTCTTCTTTAAAATCTCATTCTTTGTTCTCTTTTGGCATGCTTTTGAAACATGGCAGACATTTACGAAGACGGTTCGGAGGGATTTCGGTCGCCACGCAAGGATGGTTATCGACCCGCTTCTTGAAGTTTTGAACTCTGAGGGTTTGATGAAAGAAAAACGTATGAAAAGCTCAAGAACCGCGACAGAAATGAAGGCTTGGGGACAGAGACAGTAATAAAGGCTCATGAACAGAGAAACTGATAAAGTTTCAGAAACTGAGACAGTGATAAAGACTTGGGGACAGAGACTGGACTGATGGCTCAAGCATTAATACAGTGATAAATGCTTAGGGATAGAGATGGTCATGAAGGCCCAGGGACTAAGACTGGAACAGGATGTTTATATGACACTTCACTATGATCAAATTATTTTGTATCCAACTAAAATCTGATTGGGGCGACACGGTGGAGCAGGGCTGCCTCACAGCAAGAAGGTCGCAGGTTCAAGACCTCCTTGGTCCTGGGTCTGGGACCTTTCTGTGTGGAGTTTGCATGTTCTCCCCGTGTCTGCGTGGGTTTTCACCGGGTACTCCAGCTTCCTCCCACAGTCCAAAAACATGCTGAGGTTAATTGGAGACTCTAAATTGCCCGTAGGTGTGAGTGTGTGAGTGAATGGTGTGTGTGCCCCATGATTGGCTGGCGACCATCTGGGGTGTATCCCTGCCTCTCGCCGTAATGGGATTGGCTCCAGCAGACCATGTGACCCTAATGAGGAATAAGCAGGTATAGAAGATGACTGACTGACTAAAATTTGATTTTTAAAGTACGTGTAGATGGTCATGACATGCCCAGATACCAGTCGAACTGGAGATGGACGAGGTGATCTGTGCTAGACAAGCTCAGACCCGGAAGCCCAACAGTATGTAAAACATAAAGAGAATAACTCAAAACAAAAGTTGGTAAGTAGAGCGAAAGTACGAATTGCACGGATTGCTAACTTGATGGTTATGCTGTCTTTTGACTTTTGTCAAAAAAGGACAACTGGTAATGTTGCCATATTAACAAGCTAAAGACTGTACGTCACCACCTGTTGTAGTCAATAAATCGATTTAACTTCCGCGCACGTAGACTGGGACAAGGACAGTAGTCCTGGTAGAAGGACTTATCGAGCTACTTAACTTCGTGTAAGTGTACTGACTGACAATGACTCAGGGACAGAGACAATGATAATGACTCAGGGACAGAGACAGTAATGAGGATGTGCAGTAAATTCAGGGTGAAGAGAAAGAAAGTCTCTCAAACCACCATTTGACCTCGCTAGCTAACTAGTGAGCTATTTTGGTTGCTCCCTAGCTCTTGAGCTAACGACACTGTGTTCACGTGGAGGGAAGAATTGTTAACGACACGGGAGCATTCACTTCATCATCAGATGATTCCATGGTTGACAATATGTATACCAAATTTATGGAAGCAAATCATTGGTATAATAGTTTGAATTATAAGAGCAATGGTTATTTTTTGTGTCAATCGTGTCAATTGAATCAGAATTGCAACCAGTCAGAAACTCTTACAAACTTCTATATGACGTGAACAGAGCAGAATGCTTTGTTAGCTCCCTTTGCCTCTCTATAGCAAGCTAGCCCGTAGGTACCCAGCTAGCCTGTGAGTGCCAAGCTAGCCTGCTAGTAGCAAGCTAGCTGGCTTTATTTTTGTGTGGACAGTGAAGCATCAGATGAATTAAAAAACAGATAATGTCAAACTGTCTTTATGGACGTCTACCACCATTTCAGGATCCTTTCTGTCCGTTGCTGGATTCATTTCAATCTTGGAAACATTGTAGAATTCCATAAAGCATTGTGTAGATTCTTCTACCTCTCTCTCTCTCTCTCCATATGTGTTCAGCCACTTTGCAAACAAACAAACAAAAACAGTCTGGGTGTCCCTTTCTCCTATAGCTGCGTGGTCACCGAGTCCTCTATGACCTCGCAACTGTCCTCTATGACATCGTCGCAGGGTCCCACCCACCCGCCCATCATCATCCCCCCGCCTCCTCCGCCCACGCCACTCTTGTCTGCTCCTCCCACGCCTCCGCCCTGGAAAACGTCCTCGCTGGAGTCCAGGAGGCGCGAGCTCGACTCTGACATGTTGGAAGCACAGTGCAGGGATTGGCAGGGACACGGGGGTGGGAGGGGCAGCGTGAGGAGCGAGTCCCGCCCGTTCGATCTCCGCGGTGAGAACGAGGGGTTATTGATGTCGACGGAGCAGCCCACCTCGTTCAGGTGAGTCTCGCTTCTGGTCACGTCGCTGAGTCCGAAGTCGGAGTGGCTGTGGCTCCCCAGCGGGCGGAGCAACCCGTCGGAGATGGTGTAGGAGGGCGGGGACTGGAGGGGGAGCGGCATGGGCGGGGCTTTGCGTTTGGAGCGGGAGAACAGGTAGGAGAGGCGCTTGAAAGAGTCTGTCTTTGCTCCCGGAGATGAGATGCGCTGCAGCCGGCTCCGCGTGCGAGTGAGCGACGAAGACAACGAGGTGGAGAACGACGAAGATGGGGAGGAGAGGATGGCGGTGGAGGACGGGGGGATGACGGTCGTCTTCAGCCCATTGCTCTTTGGTTTCCCCTCCTCCTCCTCGCCCCATCCAAGGCCCTCCTCCTCCTCCAGCTGCCCCTCGTCCCCCTCTCCCCCTCTTTCCATCTTGGTCATTCCAGAAATGGAGCGCACCAAGGCGGAGACGCCGAGCGTCGGTGTTGGCCTCGTGTCGTCCTCCAGCGGGGTCAAGAAGGTCACGCCCTTTGACCTCTGGCCTCCACCGCCGTCGCCCGGTTCGCTGTCGTCCTCCGAGGCTATGGCGCCATCGTCTCTTGTGTTCTCGCTGGAGGACGAGTAGTGTCGCCGGGGAGGACGCCGGTTACCAAGGAGATCCAGGACCTCATAACGAAAACTGGAGATGTCCTGCTTTAACTCCTAGAAAGAGAAAGAGGGAGCTTTATGAGTGTAATTTCATTTATTCTAAAATAGTTCTCGGGGGCCCTGCTGTTTTAGTAATGCCATAAATGAAAGTATGCCCTTTATTTGTCACTGCGAGGATAAAAGATAAAGCGACAAAAGTGTTAAAAAAGTGATTATTGTAAGTGGAACAAGATTAACATAAAAAGGCTAGAAATCAGTCACAGCACTGTCTGAAATTAAATCGAAAGAGAACAGAACAGAAACTAGATGAATCATTTCACGCCATGCTGAGGCCAGAAAGTTAATTAAACTAAATGTTTATCAGGACGACTGCATTCATTATTAAAGCTTTAAAAAGGAATAAATATCAGCTATTGTGTGGAGCAAGTATGGGATGAAGGCAAGCGGGAAAGACGAGGCTGAGGCTGATGAGTGAATGAGAGAGACGAGGGGAAACATCCTGTTTGTAGAAGCAAGAGGGTGAAGAGGAAGGTGAAGAGGTGGGTAAGGACTCACAAAGGCGGCGGTGGCGAGGAGAGCAAGATGGAGGTCAAGAGAAATAAACGAGGAAAAGAGAGTGGATACATGGAGAAAGAGAGAGAAATGAGTCACTGAACTTTATTTACTATCACACAGACCACAGCGAGTTTCAGTATATAGAATTTAAACCGGAAGATCGAGAGTTAGACAGGTAGGGCCATGGTAGACAATGTCACAAGCTCTGGAGGATCCTGAAGGTGGTCTGGAGGAGGGGGGAGGTAGCTTAGCAATGGAGGTCTACCTAATAGGTGTGGATTCCAGAGGAGGAAGAGTCGAAGAACAGCAATCAAGTTATTGCCGTTGGTGGGTTGGGACACTTTTTAGGCCTGAATGTCTGATTGGGTCCATCATTTTGGACCCTTGGGGACCTTTACTCCTCTACATCAATAACTTCCTTCTAGAAAGGAGGGATCATGATGGTAGCAGGTGTACTACCAGGGAAGGGACCTTATAAAGGTCCACCCACCATTGCAAGGTGGCATACCTCGCAAAGGTATGCCCATAGGCTTTCCCAAGGTCGAAGAGGTACTGAACCAACACCATATCCCAGTAATGTTAATGGACCTCATTTTGGACTACAACAGTTTCAGTCTGAGAGTCTCTACTAGGTCTACCACCTCACCTTCCAACCTGGAATCAACACTGGATGTACCAATTTGACCCTGCAAATTAGCGATCCTGTTTCCGGTAAGCTTCAAGATGGTAAAGTCCAGATTCTTGGTGCTAAAAGAAGGTGACACTTCCAGATGCCTTCCATAACTGAGAAGCCAGTGAAGAACCTGGGAAATGGGCTTGACTGAGACCTGAGGGACACAGCATCCCTCTGAGACCAAGAGTCCGGTAAGTCCAGTAAGTCCAGTAAGTTGGTTTATGTCGACATGGAGCCAGAGGAAGCTGATCTTAAACAATCTCGTTTCAGACAGGGTCTATAATCAGAGGCTGGATAAAAGACCAGTAACAGTAGCAATGAGTTTTTGCCTGTAAATCATGCAAATATATTCCAGTAGCGCACAGGAGTATAAATATAGAACTTGGGGAAGTGTAGGATATGTCTCATGCAAATCCAAACCCACAACGTGGCTTCATTCCTCAGACAATTAAACACTGTGATTTACTTCATCTTACAGCTGATTCTCTCTCTCTCTCTCACTTTCTTTTCTTTCTCTCTCAGGGTGTGAAAGTGATTCAGTTCGATGTGCACCGGATGTTGCTTTTCGCAACGAAAAAAGCCTCAGAGGAACTTTCCACTTCAAAGCCCAGGCTGGGCTCCAGAGGCGTGACGGGAAACAGACTCAGGGAGGTATACAGCAGCTCGGAATAACTCACGGCTCGGAGGATTATGAAAAGAAACTCTCCTCGAGGATTATGGACCATAAACTGTTGGTATTGATCAGAGATGAGGCGGAGAGAGCAGTGCTTTGGAGTTCGTATAAATCTTTGCAGCGGTGAAGGGGAAGCCGCTGTGGTTCAGTTTTTTCTTCATTCATTCGGATTAGCAATCAGCTATCGCCATGACAACGGAAGCCGGTCCCGGGTTTAAAAAGAACCCACCTTGAAGTTCTCCTCGGTCAGTCCCTCGTCCGTCTTGGCGCTGCGGATCATGGCCGCCACGTACCGCTTCACCAGGCTCCGGATCACTTCCTGTTTTAAGACAGTCGCCATGGTTACTGAAGACGCTCACTTTACTGTGCTATTTTCATTGGCAGCCGTAACATTTTGGTGTATTAGTCATACAACACAAGCAACCTGAAGACGTTTTGTGATTTTTTTTCACATTTTTTAACATCAACTAACCAAGAAAATGATTAATAGCAAAAATAATTGTTAATTTCAGCTCTAGCTTTGGGCCGGAACTAGTTTTTGCAACTACACTTAAGTAAAAGCTCTGAATCCTAATTCCAACAATAATTTCCAATTATTGTCGAATAGCTTTGATTTACAATACTTATAGCAGCCTAATTTATACATAGGGTGAAGTTTTTACATATTAGATTTCTACTTGTACGTGCAATTTATAAGATTGGAGAACATTGACCTGATTTGACTCGTGTGGACAACTGAATATTTATATTAGTTTCAGATTAATTTGTCCTCCATCACTCAGATTAAAATCACATCTAGAAGGATCTTTTCATATCCAACATGAACAGGAGCAAAATCTGCTCAAAGACAGACTTAACAATTGTGAACCGTGCCTGAAAAATGCCTGAAAAAAAGCAGATTGAATATTATATAGGTATAATTATATTATTATTACCTATTTTTCACCACTGTATATACATTTGATTAGATTAGGGAGGACTTTATTGATCCTTTGGGAGGTTTCCTCTGAGAAAGTGAAGCTCCAACATGTCACATACAGCTCTGTTATAAGACTTAAGAGCTATATGTAAAAAATAAAACACCATAAATATCAAGATAGAGAAAATAAACAATAATAAAAGACCTTTGTTAATGCTGCATGGTTATTGTGTTGGTGAGAATATTGCACACGGGATTATTAGTAAAATAGAAATTAATGAATTCTATAAATATCTAAATATATGAGTATAATTAATATAAGCTACAAGTTAAGATATTAAATAGAAAGGATAAAAGGGATAGATCTAGATCTATTGTTGCTATTGCTATTATTCTAATCAAATGAAAACTCTTCATAGGTTTAAATTATTTGAACAAACAGGACCAGAACTGATGATTTTAATCGTGCTGGTTGGTCACAAAGTGCAGCAGAAGCGATTTAAATGCTGTTGTCTCGTTAAGCAATCAGCCAATGAGGTGGCTGACCCTTATTGATTGAACCAGTGGAGACTCGTTTCAACAGCACACACACACACACACACACACACACACACACACACACACACACACACACACACACACACACAGAGGATCCTCCCACACTCACACCTGTGACTGCCAAACAGGACGGTCTGGCACGCTGTCACTCTCCTCCTCTGCCAAACAACACACACACACACACACACACACACACACACACACACACACACGCACACACACACACCCTCCGTTAAAGAGGAGGACGGATCCCTGCAACAAATCCTTCAAAAAACATGGACGGATATCAAAGTTGCAGGCGTCGCTGCCAAATACAAAAGTACACGAATGCAAAGTGTCTGGCGTCGCCGCGGTAACAGCCGCTGCCAGAGCTGAGGTGTCGATGGGTCTCGGATGATTTGCTGAACAAATTTCTTCTACAAAAAAAAAATAAAATCCTTAAAAGCTGTAAATCATGGTGATGGTAATGGCTGCCAAATACCATGTTCTGTTTTTGACACTTTTAATGTGTGTGCATTTATACGTATACACATATACACATATATACATATATATATATATCTACAGCTCTGGAAACAAATAAAACACTGCATTTTATTCTGAAATCAGCATTAAAAAATAAGGGATATTGCACCAACTATTGATTTCTGAACTCTTCTTAAGTGTAAACATTAGTATTATGTTGTTTTAAAATGGATTTTTTGCTATTTTGACCATTTCCTGTAAATAAAAACTTAATATTTCTGAAATGATACAATATTATATATCTATTATAAATGATAAATTAAAGGGACTATAGGTAAAACCATTTGTCATTTTCTGCAAATAAATGTTCTAAATGATAGTATTTTTATCTGGAATTTGGGGGAAATGTTATATATGCGCACACACACACACACACACACACACACACACACACACACACACACACACACACACACACACACACACACACACTGTCATTACAGACCTGGTAATGCTGGTTCTGTATCAGACTGTCAGCGTGTCGTTCCTGCAGAGAAACAAACAGATCATGTTAAACACTTTTATCACATCATGTTTCTTCCTCCTACTTTTTCCTCGTTTCTTTGTGTGATCAATAATAAAAAATAAAGTTTTACATCACAATTTCTTGTCTTTTTTATATATATTCCACCTTTATTCGATTAAATGTGTCACATATCCACTTGATATGACTCAAATGTGCCAATCCCAAGTTATTTCATATGAAAATGTAGTTTTTTTGTCAACATCTTTTAATATAATTATATATGACAAATGTGTTACATCTAATTTTAATAGTTCAACAATCATGTTATGCATCTATTTGTTTTAGGGGATTATTATAGAGACCTGAATGATTAAATAGATATATACAGGAAAGTCATAATCCTCTGGGAGGGTTTGTCTTCCCCATGTTCTCAGGAGGAAGGGACAGGAAGTTGATGACGTCATGTGACAGGAAGCAACTTCAAATATTTGCTTCAAACCTTTCATTCGTGTTCGTTATTTATCACAAAAGTCCCCCTCTGTTCAATCCACCTGTGGATTTCTGCTCCTCTTGTGTTTTCTCCGATGAATCATTCATGAAGAACATGCTTTCTTTGCCGCTCTCCGAGTCCTTCAAGGGGCTTTTTAATCATGCAGACCCATCTCAGAAGGAGGAGGCAGGAGCTAAAGTGTCTCGGCCGAGGACACTTCATCACTTACGCTGATGAACTTTTTTCTTTTCCGCCCTCCTACACTCGTCATTCGGCGACATCTAGTTAGCTAAACAGCCCTGAGCGCGGCTACACGAGAGACGTGTGGACGACCCGAGTCTGTTGTGACGCGCAGGATGACGTGCGGCGGCTTTTCCCGTGTCCTCCACACGTCCAACAAACTGATCCGGTAACAACGTGGTGCACTTTAAGAGGCACGGCGTCACGTTGGCTGCTCAGCATTGTCAGAGAGTTGATATCTTGGCTAAATCAGGGCTCGCTGCTAGCAAAACTCATTCGCTAACTTTGAAACTACACCACAGTTCAATACCTTCTAGATTTATTAGAGCCCTATATTTACTGTATATATGACAGGAGAGAGTGTATTAATACTGTCCCATGTCCCAGAGAAACATACACAGCCTGAATTCAGAAACTGAGCCTTAAAACAAGCAGTCATGGCTTACGTGAAGTTGTGATGTCACTACTATGATCTTTGCTACTTCAAATCTCGTTAAGGACGTCAAAATTCACAATAAAAACAGGAAAGTGACATTTAAATGGTACGAAAATAAGCATTTAACTACCCAACGACCCAAAAAAGACAATTATCAGGAATTCATTACTAGTTAACAACTTAGACTTACAGCTTTTCTGCAGTAATGGACTTAAATAAACCAAGTTTCTCTGGTTAATTAACCCCCGTCTGTATATCAGCATGGATGAAGCCTGATGTCTGGGTCTTTTCTAGGACTAGAGCTCTAGAGCTAAGCAGAACCCCATGATCTAGACCTAGTTAGTCATAATTAGCATATTTCTCAGGTAACATAACAGGAAGTCAAGGAGACGCCATGTTAGTCTGTTTTCACATCCTAATACTATTATACTACTATAATACTACTAATATATTAATGTGGTGTGATCTCATGTGGATCTATCAGGAGAATTTATATCAGAAGCAACAGAAAAACAGTCAAAACTCTGAATAAAACCAGTTACTGTGTTTGATTTGGTTAAAAAATAATATATATAATAAAAACTTGGTGCTAGATAGTTTAACTCTCTGATGAATTATTTTATAACTGACACTAAAATGTTGTCACTGACCCATTTACAGATTTGTATAATACAGTTTAGTTTTGTTCTTCTGTTGCACACACACACACACACACACACACACACACACACACCCATGATCAGATCTCTGCAGCACTGTGTGAATTTATGTGGGCTGGTTGGCTTATATAACTGACTGCAGCTGAGGTGAACATGCAAACTGCAGCTGTGTGTGTGTGTGCGTGTGTGCGTGTGTGTGCGTGTGTGTGTGTGTGTGTGTGTGTGTGTGTGTGTGTGTGTGTAGATGACACTGGGCTGTTAAATGTGTTAATCAGGACGTGTTTCTCGGCTGATGTTCCTTCTGTGGTACAGACACCCAGCTGATGTCCCTGTATGTGTGTGTGTGTGTGTGTGTGTGTGTGTGTGTGTGTGTGTGTGTGTGTGTGTGTGTGTGTGTGTGTGTGTGTGTGTGTGTGGAGAATATCTCTTTACAGTAGCTCCTCTTCTCTGGAATAATTTGTGCAGATTCTCCACCAATAAAGGTAATGCAGCAACAATGCAGCAACTGACAAATCCTGCATCCTCTCCCTTTAAACTGCTTCTCTCTTTGTTTTTCTATTCATTTTACATTATGATCTATTATCACCCACATTTAAAAAGTGTTATACTGTTGAGTCAACAACCAGTGACCTCCAACCAGGTGTTAACTGGTCTGAAGAGAAGAGGGGAAATGGATGTTATTAAATGATTCATCAATGCCTAAAGGTTAGAGTTCAACGGCCAAAGTTCACTTTGATTGTTTAACCCACTTTTCACTGTTTGGAAGTCAAATTGCATGTGATATGGTCATAATTAAACTACAGTAATATGTGCCGACACTGTTTGCAGTGTTAGCACAACTGTTTCCAGCTGTGCTAACATGTTAGCATCAAGGGTTTTCTAATCATCCATTAACCTTCTGATGCAATGAGCAAACACATTGTTCCATTAGAACATTTGACTGATAGTTGCTGGAAATGGGCCTCTATACACCTATGTAGATATTGATGCACCAAAAACCAGACATTTGCAGCTAGAATAGTCATTTACCACATTAGCAACGTATAGAGTGTATTTCTGATTAGTTTAAAGTTATCTTCATTGAAAAAAACAGTGATTTTCCTTCGAGAATAAGGAAATTACCCCAAACATTTGAACAGTAGTGTATCTGTACTAATACTCGGAGTGGGTTTGCTTATCCCTGAAATGCTAGTCAGCATTTCTTTCAAAAATAAGGACATTTCTAAGTGACCCCAAACTTTTGAACGGTAGCGTATCTGTTCAATATAAATATGTAAACGAGCCCTGGCATTCTCATTCTAAAACTTTACAAGCTGTGATAATTTGGCTGCAGCTGGTGAGTAAAGTTTTATCCCGCAAACATAAAGGTAAAACTTCCGGCAGCAGGACTCCATTTGCACGTAAAGCCTGTGAATCCTTGTTAACATGAACACCAGCATGTGGCCTTTCAGCCCCGATGAGGCTCCGCGGCTCTTTGCATGACGTGTTTTAGTCAAGGGCATATGGCCACGGCAGCATGTTGGTCCACGCATGAATAAATAAAACGCGTTCATGACTTTCTGTCCTGTCTGCGCCTGCTTTCCTGAAGGGAAAACGGAATAATTTAGGATAATGTGTGCAAATCGGTGGCTTTATACGGCAGGAAACTGCGAGACTCACCGTGAACTCGCGGAGGTTTTCGCATTTGTGCGTGTCCTCCCCGGGCGGCTGGCCCCTCCTGCACAGCTTGTTGTGGAGCCACATGAGCAGGTACCAGATGGACTTGGGGCTGGGGATGATGTTGAAAGGGGGCGGCAGCGTCCCGCCCTCATCGAAGTAACTCATCCACAGCTTGGTGCGGGCGAACTTCCACTCGATGTCGGCGTGGTCCTGTGGAATGGTCGGGAAGATGGCAGGGTTCAGCGTACGCGTCAGTGGTTGGTCGTAGGCGTTCGTTCAAGTTCGATTGGGTTGGAAAGGAAACAATGAAAGGGAACTGATCTCAGACAAACTGTAACTGATATACATTATTCTACCTGGAGAGATCTGTGACCAGTTATTGTATTCAACATTTAGTAATTTTCTATACCTGCTTATTCCTCATTAGGGTCGCAGGGGTCTGCTGGAGCCAATCCCAGCATGTTACGGAGAGAGGCAGGGATACAGGGATGCCCCATGATAGGCTGGTCACCAGGCTGGTCGCCAACGGGCAATTTAGAGTCTCCAATTAACCTCAGCATGTTTTTGGACTGTGGGAGGAAGCCGGAGTACCCGGGGAAAACCCACGCAGACACGGGGAGAATATGCAAACTCCACACAGAAAGGTCCCAGACCCAGGACCAAGGAGGTCTTGAACCTGCGACCTTCTTGCTGTGAGGCAACAGCGCTAACCCCTGCGCTTGCCTGTGTGCGAGGATTGATAAATATGGATTGGTGAAATCATGGTTTTCTATGCTTCAGATATATGGCGAGAATGTGGGAAATGGGGCTAGGATTCCAAAATCCCTTTAAAAATCACCCAATTATAGTAGGTTTCTAACAGAGTGGTGGGTAAATTGTAGCCAGAACACATGTTTGGTTGATTTAACTTACCAAATTGTGTTGGTTCATTCATCCTAGCAAGTTTGGTTGGTTAAAAGTTTTCTTTGTGAGATTTGCGTTGGTGCCATTGGCCGATTTGTGCAACATCATCCTCTATAAAATTCACTGAAATAAGCCCAATACGGCATAATATAGACAAAGTATTCACGTGAAAGTGTACAAACCTCTACTTTTCTCTAGGTTTAACATACCCAAGGACAAAATGCGCCTTGGTCAGACCTGTTAGTCCATTGGTTGTGCCTGTACAGGAGATGAGATGGGAGCCTTCCAGTAACCCAGCATGCTGGGCAGCCCCAAAATATCCCAACGGAACATCACAGAAATGACGACCCAACAGGTCCAACCAGCCATTGGGATTACAGAACCGACCCCAAAGTGACCCAACAGGCTCAACCCAGGCATTTGGGCTGATAAAATTACCCAGCACGTATTAGGGTGATGTTGTTTTGCTGAGCACATCTCCCTCGCTGTCTCTGCTTTCCCCAGATGTTAGATTTCAGTCACAATTTCCTCTGCCTCAGTGGTCAGTCTGGGGTAATAAATGCAAAGTTGCAGAGGCCATACTGTGCCTCTAAAACAGAAACCAGAGGAGTAAGGAAATGTGTCTGTTTGGTGCTTAAAAACCGTGTGAATCCTTAAAGATCCCCTTCAGACATGTTTGTAAAATACTCTACTTTGAAAGATCTTGTTAAAATCCTTAAACTGTTGCCTCTCTGGCCGTGAGCATGTTCACTCAATCCGCTGAGCTGAAGTGCAAAGGGTCCGGAATAAATTTAGAATTCATTTGGAATCAGTCACAGGCTGCCAGTGGATTAGCCTGGTCCTTCATTTGCACAGAATCTCTCTCCATTGACAAGTCACTTGAAGGCAGGTACTCTATTGAAATTTAAAGGGAAACTCTGACTCTTCCATGATCAACTAGTCAGAAAAAAAACTCTGGCTTTAACTTCTGGATATTAGTCAAGGAGGACCCTACGCTATTCATGGCAGAACCATAAATCAGCCTTTAACTGTGCAAGTAAATGTACTGAAGGATTCTGCAGGTACACTCATCTTGTGCGCTCACAATAAATGAGGCCCATTATTCCTGCGAGTGAACCAAGCAAATGGTGCTGCTGGAGTTTTAGTCCCGTGGGAGGTTGGAAAGGACGGCCCTTTTTGTAAAAAAGCTCTCCAATTCAGCATCTGTCTCCAAGCGGAGGTCGGTTGCGTCCCGTTCTTTGGATGGATCCTTTCATATATTTGGTCACTCACGGAAAGAGGAAGAGAAAAAGCCATCCACAGTGAAACCAATGTGGCAGAGAGGGCTTCCAGATGGCTGTGGTTAAAAACAGGAGCGCCATGGCGTCGTGAGTAGCAAGCCATCTGGTCTCAAGCTGGGGTCTGATCAGCCCCGGCTGTGTCACCTGGAGGAGGATGCATCATGTCGAAAGGCCCGAAATCACCCGATGACTCCGGGAACATCGCTGGAGATGTGTCCAGAGGCATCAGTGGTTCTTAAAGTGACATCTGTGCCTTCTAACTCATCACAAATTCAGGAATCCATGAATGTCAGAAGCTTAACAACCGGGTATCGTCTCCTCCTTCACTCTAATATCTGAAATTTACACATCAAACCTGTGTCGGTTGAATATTGGATCAGAACTGGCTCTAAAGTATTTGTGAGGTTACAGGTCATGCTTGTAGCCCCGCCCCTTAAAAACATGTTTTAATTTGATATAAAAGCAGCAAATCCTCACATGGAATGTTTCGAACAGGGGTGAAAACCCTAATTCATTGATGGAGGGGACAATAAACAGTACATTTTCAGGGAATAACTTCTGGAGGGACATGAAAAAAACATTAAATACTAATATTAATAATAAATTATAACAAATACCATACTACTATAATAATCAGGCCCTATTTTCTTCTCTTCCCTAGTAGTTTTAGAATTTATTTATATTTATCTCTACTTTTCTTCCCTTTCCCTCTTCCCTCCCCCTAGTCACTGTCGCTATGGCAACTTACATCGTTAGAGCTCGTTAACGACCATTAGGTCTGATCTTAACCAGCAGAATGATAAACGACTTACTGGCTTATACAGATTAGTTGGAATGGTATTTCTTCCACATAGCTAGCTACTAGCTATCTGTCAAAATTAGCCGTTAGCTCCCATTGGAAATCAACACCTGGGTGAAACCACTTTAAGGGAATAAAGACTGATTTTGGACAAATTTTGAACAAGTGTTGTGATAAATGACTTACTGGATTCTACATGTTAGTTTAATGGGTAGCTAGCTACTATCAAAATTAGCCGTTAGCTCCGGCTAACGAGGGGTCGTAATTTTTTCACAATTAAGAAATTATTTTACATTAAGAAGCGTTTGTGTTTGTTTGTTTAACATTTTTTTTCAAGAGTTTTGGGGGAACAACTTTGTGGAAGGAGACGTGACCCAGGATTTCCTTTTGGGGTTTTGGGGAATGAACCATCGACGTTAACTCACAGCGATGAGTTGGTAGGAGTTGTTCATCATGGCGATCAGCATGTTGAGCAGAACCACCAGCGAGATGATGTTGTACGTGCCGAACATGGTGGCCCCGACGAACTCGGTGAACTCGTGGCGCGCCTTCACGTTGGTGACGTAGAGGTTCAGCAGACCGAACACGGACCAGAACAGAGACTGGAGCGTCTCAAACAACCTGCAGAGAAACGGGGGGGGAGTTTAATTATCCTTTAACTATAACTGTAATTTTAACTCTACTAATTATAGCAGATTAGAGCTCAAACTGTGCATGTCCATCACTCTCCACAAAAAAAAAGAACACCACATCCACACTAGGGAACAACAAGGCAAACATTACATCTATTTTTCATCTTTTTTTCCTTGTCCCCTCCTTCCGTCCACTGCTCTTCGCTCTTCTCCATCATGGAGTGTGTATCGTGACAGCGGAGGTATTGAATTTTTGATAAAGCAACAACTGGTGGCGCCGCTCACCCTGATAATGCATCAAAAAGACTGAAGGAGAAAGTCACAAATCAACCAAAACTATAAACAAAATGAAAAACTATGTTATCGTACGTTGGAAAAGAAACAACCAAAAACGCAATAACTCTTCTTTGTTTCCTTCCCTCGTCTCGTCGCCTCGTTTTCGCCTGATCGTGCCGCGTGCAGGCAAGTTACTTCAGATCTGTAATGCGTTATTTATTACTTGTTACTGTCATTTCAAAGTAATTTGTTACATTACGATATTACTGAATTTAAAATGTCTCCTAAGCTCTTGATGCTGAAGAATCTCAGAGCAGGAGAAGGTTAATTTAGCCTGTTTTGGGGTTTATCTCCACTCTCATGCTCCGCTAGCTTCCTTGCTAACTTCATGTTACTATATCGCCTCTGTAAATGTTAAATTACTGCTGCTATTTCAGGAAGTGAACAATTCTTTAGGTGTAGAACATAAAGTGCATTTGACCACGATGTTCTCCAAATCCTTATGTTTCACAAGTATAAAGTAATGAGCGTGTGTCCATCTGGAAAACATGCTAGCTAACGTTTTATGAGGCTCATGACATCTGTACTGAGTAAAATATTACCGTTTTTTTTCCTTTAACACCTTACATTACTGTGTTACAGCAATCAATGCATTACAGTAATCTATTACTTTTGCAATGCGTTACTCCCAAGACCGTGTGTGTGTGTGTGTGTGTTGTATGTAGTGTTGTGAGAAAACAGTGTTTGTGTGTGTTTAGACTTGGCAGCTTGGCAGCGCAATTAAATCACTCCAGCCTATAATGCTTATCTTGCTTATGAATATGGGAAATGTCCTGTGTGTGTGTGTGTGTGTGTGTGTGTGTGTGTGTGTGTGTGTTTTCTTGGCACACTACTGCAGCCTTCTGTGATTATGACCGACAGCAGATACTTTATCATACAGAGCAGCAGTGGATCTGTAGAACTGGACCCGCGTTTAAACCCCCTAAAGGTCTGGTCGGGGCCAGGGAGCCATCACGATTACAGTTTTCATCCCGTCAAAACGAAAAAAAACCCCTCAAAAATCAGAGAAACACTGTCAACAGTTGGACGTGACAGATTTGTGCAGGAGAAAAGCAGCTTTGTGGCGAGACCTTGGTCCAGACAACGCCGGTTTTGCTGCGTCAGACAAATGAAAAATACAACTGTTGTTATAATCGTGGTCTTTACGCCATTTTACTGCTATTTTCATCAATGATATTATACTAGTGTCTGTTTGTGTACAATAGATTTCAAAATAATAGCACTCCAATGCATCATTTTATTGCTACATGGCAAACAATTTACCAGTAGGTGCAGTAAGTTCTCAGAAAACCAGAAAACTTAAGGTGTGCAATTGGCAATTTTGAAAGGGGTGTGTTCAAAAAAATAGCAGCGAGGTCATCGAGTTTGTGAAAAACCAGTGTGAATCAGGCAGCCCTTATTTAAGGATGGAGCCAGCAGTTGTTGAACCTGCATTTCTCTTTGAAAGCCTGAGGAAAAATGGGTCGTTCAAGACATTGTTCAGAAGAACAGCGTACGTTGATTAAAAGGTTGACTGGAGAGGGGGAAAACTTATCAAAGGAGTGCAAAATTGCAGCTGTGATGCCTTAAAATGGAGAGCGAAACAAGCAGAAAATGGAAGACAACCATCAGAATGGGTTGAAGAATAAGCGGAATGGCAAAGACTCAGGAAATGATCAGCTCCAGGATGATCAGAGACGGTCTGGAGTTCCCTGTAAGTGCTGTGACAGGTAGAAGACGTCTGTGTGAAGCATGTGCAGAAGATTGGCTGAAGAACACATCAACTGGCCAGGAGAGAAATGGAAGAACGTTTTGTGCATTGATGAGATTAAAATAGTTCTTTTTGGGTCCAAGGTCCGCAGACGGTTTGTGAAATGACCCCCAAACTCTGAATTCAAGCCACAGTTCACTCTGAAGACAGTGAAGCATGGTGGTGCATCACGATATGGGCATGTTTCTCCTACTATGGTGTTGGGGCTTTCTATCACATACCAGGGATCATGGATCATGGATCTTTGTGAAATAACAGACGAAAGGTGCCACAAGTTGGATGATTCTCTTGAAGTTAAAGTTTTACCATTTTTAAAAAATTGATTTAAAAAATCAAGGGGGGTTGACACGGTGGAGCAGGGGTTAGCGCTGTTGCCTCACAGCAAGAAGGTTGCAGGTTCAAGACCTCCTTGGTCCTTGGTCCTGGGACCTTTCTGTGTGGAGTTTGCATGTTCTCCCCGTGTCTGCGTGGGTTTTCACCGGGTACTCCGGCTTCCTCCCACAGTCCAAAAACATGCTGAGGTTAATTGGAGACTCTAAATTGCCCGTAGGTGTGAGCTAAGGGTGTGTGTGCCCCATGATTGGCTGGCGACCATCCCATAGGAGATGATGTGAGAAATCAAGGGGTATACTGACAAATAAAAGGCCCAGAGACCCACACCAAAAATATTTAAACCAATATTTTCATGGTTAAGGAAGACTAACAAGGTATTCCAGAGTTAAGGAAGAAATTGGTTGATAGATAATGATTTTAAATGGGTCAAAACCCACCGTTAACATAAGGGATGGTAACAGCAAACCAACGCAAGGGGAAGGTTAAGTAAACCACTGGTCCCTGACGTGATCCTGGCTCCTGTCCCGCGGACTCAGCAGATCCCCGATATATCTCGCCGTTAGACGGCGGCTGATTCATCACATACGCTGCTGGATGGGAGTCTGTCGGCGAATAATCAGCCTCACGCCGCAGCTAAACGAGCGTGCTGATCGCTGACGGCCGAGATGACGCATTATGCGAAGCCCCGCGGGGGCCAACGAGGCCCCGAATCAACATTCATGAGTTTACAGTGCAAAGATTATTTCCTGTGCGTGTCGCTCTGTAATTCACACGCACTTATCAGCCTCCTCGGCGTCGCCCTTCCCCCGCCCTTCTCTCCCGTCCCTACTTCACACACACTTATCACCAATAATGCGTTTCCTCGTTTTTACACCATGCAGCGTGAGTGTGTGTGTGTGTGTGTGTGTCAGCCTTCTCCTTCACACAAACGCTGTAAATCAGGGGTCTGGAGCTCAGATTGGCTGACAGCCAGGGTTGTGTTTATGTCATCGGAGGAACTAGCGTAACTCACGTCCACTGCAGCATCAGCTTGTCTTCATGGAAGAGGCTTTTCTGAGGCGTTTGTGGGTAATGACAAATAAGATTCTATATTTCTCCTGCGAGCTTCCTCCTGCATCAGGCGGGGAGCATTCCCACCGAATCCCACGGTAAAACACTGCAATGCCCACTTGTTTTGTCCGCTTTTATATTTCAATTTGGAAAAGTTAGAAACATTTTGACACAGCAACATACATAAATATTATCTCCATTTATGAGCTTATTTTACATTGACAGAGTATAATGTGTTGTCAAATTAGCCTACTTTGTTGTTAGCTAACACACACAGACATGTATAAAGTAAGCCCTATTTATCCAACTCCAAAGTAAGCTAATGTTATATTAGCTAGTTTAATAAGGTAGCTAACATTAACTCAACTTCTACAGTATTTTTAAACCCTAGTATCCTTACTTCTATCTCAGTAATGAACGTGAAGACTTTCAACACCTCTAGTATCCAGTCTTGTAAATATTTAACCATAACAGTGGTTGTGTATGGCAGGTTATATATTTGACTCCATGAGAATCCATTGATGATTGATCTGATGCCTTTCTTGGTTCCATATTCCCTTTATTACAAACACAGTCAAAAGTTGGAAGGATAATCTGTTGTTTTGGTCCCATCAATGTCCTGAGTGCTTTACTGTAATGGAATCAATAGCAGATCAATAAAGCCATTGTCCCAAACATACCACACGCCTCATCAATATTCGTCCCACTGACTGGACTTGGCTCCTGTTCTGCTTCCCTCAGCAAAGTGTGTGTGTTGTGTGTGTGTGTGTTTGTGCTGCCGTAATGTGCCATAATTCAAACTTAGCCGCTCAATGAGCGAAAACTCAGGAGTCGCTTTCCATATTTTCTCCAAATTCACCTGTCTCACGAAAACAACATATTAATATTCTTCATGGCTCCGGTTCGCAGCCTGCTGTTCCTCAATAAAAAGCATTTTCATATTGTTATGCAGCATTTCCACACACACACACACGCACCCACATGCACAGGCATTGATCAGCCAGCCTTTAAAGGGGCATCTGTATGTTGGTCAGAGATGTTTGCTTGGGGTCACCCAGACAAGTGTTTTCCATGAAAAGTCACACTTTAATTTACCACCATGATTTGTAAAATGAATAGAAAATATAGTTAATACATTGACAAGGTTAGAATTGTCCCCACAAATGTGATGCTCCAGATACTCAACCTGCTCAAAGGAAGGTCCGTTTTCTAGCTTCTCTAACCAGCTAAACTGTTTTCAGCCGATAGCATCAAGGGTTTTCTAATCATCCGTTAGCCTTAGCAATTATTAGCAAACACATTGTACCATTAGAACACTGGAATGATAGTTCTCTATACACAAAAACCAGACATTTGCAGCTAGAATAGACATTTACCACATTAGCAATGTATAGAGTGTATCTGTATGGGTGGGCGTGCTTATCCCGGAAGTGCTAGTCAGAATTGTTTTTTCAAAAATAAGGAAATTTGACCCCAAACTTTTGAACGGCAGTGTAAGTACATTCACTCAAGTACTGTGGTTAAGTACAATATTGAGGTACTTATACAGTATTTAAGTGTTCCATGTGATGCTACTTTATTCTTCCATTACATTTCAGAGGGAAATCTAAGCCAATGAAAACACAACAATTCATTTTTGATTGAATTTTGTACCATTAGATGCTGCTAAATCTTACACCCTGTACCTTTAACATCAACATCTGATAGAATAACAGTGTACAGTATGTACACATGCCCTCTTCAATTAGTAGTTATTTGCAAAATGTAAATAACGGCTCAGCCCAGAGCGAGAACTAAGCGAAAACTACGATTTCATACAGTCCCAACGAATGTGTGGACTGTATTCAACAGAGACAATATTCTGTTTTTACCTCCACAGATTCCCTCCCTTATATAAGACATAGTAGGGGTGAGACTCACGTTGAGAAGGCGTTGTTCTGCCTCTCACAGCGGATCCCTTTGCAGTTGTTGGGTTCCTCTGAGGCTTTCGTCTCATAGTAGAAATACAGCTGGTTCAGACCGTTGGCGAACGCCAGCAGCACCTGGAAACAAACAGGAAACACACTCGTCTTTCTTTCAGTCCCAACCTTAATCCCTAACCATCATTATTTCGTCCATTTTGAAAGTCAATAGAATTATTTTGTAAGAGCAGGGTCACCGCTGTTCAGCGGTATTGTGGTATTTTTCCCTTTTTTGAAATGAAACTCTCCAGTCGTTCTGGATTATGTTACACAAGCATCAGCCTCTTTGTTCCTCCAGGGCGTTTTGAAAGACAGCTTTCACCTCAAACAGGACACAAGCAACACACAGCAACATGACTGGTGTTACATAAAGTGAACATGAAGCGGTTTGGCTTGTACGCCTCAGGCTCTCTGGGATTGATTTTAGGACTTCAGGGAGCCGGACAATCCACATGTGCATAGCGTTGTAGTTTAGCAGCTCCCTGGAGAAGGATTGAAGTTGTGGATATAATGAATTAAGTCTGTAATGTCCTTCTGCAACCCATCAAGGGTTTGCTCGCTTTCGCAATCATCATAGACGCAGAGTGCAGTGAATGAAAAGTGGCCTGTCCCGCAGTGATCATGAAACAGTTTATAGGAAACATTTCCTACTCGCATGGATACATATTTGTGTCAATTTGTTTTCAATTTGCTTTGCATTGTGTCTGAACACGCAGCTGTTTCTCACAAATACAAAACTGAACATTTCCTCCATGGACTGTGCAGCAGATTTAAGCCAGATTGTGCCTCCACGTTGCTTTTAAACTCTTATGCAAGCTAATTGACCAGTCCTGGTCTTTGAAAGCCACTGTGGGTGAAGGTTTTCGTTCCAACTAAGCAGTTACACACCCAATTCTAATAGTTAATCACTAGGGACCTTCATTAGTAGAGTCAGGTGTATTACTGCATGGTTGGAACCAAGGCCTCCATCTACAGTAGATCTCCAGGACCAGGGTTGGAGGAACCAAAGAGAAAACTCAGAGATCTTTTACCAGACAGTATATGAAGAGGAACTTGAGGATGTCCAGCAGCATCCGGCCCAGCGAGATCTGCAGCGGCCCGAGGTGCGAGTTGGCGGTGAAGAGGGAGATGAGTCTGAGCGAGCTGAAGATGTTGGCGATGGCGAACAGAGCCTCGGCTATCAGCGTCGGGTGCCACATCTCCCATTCCTCCCGGGGACGAGAGGAGTTGTACTGGACGGACAGAGAGGGAGGGGATCAGGACAAGATAAAGAAATGACAATGTTTGAGTCACTTTTTTAAATTTCATCTTTAAAGCTGTTTAGGTTAGAAGTGACTTTGATGGCGTGCTTATCCCAGAAGTGCTAGTAAGAAATTGGAGTTTTAAGCCTAGAACTGATATGAGTTGATCTAGATTAGTTAGAAAACAATTCACAGAACAGCCTAAGAATGGAACACTGTTTTTAAAACCTGGGTTCCAAAGAGGATAGACTTGGTTTTGAGCAGGTCCAGAGATAATCTGCCATCAGAAAACATGGCAGGTTTGGTTGAGTACAGTACCTTGCTCTTAAAATATGTCAATGCAGGAATGTCATCCAAGCCAGTGGCTTCTGTCACATTCAGCTCGGCCAACATTTCAGCCACAATCTGGACAGGCACCTTAGTGAAGGTGAAGCTATTGGCCAGCATCCCTCTGTTAGCATAACACCTCGGAACAAGCTTCTCTCCAGACACCCCTGACCTGGAGAGCAGATGCTCAACAAGGGTGTTGGCTACCAACGTGAAGAATGGATTAAATACCTTTGGAGCCTGTGTCTGATCAAATTGCACAGTGCCTTTAAAGGGATAGTTCCATATGTTGGACATTTCCCATGTTCCTGGCATGAATCTGAAGCATGAATTTCACAGGGCAGGTTTTAATCCGCGCAGATAAACCTATTTAACTTTCTGAAAAACTGAATAAACCCTGCTAGGAAACACGGTGTCTAGTAGTACCCATCTCAGTAAGCTGCACCTCCTTATGGTTCCCATTTCCGAGCCATACTGTGGTCTTCAAAGCAGTTCTGGAACTAATCTAGCTCCAGTTTCAATATTCACTTAGCAAGTCAGGAAGAAAATCACTACAAAAACTCAATACCGGAGTGATTAGTGAGATTATGGTCTCTAGACCTCAGAGACATGTTAGGAACATAGGGAATAGAGCTAAATATCTCATTCATATCTAAGCCTATTGTATATTTGGCTTCCCACTTTTGGTTTTACCTCCGAAACTGTTTCAAAGGTCTAAGGATGGTTATCCTTTAAGACCCAAGTAGCACATGTAGCAGTAGTTTTTGTAAAAGTTGCTCAGGGCTGATTGTTCCATGGAAGGTTGGAACTAATAAACATACTCTCTTTTGGTGTTTTCATGTGATTCTCTGACACCAAGAAAATCCAACTCCCAGAAAGACAACAAATTGACCAGAACCCCTTTTAGTGATCTTTTGAAACTGAACCCGGTTCACAAGTGCAGACTTTTCTCTTTCTCCGTCTCTGATCCTCCCTCATCCTCTTCTTCTACCAGCTTTCCTCTCAATCCTGATTGATTTTCTGTAACTTCTATTTCTCTGTTAATCTCTCCGACACATCCTCTTCCCCCATCTCCCATCTTATCCACCCATCACTCTCCCTTTTCCCGTCATCCCACCATCTCTCTCTGCATCACTCATTTTTTCTCATGCTTGGCTTCCCCCTCATTTTAAATGCAGCCATGATTTCCGCAGGACTTCTGTCTTGTTAACTCTGCTTCTATTAGCAGTAGGACAGAGACATGGGCACTCATTAATTTATAGATCCACACACTTTTCTCTCAGATGCCCTCTCTCTCTGTCGCACACACGCAAAAATAAAATAGATTGTGCCAACAGCAAGTCTTTGGTCATCGATCCAAAACTGTGTGTCAGAAATCCTCCCTGATCTCTGTAGATTCATTTATTCTCTGCCCATTTTTTCCACAATCATTGACTGTTTTGGCGTTTCAGAACCTGCCACGCCCACTTTGCCCTGACTTAGCTCACCTCTGACCCCCAAATTTTTGAACATACGACTGATCACAGACAAGAAGAGCAGCTCTGTTCACATCCTGACACGTTTTTTTTTTTTTGCAGTCGTACAAAAGGCTTCTTCACACTATGCACGCATACAAGATTTATTTATTTATTAAGAGCAAATGCAATATAATCACACACACACACACACTCACACCAGACGGCCGGGCCATCTGCAGCAGCTGTGACTCACTGATGGTGACGGGTGGCCCTCCTACACACACACACACACACACACACTGTATACATGGATATACAGTTTGCACACACACATAGATACAGATGTACATGAAGCACATATACACACACAACTTTATCCTTACATACACTACCGTTCAAAAGCTTGGGGTCACTTAGAAATTTTCTTATTTTTTAAAAGAAAAGCACTGTTTTTCAATAAATATAACTTCAAAGGAATCATAAATACACTCTATACATTGCTAATGTGGTAAATGACTAGTTGCAAATGTCTGGTTTTTGGTGCAATATCCTAACACCAACAGGAAGTCGGCCATCTTGGCTCGAATCACCGATATTCCATGATTTTTGTACATTATATCTGAGTGAACTATTCCTTGCTATTTTATTGCATCGACTTCACATTTGCTTTTATCATTATCAGACATTGGAGATGAAAGTTTTTCAAAAGCTTTTTCCTACGTTATTCCTGGTAGATGGTGATTGATGTAACAGTCGCCAAGTAATTGATTAATGACTAATCTAGCTCTAATTAAAATATTGAATCTAAGATATGAACAAATCACTGGAGATGCTTCAAAACTATTTATTTCTCTTATTTTACTGATTAAATAAGTAAATAAATACATTACTGTTCAAACGTTTTGGGTCACTTACGATTTTCCTTATTTTATGAAAGAAAAGCACTGTTTTTTTCAATGAAGGTAACTTTAAACTAATCAGAAATACACTCTATACATTACTAATGTGATAAATGACTATTCTAGCTGCAAATATCTGTTTTTTGGTGCAATATCTACATAGGTGTATAGAGGCGCATTTCCAGCAACTATCAGTCAAATGTTCTAATGGAACAATGGTTGATGGTCATGTTAGCAGAGCTGAAAACTGTTTAGCTGCTTAGAGAAGCTAGAAAACTGACCTTCCTTTGATGAAAGCAAAGGAAAACAAAATATTATTTCAAATACAAATCATTATTTCTAACCTCCTTAAAAGTCTTGACTATATTTTCTATTCCAAATTGTCTGGGTGACCCCAGACTTTTGAACACTTTTTACACACAGTAGATCTTCTCCGTGTCCAGTAGGTGGTTTTGATGCCTCATGTTGCTCAGACACTCGGTGCAGGTGCAGTTTTAAGCAGCAGGTCCAGTCCTACCTTCACGTAGGCCACGATCTTCAGCGATATGGTGGCCAGGTACAGGGAGTTCATGGCGAAGTCCATCAGGTTCCACCAGTCGTGGACGTACTCTGTGAATCCGCCGTCCCACATCTCCTTAATCTCTGCCCAGATGAAGCCTGAAACCAGCGACACATTACTCATTAACACATTTAAATGGATAAATAAATGGACTTTATATCCCAAATCGAAATGGGAAGACAACTGTGTAGATTTGTTAATTACTTTATAGAAAATAAAGAAAATTGAAGGCATGGAAATGCATTGAATGACACATATGAGCCTTTTCTTCTGGGCTTTTCACTCCAACTCTTTAATGTTCTTCTCTGGCTCCAAACAGCATTATTACTTGGGGCCAAACAATAGTAAATAATCACTTAACCCTCAATAAATGAATTATAATTTGTGCATGTGTGTGTTGGGGGGGTATGAGTGGGGGTATATGTGTTAGATCTCCCTATCTTTGTGTTTTTTATGTATTCTTTGTGTTATAATGGGCTATAATTCTACATTATTTATTAATATACACAGACCCAATTTCTAAATAATAGTAAAACAATCGGAATTTGAATTAGTTCCAACAGAAAACAACTGAAAAAAGACAGAAACAAAGAAGAATTATATTTCACTTTTACTTTCTCATGCACACACACACACACACACACACACACACACACACAGTCATGGATGTCTGAGCACATTAATGTCATCCATCAGCTGTTTCTGTTTGTTTGTATTTTTTCTTTTGTCAGCAGCCTCAGGGCCAACAAACATATTTGTTCTGTGTGATAACTTTAGACAATGTCAGGTTTTTATCCTAAATAATTCACATGGCATTTTTCTATGTTATAATTTCTCTCTACTATATATATATATATATGTATAAAGACAAAAAATAATGTACACAGCATACAAATAAAGACTGAGACTGGACATATAAAAATCATTTTTTTCCTTTCAACAAAAGCTTTTTGCAGCATTTCAAAAGAGATGAAACCAGGAGAACAGATGGTTCTGTATGTTTCCAAGTGATGATGATTATTATATAATGATTATTGTCAGAGATAATAGTGATCACCCCCCACACACACACACACACACACACACACACCTCCTCCACACACACTCAAATCCAACGGCTTTTATCAAAAATTGCAAATTCCGCAGGTTTTCATGCGACTTTTGCGATAAAAGAGGATTGTAAAAGTAGAAATTGACAATTCAATTCTCCCCCTATTCTAATGACTACCTGTTTAATCATTTCCATTGGTAATTAGCACAATGCACATTACAGAAACAGCTGGAAATACTTTAGCTTTTATCTCTATTTCTGTAATTATTTTCTTAAAAACCATGCAAGATCCTCAGCCATCACAGAGAATAAGGATATGCCAATTATAAATCCATCATTTTATATAGTTTTTATTATATTCCAAAAAAAAGAAAAAACATTCCTATTCCTATTTGTGGCATTGGAGCTTAGATTTCAGAATTTACAAGGTGCACCTGAACGCACCGTGAAGTACCGGTTTTAAGTCCATAACCTTTGCGGTTGTAGAGATATTCCATGTTTATTATCATTTATAGCAGGAAAACTGAACAGAAAAACAGGCCTGGGTATTAAGCGGTTAAACACTGAACGACAGGAAGTGAGTGGGACATGTCTGAGGTGCAGATCGGCGCTCACCCAGCACCCAGGGGAGGATCATCCACTCCACGACGGTGGGGGGCGGGCCCTGCATGTGCAGGTTGGTGCGGGCGATGTGCTGCGAGGCCAGCAGCAGCAGGAACAGGAAGGTCAGGTAGGACGCCGTGTGACAGATGAACTTGATGAACGGCTTCTTGATGAATCGGCCCAGAGCGCTCTTAGGAGCCAACAGGTAGATCTGAGGATGGAGGAGGAGGTGGGAGGGGGGGGAAACAGGAGTTTAAAATAGGAAAAAGAGAGGAGAGGAAGGAGGAGGAGGAGGAGAAGTGTCAGGCGAGGATGGTTGAAGAGGAGTGTAAGCGGGAAGAGGTGAAAGAAAGGAAGGAGACTTATGGAATAAAGTAAAACGAGAGCAGCAGGTGAGCCGCCTGTCAATCAGAGCTGTCAATCAGAGCTGTCAATCAGAGCTGTCAATCAACGCCCGCACAGCAGGCATCAAAGCAGCTATAACTATTTAAATCTAATTAACGGAGCAATAATTCCCCAAATATCCTAAGAACCCCTAGAGGTCCTTGAGGGGATCCCAGGGGGTCTCCTCGCTAAAAGGGGAATCGTCATGGGCTTCACACACTTTTTGCAATAAAACACATAAAAGCTAATTTAAAATCCTATCAGATGAGGTCCTGTGTTCTAGGACGCAGGTGAGGGTCCTTCATGATATGGGGATATTTCTCCTACTATGGTGTCAGGTCTATTTATCTCATGCAAGGCATGTTGAAAATCACATTTCAAGGGCATTTCCTTGTTTGCATAAGGCCACATGACCTCTTCAAGTATTCCGATATAGGCAAACTGATCCATGATAAATAGGCCTGACACCATGTGTCAGCTTGCAGCACCATGTTTCACTGTCTTCAGAGTGATCCGTGGCTTAAATTCAGTGTTTGGTGGTCGTCTGTTCTTTCTGGGTCCACACGCAATTGTCTTATCTTATTTTCATCAGTCATCATGGATCAGTTTGCCCATATTAGAATACTTGTCATGTTGCCTGATGCTGAAGAGGAAATACCCTTGAAATGTGCGTCTCAATAAGACGTCGACCCCAAACACATCAATAAACCAAACTAAATTACGGTTCTGGAGTGGCCAACTCAATCCCTACACCTTAATCTCATTGAAAACTTGTACAAAAATGCTGTTTCTGGGGCAAAACCAAGAAATTCAGAGGAATTGCAGAGGAATTCATAGGTGGCAGGTCTCAGTACCCTCCCTCCCTTGTTTTTACCAGTGAAAAGACAGGAAACAGGAGTCCGATGATGAAGCAGGTGACCAGCTTGACCATCCAGTGGCATCTCCTCCAGCCCGGGAAGCCGTCGTACCACAGCGTGGCGAGGAGCTGCTGGCAGTTCGGCTGCGCCACGAACTGCAGAACAAGAAAACAATTTATGTCCAAAAAAAGACCTAAAACTTCAACGTTCATCTTCTGCGCCTCATGTTTGATTCAAAGCTGCTGATAAGAAAGTCTGTGACCTTCTTTTGAGCTTATTACACATACTTTATACTTTAAAATTCAAAAATGGTTCAAGAAAACCTGCTGCACACGTGTCTACATGTTTTATTATTTCAAAAATAACTGTTTCCTGTTAAAGGCTTTTATTGTGAAGGGCTTTATTTAACAATCTGCTAATCAATTCATAAAGAGATTATGGCTTTTTCTGACACTTCTCTGTGCAAATAACCTGCAAATAAAAAAGTTGCTATTCACTCACAAAGGGTGTAACACCGTGCTAATTGCATTACTGTCATCATCGTGTCTCTGTGCCTCGGCTCTGTTTACAGTATTTAAATTAGGTAAAATGGGCAGAAAATCTTCCCCTTTGTATGCAAATGAGTCCCATTGAAAAACCAAATACACACGCAGCTGGAGTGAAATAATTACGTTCATTAGAGAGTTGGTGGTAAGTGACACGCTCTCTTCATCCATACGGCAGCTTTATTATAAACCATCCCACCGTATAAACCTGGATTTTGTGTGTAACAGCTGATTTGTGCAGAGGTTTGATGGGAACTTTAATTCCTGACCAATCCAGTGTCATTGAAGATCAGATATTAATCTGGATCAGTAAATTTGTGTTATATAAAAGAAATACTAGAGAAGTAAAAAGAAATACAGAGAGTGTCCAACTTAAGAAAACAATAGGTTCCGAGAAGATGAGCTGTTCATAAGTTGTTATATATTAAATTTCCATCTATAATCACCATTTCAGGCCATTAAAATGCCAGTACTACGCTAAATAAGAAAGACAGTCATTTCCCAGCACGGTCTAACGTTTGATGATGGCAACCTTTGTTTCCATGGAGATTACCTGGCATTTCTTACAACTCATCACTTGCCTTATGGTTTTTAGCCATTAGCATTAGCATTAGCCTTTCCTTCATCAGCCATGAGAAATAAGGTTAACTTGTACAGAAACTGCAAAGTATACGAGACACGTGCAAGAACCAAATTGGCGAGATAAGTGTTGCCAGAAGGCGAAACGGCATTTTACGAACATTTACGGGCAGTCGGCGGTTGTTCGTATCTACGAATGTTGGTATTTTGGTGGATCTTATGGAGCAATCTGCTGAAATGTGGAGAAAACTCTCTGCTCAATCAAGAGGAAATTGCACTCAGCTTCTAAACTTTATAGGTGAGTTCGCACCATAAAATCATAACCCATTATCTACTGTGAATAGGAACTTAAGACAGGGCAAAGAGCAAGATGCAAATTATTAGCATTGGCCACAATCCATTCTTAGTGAATTCACCCCTTGATTCTTTTCTTGTGACTTACAATACCGTTGAAAATCTTGGGGTCACAGGGTGGCGTCATCAGCATATCGTGGTAATTTATGGGTTTTGTTGGTGATTGACGTCAGCGTTCGCTCACATTGTTATAGCAAGAGGCTCAAGGGCGAAAATAACATCATTTTTAAGCACAGGCACACACTCAATGACAAATAACCTACTGTCACAAACCTTTTTAGAGTATGAGGTTCATTTACAATTTACAAAGTCCAATATAATCTCTCAGGAAACAGACCTGAGGGAAGAAGACGAAAGAAAGGAGGGAACAGCCCGGACGAACGGAGGGAACAAGGAGAGAAAAGAATGGAGGACTCAGCTGGTTGTTGGTGACTCAGAGGGCAGCTGAAGGGCTGATGGGGACAAACAGCCTTTGGTGAAACGCCAACAGTATTAGCGCGAGAGCTGTAATGAGATGTAAATGGAAGCAACCTGAACAACAGAGCAGCTTTACTTGTGTCAGGGCTTGAGGTAACCTTTGGTTTGTCACAACAGCTCACGACAGACGATAAAACATCCTGAGGAGAATTTTTAAAAACCCTGCCAGTGCTCATAAAGGCTGATCCAGCTGTCAGAGTATTTTTACAGACACGCTGGTGTAAACCACAGATTTCTTGGTTTACCGCCGCGCAGTTTTCTGACTTATAGTCTCTCCTTCCTTTCTATTCTTTATTTTGTTGTAAAAATACCTGAGTCCACCTCCCCCTTCATTCTGTCTTCATTTATTCATAACCGTTCCGCTGCCTGTCAAATAATGTATGTGACAAGAAGGGGTTTTTTTTGGTGGTTTTCATCTCTGAACATGTTTCAGTCAAGTTTGGGTCAAAGTCACACTACACCATGAAAAGTCACACTTTTATTTACCACCATGAGTTATGAATAGAAAATATAGTCATTCACAAAGTTAGAAATAATAATTCTTTCCTTCAAACTTTGCTTTCCGCAAAGGAAAGGTCAGTTTTCTAGCTTCTTTAAGCAGCTAAGCTGTTTTCAGCTGTGCTAACATGTTAGCATCAAGGGTTTTCTAATCATCAATTAACCTTCTGATGTAATGAGCAAACGCATTGTTCCATTAGAACATTTGACTGATAGTTGCTGGAAATGCGCCTCTATACACCTATGTAGATATTGCACAAAAAAACAGACATTTGCAGCTAGAATAGTCATTTACCACATTAGCAATGTATAGAGTGTATGTACAGTGTATCTGTATGGGCGGGCGTGCTTATCCCTGAAGTGCTAGTCCGATTTTTTTGTAGTCATTTACCACATTATCAATGCGTAGAGTGTATTTCTGATTAGTTTAAAGTTATCTTTATTGGAAAAAAACAGGGGAAAAAAAAGGAAATTTCTAAATGAACCCAAACTTTTGAACAGTAGTGTGATTTTTTATTAACTATCTATTATTGAGCTGGATGCAGGACATGTGTTTTTCATGAAAAATTATGTTTTGCGTGTTCATGACAGATCCTTCCACTGCGAGTACTGAGTACTGCAATAAAAACCCATTTAACGTCATGAAAAAATTAAATAAATTGCACTAAACTAGGAACAAACAAGCAAGATCTAACCATGAGCTTCCTGTTTGGAAAAGAGCGACTGAAAATCTGCTCTGTGCTATTCCCATATATTGAAAATTGGACCATTACTACAGCTCAATACTGGAGGGATCAGTGAAATTATGGTCTCTATGCCTCGGATACATGAAAGGAACATGTGAAATGGGACTAGATGTCAAAAACACCCAACGAGCCTTTTAATCTCATTTTTTTTCTGCATCAAATCAGCTGACTTTCTACCGGACTTCCCTCTCATCGTGTAACCGACGCGGTTCTCCAGTCAGAATTGCGTATTCAACACATTTGGTTCTGGACTGGGTTTTGATTCCCCATCCTTAAAGATATGAGCGAGCTGCCGTGCGACGGATTTCCAAAGCGGGAGCTGTGGAGATGTGTGTGTGTGTGTGTGTGTGTGGGAGGATTAATAATATGTAATAAACATGCTTTTTTTTATTGAGTGGGAGAAAGGAGGAATTTAGCCTCAGGACTCCGCAAACACCCAAAGATAAAGGTTAGAGCTCCCTATTTCAGTCCCTATCATGCAGCACTTTATGCCACCTGTTCAACCTAAGGATGATCAATTATTCAACAGGAAGGAGCGAGAAGCTACTATAGCGACTATGCTAGCAGAATAATCTGGTTTTGCAGATTTAAGCCCTCATCATGTTCAAATGTTCAAAACAAAGGTATTAAAAGTGATAATAGTAGTTATAGCAGTGTTCAATCAATCAGCTATGAAAATCCACGTCCTCCTTTCTCCACTTTTCTTCCCGTCTCCGTCCAAGTCGCTGTCGCTATGGTAACCTACATCGTTAGCGCTCGTTATTACTTTTTTTTTAAAAGTGGCTGAATGTTGAACAAGCGGTGTGATAAATGACTTACTGGCTCATACGTGTCAGTTCGATCGGTTTCTTCTAGGTAGCTAGCTACTAGCTGACAAAATTAGCGATTAGCCCGTCGGGAAAACAACACCTGGATCAAACCACTTTGAGAAACAACGGGGGGGGATGTAATGTTTGATATTTAGAAGCGTTTGTGCTCATTTATTTAACAATCCTTTAATATTCTAAATGAATTTCGAGCGTCGTTTCTAAAATGAATTTGAACCGTATGAAACATATTCAGTTAAAACCTGCTTCACATCAGGCCAAACGCCTGTTGGTCTAAAAGTAGACTCACCTGGAATTGATACCGTAGAGGACAGAGTCCAGGGAGAATTGGCAGCAGGTGTGAGCACATTTAATCTCTGCGTGAGCCGTGTTCTCTTTTCACTCCGCTGTTCTGTCTCTATTTAAATCCATCAGTAAAAAAAAAGAGATTTATAAAAAAAAGGAGTCTTTTCCTTCTACTCTGTTAAACGAGGTAAATAAACACCTGGCTTCACAACCGTCATTGAGCAAATGTGCATTTAAAACGGGCCGGTTATTATCGATTATTGATCAATTTAACATCATTTCTAGGTGTTTGTATCTACTGGATACAAGGAAGGAGCTTTATTCCTTGTAGATTTAAAGCGTTTTATTGCTCAGTGCACAGTGAAATTCTTACTCGCTGTCCACATGAAGGTCATATTAATAAATAAGAAATAGTCATAAGGTATTAAAGTTAAATTAAGATAGAATAAAATGAAACAAGTAGCATAGAATATGAACTTTAAGCAGGCAGATTATGGACAGATATTTACAAGTAAGTCCTTACTTTATGGCAGTATATATATATAAATACAGCTAAGTACTTCAAACTTCATCATCTAGTACATAATGGACCTTTCTAGTACGTGTAAGCTTTTATTTTGAAAAGTGTGGAAAGATGATCCATATGATGGTTCTGCTTTCATCTTATGTGTGTGTGTGTGTGTGTGTTTTAGTCAATTTTCAGACATGTCACCTCCATAAAATCCACATCCATTTAATTAAAATCTGTATTTTAACATTTCATTTTCAAGTTTTATTCATTTTTAGTCACATTTAAACGTCAACTGAATCAATCTGTGTGTGTGTGTGTGTTTTTCACCTGGTGAAATAAAGTGATTCTGTTTCGCTGATCTGGTTATGTGTGTGTGTGTGTGTGTGTGTGTGTGTGTGTGTGTGTGTGTGTGTGTGTGTGTGTGAATATGTGTGTGTGTGAGTGAGACAGGATTTAATTATAAAGATGAAATGATATGAGCAGAAAACGTGGAAAAGAGGAGACAGATAGAGTTAGATGTCAACTCAAGGTGGCTGCTTCCCTCTTCCTCCTCTTCCTCCTCTTCCTCCTTTTCTTTTTCCCATCCCTCTCCTCCTCCTCTCCTCTAATTCCCTTTCTCCATGCTCCTCCTGCCCCTTCTCTTCCACCACTAATCCTCTTCATCCTCCTCTTCCTCCTCCTCTTCTCCTTTTTCCTCCCATTCCTCGTTCCTCCTCTTCCTCCTCCTCTAAATCCCGTCTTCCTCACATCTCCCTCTTCCATCTCTTTCTTCCCCTCTTCCCTTCCTTGGCTCCGGGTTGGTTTCCTGTTGCTATGGCAGCAGTATGCTAATGAGGTGAGTTGATCTCTTGGCTGGGCTAAACTACAGCAGTCTGCTCTTTTTTTTTTATCTTTTCCTTTTTCCCTCTCATTTCTTTTTGGGTCTGGTTTATTATCCAGGCAAAAAAAAATAAACTTGACCTGTAATTGACCTTTTAAAACACATTTCTGACCAATCAGGGAGCAGAAACAGCCATAAAGTGGATGTTCAGATATGACTGGTGACAGGAATGATGCATTCAATGAGCTGCACAGCTTGAAACATCTGCTCCGCTCTTCTGGGAAGTTTTTCTCTAAACTCGAGAATTTGGACCTTTTCTTCTAAAAGAAATGACTCGAATCTATTAATCCATTGGAAAAATAGTTCAAGATTAATGCAATAGTGATGGGAATTTCAGCTGAGAAGAGCTGGTTCTTCCATTCTTCTCCATTTTACCACTTATACTTGTAACTCAGCTAAATCTAGACCTCCTTAGACTCATATTTGAGCATGTATATCATTTAAATTTCAATAATTTGCTGTAGCCAACCTTCCCAAGCTTGGGAAAGGCAATCAGAGACATCAAAACCTCAAATAAACCCAGGAAAAAGTGAACAATAAGGGACATTTAATGCGATTCAAGAGGTTGACATACCATTTTCACAAATAAGGCTGAAAAAGGGGGTATTTCTTAAGAGGTTATGTGTAAATATGTAAAACTAGTAGTATTTCATCCATATCTGCCATTATACAAACGTATCCCCATGTACGTGCAGACAGGGCCTTAGTTTATTTATCACCAGTTTAAATCCAAGGAGACGGGGTCGATTCCTCCATTTCTTTATCTAATCTGACACATGAAAGAGTCTCCAAACTATTTTATCGCTGCAGCGTTGAGGTTAAACTTTCAGAGACCAGGAAAATGTTCTTTTTCCTCTCACCGTCTCTCTTTATACACTTGGTTTTACCTTGATCGCTGGAAATATTGAAAGTCAAGTGCATCTTAAATTGATCACCATGGACTGCTGCCGTCTCCCTCTCTCTCTGAACAGGAGGATCAGTTTCTTAAAGTCAATCTCAGAGTGCCTGCAGCACAGAAACTTCTTTCTTTATGCTAATCCAGCAGCAGCTTTACGCTAGTGGTGGAGAGAAGTGTCGCAGGAATCATTTAAAGGGGAGTTTAAGGGTTTTTTTCTTATAATGCAATGGAATGCAAGTCCAGTAATGGTCTTCTTCAGGTCCACCTGCACAATATAGCTGCAACCTACGCCTACTGGATAAACCCAGTCCAGAAACAAGTGGGAAATTTGGGTCTGTGGGTGGAAAAGTGAAAGATATCACCACCAGGTGGCACCAAACAACGGCGTCTGTTTGAAGGTCCATTTACTGCGACGTTACCAAACAACATGGAATTCTAAGCGATCCAGAAACCAGGATTTCTTCCGGATCGTTGCCGAAATTTAATCATCCGTTCACGGCACCATCGGCAACATTCGCTGAAAATTTGAGGAAAATCCAGCCAAGACTTTTTGAGTTATCTTGCTAACAAACACCGGGGAAAACGTAACCTCCTTGGTGGCGGTAACTATAGCAACAACATCACGCAGCGACTACAGCTGGCAGCATCACGTTCAATTAAAATTGCTTTATTGAAATATTGCGATATTTACGCCACATGCGATATTTTTTAACAATAAATTGTAAGTTTCATGGCTGATAAAGTAAAGGCTAACGCTAGCATAGTGGTAAGAAATGCCTGGCAATCTCCATGGAGACAATATTAATATACAACGACTCAGAGACAATTAAACCTGTTAAAAAATGATTATATTAAATATATATATCTTCCAGGCTGAATCACAGCTGAATGTAGACTCATATTAAAGGAGAATCTCTCTTAAATTATTGCTGTTATAAGCTGAAACTAAAAAAAAAGGTGAGAGTTATTCTAAATGAGTTATAAAGACATCCAGTCATGCAGTTGATCCTCAGGGAGCTGCACAGACAGGGAAACACCACTCGCCAAAAGAAAAAGGCCCCAAACCCTCAGTGATGAAGCTCTTCATGAAGAGAATCTAGTGCTGATGACTCATTTTAACCTGAATCAGGCAGAAATGATGAAAGAGGCTTTTTGCTGCGTTTGTAGTTTCTTTGCTCGACGCAGGAACCAGGAAGTTTCAGCGATTATATACGAGGAGTCAAACCGGAGCTTTATGTTATATTTCAGAGGCAGTTTTAATGATTCAACACATAACGTAGTTTCCTGAATTTAAGACACGCCAATTAAATTTAGAAAGAAAAACTAATGTGTACATTTACAGGCAGTGTTTGACTATAAGCCACTGCAAAGAGATATTTTTTTAATGATAGATTTGGATTTTAAATGTGTCTTGTAGTCCAAAAAATATGGTAACATAAAATAAAATCTTATTTATTTCAGCATTAATTGAGAAAAAAAGGAAAAATTAATTTAAATAAATAAATAAAAATAATAATAATAATAAATAAAAATAATTTAAAATGTAAATTAATAATAATAATAATAAATTAAAGAGGAGAGTGTATAAAAAATAAGAAAATTATTTTAAAAAAAAAAAGAATAATACTTTGTACTTCCTGTTGTGTTTGCATAAGCTGCTACAATTAGCATTGACAGGAACATCCAGGTGTGGAGCTGCTAGCATCTGCTCGTCCTGCAGGAAGCGGAGTGAACTATCAGTGTCCTGCTGGGATCATCCACTTCATTCTGCTCCTGACATTAAACTACAATCTGCTGCACAGACTCTTCCAGCTAATCACATTTCTGGGCAATCTGCCCTGACCACTAAACTAAGAAATATGCTAACCGCAGCTACGCTACATAGCGCCGCTTAATTCAATTTCTCCGTGGTCTGATGTAATCTTCCCCTGCTGCTGTACGGGTGTAATATGCTAACCCAAAGCTATGCTAACACAAATCCAATCCGCACGCTGGTGATTTATATGCAAATATGCAAAGTGCTCATTTCACTCGCTTACTTATCCAGATTTGATCTGACACTGGCTCTGGCACTTTCCTGTTGATCCTTCTGTCTGTTGCTGCTTCTCTTCTTCCCCGTCTCCTAATTTCTTCATTTCTGTCCGTCGTTGATCCTTTTATCTTTTCTATCTCTTCTATCTTTTCTGTCTACACACTATTTCACTTTAAGCAATTAGGAATATCGACATGACTGACATTAGCATGTTTGATTGTTTTAAAATAAATAAAGTAATAAATAAAATTAGATGTAAGATAGCCGCGAGAATGTATGCTAATAAATCTACACCCTCTTACATTATGTCATGGACACACTTTGCTAGGTTTGCCTTGAAGACAATTCAGCTTTTTCTTTCTTAACTCTCAAAATGTTTCCATCCAGTTTTACCAACAGAAGCTGGGAGATGCCTTCAGTTTCTACTTAAAACATTTAGAGACTGACTTCTGAGTCTACTTCAGACCCAGGCTAACGCTAGCTTACTGGGAGCAAGCACTTTAGCCAAACAAGGAAAGTATTGGGTGAATACTACTGAATAAAACTTTTTTAATGAAGATAACTTTAAACTAATCAGAAATACACTCTATACATTGCTAATGTGGTAAATGACTATTCTAGCTGCAAATGTCTGGCTTTTGGTGCATCAATATCTACATAGGTGTATAGAGGCGCATTTCCAGCAACTATCAGTCCAGTGTTCTAATGGAACAATGTGTTTGCTCATTGCGTCAGAAGGTTAATGGATGACTAGAAAACCCTTGATGCTAACATGTTAGCACAGCTGAAAAAAGTTTAGCTGCTTAGAGAAGCTAGATTTTCAATATCTTTCAATAACTATATTTTCTATTAATTTTACAACTCAAAAAAGGTGTGGCTTTTCTTTGAAAACACAAAATATTCTGGGTGACCCCAAACTTTTGAACAGTAATGTAATCTAATCCAACATAGCATGAGAACTGTCTGGGATGGTAATGGTTGATCCAGGTATTAGTCAGGTCCTCAGGGAAACTGAGTCAAGGCTTGTGAACAATGGAAAAGTTTGATCCTAAAACAAATGAACACATTAAAACACAAATCAACATTCTCATTGTTTCTTTGACGAAGACGGTATAAACCGCTTCATCACTTCATGGAAGCAACTGGTTTGATGCAATCAAATCACCTCGGTGATTAACTCTTACGTGACGTTAAACTTAGTGAAATGTCGCGTCTTGGTGAGAGTCCCGGAGTGAACTGTCAATCACTGCTGTCAATCAACAACCACACAGCAGACATCAGAGCCAAGTCTTCAAATCTCATTAACGGAAGTCTTCAAACCTCATTAACGGAGCAATAATTTCTTAAATGACCTCCGGCACACTTATTAGAAGGTTTGAATGCAGAGATCGAGACCAGAATAACTCATTGAAACAGTAATTTGGGGGACGACTCAAGTCAAACTTGATCGTAAGGTTGTTTTTTTTTAAATACTCAACCATCAGTGTCTTCTCCAATGTTGGGCAGTAACATCACTACAAGTTCAGATTGAATCCTCAGCAGCTGATTAATGTTACCAAAGCTACGCAATGAGCAAACATATTGTTCCATTAGACTGATAGTTGCTGGAAATGTTCCTCTATACACCTATGTAGATATTGCACCAAAATCATTGACATTTGCTGCTAGAATAGTCATTTACCACATTATCAATGTATAGAGTGTATTTCTGATTAGTTTAAAGTTATCTTCATTGAAAGAAAACAGTGCTTTTCTTTCAAAATTAAGTAAATTACCCCAAACATTTGAAAGGTAGTGTATCTGTATCCATACTCGGAGTGGGTGTGCTTATCCCTGAAGTGCTAGTCACCATTTTCTTTCAAAATAAGGAAATTTCTAGGTGATCCCAAACTTAAAAATGGTAGTGTATATCATAAATCCCATAGTAACCACCTGGCTTTCTACTACCTGTATACACACCTATACACCTATAAGAAGATATTGCACCATTTGCTGCTAGAATAGTCATTTACCACATTAGCGATGTATAGAGTGTATTTCTGATTGAGTGATTGAGTGTATTTCATCGACAAATACAGTACTTCTTCTAAAAATAAGGAAATGTCTTGTACATTTGAGCGTTTCTACCGATGTGACATGGAAATAGAAGTAAATCTTTCAGCTTATCCACAATTTCTATATAATTTTCAAGAGGCTAATTCACACCTAAATATTGAAATGAATTACTTTGGTAAAAACATGTTAAGATTTTTAGAAAAACCTTTTGCATAGTTGTACTTATAGTGAGTTTCTCTTAAAGTGGAGATCCACTGCTACCGGCTGCAGAAGATCCTGGATAAAACTGCAATCCATGCTAATACAAGATGGAATTACACAATAATACGTCCTTCATGCTGGTTTTACTTGGGTATGTTGGGCTGGTTGTACTGACAGGAGTCAACGCGTCTTCGGACGCACCTTTAAATACCACACAAGGCTGCTTCAGGTCAGTCTCATGGTGTTGCATGGTGTTAACCCGTCCTCAAGTTACCACCTTGCGTTTATGCACACCATATATTATTGAGACGATGTATAATTCAGCAGGGCTGCAGGTATCACAGGCCCCTGAGACAAAAAGAAGACATTTAAATGAGCAAGCCCTCTCTCACGCACACACACATTAACGTCTCAAAGGATTTATTGAGTGTTAAATGGAGGTTAAAGGCTCTTCGCGTCTCTTTTAATCTGCAGGTCAGCAGGGAGGAGACGATGAGACGGATCCAACCGGCAAGATGGGGAGGAGGAAAGAAGAAGCATGAGAGAGAAGACGAAATAACATGGATATTATACCGATATCGTGGTATGAGACTAGTTTTTCTAACTAGAGATCTTGGATATTATATAATATGACATGGTTTCCTGGTTGGAGCTTTCTTCTATATATTATGTATGTGTTGCTGCTACCAGTGTTTTCAACTACACAATTCTGCACGTTGTCTTCGCCCCATTATGAAGCACCACCCTAAAGACTTAGAATTGACTTTGCAGGTTTTTTAAACTCTAAATATTTATATATCCGCCCAGTTTCAGCAAAGAAAGCTGGAAGGTTGCCATTATTCTATAGTTTAGAGACGTTAACCCTCAGGTTGTGTTCATTTCCTGTTAAACAATATGGTGTTCCTGGTCAAATTTGGGGCGACACAGTGGCGCAGGGGTTAGCGCTGTTGCCTCACAGCAAGAAGGTCACAGGTTCAAGACCTCCTTGGTCCTGGGTCTGGGACCTTTCTGTGTGGAGTTTGCATGTTCTCCCCGTGTCTGTGTGGGTTTTCACCGGGTACTCCGGCTTCCTCCCACAGTCCAAAAACATGCTGAGGTTAATTGGTGACTCTAAATTGCCTGTAGGTGTGAGTGTGTGAGTGAATGGTGTGTGTGCCCCACGATTGGCTGGCGACCATCTGGGGTGTATCCCTGCCTCTCACCGTAAAGCCCTGGGATTGGCTCCAGCAGACCATGTGACCCTAATGAGGAATAAGCAGGTATAGAAAATGACTTGGTCTAGTCCAGGAGTCTCCAACCCTGGTCCTGGAGATCTACTGTGGCTGCAGGTTTTTGTTCCAAACAAGCAGGAACACACCTGATTCTACTAATCAACCATTAAGGCCCTTGCTATGGAGCTTCATTAGTAGAATCAGCACCTGCACCCACAGTAGATCTCCAGGACCAGGGTTGGAGACCCCTGGTCTAGTCATAAACTTGGAACACAACATGAGGGTTAAGACTGGTTAAGATTAGGGGCCAATAATAATCCTTCCTCTTTCTTGCCTCAATTTATGCTGCCATTCATCAAAATGTCATGAACTTCATCCTGTTGCGCACATCCTCCTCCATCTTCATTTGGTTCCATTCTTTCCATGCAGGTTACTCACTTAAAACAGACATGGAGAAGGTAATGAAACAGATCTAGATATACTGCTGCTTGTGAGTCACAGTTCTTCTGCTGACTCTATCTGTGTTTTCAATTGTAATGTATTGCAATATATTGATAATCGCAGCTTTAGTGATAATATAACGTTGAGTTGTGAGTTATCGATTGGTTGGGGAGGCGCAATTGTACCAATAATGGCTAAAGTGATTGGTTCAATCACTAGATTCACCAACGAAAACCAATATTTTGACATTATCACGTTGGATTAGTTCATTCTGGTCACCTCACATACCAACACTAGTAACCACTGAGACCTGGATTGTTGGAACAGATTGGTACCATTTTATTTTAGGAACAAAGATGTATAAAACTATAAAATGAACGTATTATTGGCAGGCAGCCCAGTTAAACTGCTCATCTAGGTGGTGAATTACAGACAAAGATAATAATAAAGTGCAATCACACAACTATTATAGTATATTACTCACAGTGAGAGCTGCAACAATCAGTTGATTAATCAATTACCTGCCGATCTTTACATGAATCACATTAACTATTTGAAAATCAATTTGAGCCCTTTTTAAAAAGAAAATGTCCAAATTCTCTGGTTCCAGCTATGAACCAACCATCGCAGTGTGGCTCCTTTTCCTCATATTGGAAGGTTGTAGCTTTTTCCTCCTTGATGTTTAATTTGGGTCTGGTGCCCATTCACCCAGACAGCTACGATGACTGAACGTCACTTATTTTCACAAAGCAATAGCGTTGCTCTGCTCGAAGGTGCCGACAGTAACGTTAACCATTTGACTGGGAAAGTTAAGCAGCATTCAGTGTCTCATACAAAAGTGGGAAAACTCAAATTCTTGGTTGAACTTAGACTTTTTTTAAACCCTTTTTTAACCCCTTGAACTCCAGCTCTTTTTTTAGGTTTCTGCTCAATATTGACATACCCATAGTCAGTAGGGTATATCTGGAATAAACACAGAGATGTTGGTTGACACAAAACAAACATTTATTTATGACTGAGTTTTTGTCATAAAGCTACACTGATGGTACCGTTGGACTCGTCACAGTCTCAGCTTTCATATGAGATGCCATTTGTTTGTGTAACATGAAGTATCAGAGCGCTAGCCATCAAAATGTGGCGAGTGGGTTGGCTTTATGATCGTATCCCGATTTTCATATTTGTTAATTAACTTGCTTGGTGTTGGAGTTGTGTTTGGTGTGTGTAAATATGACTTATATGTGCTTGTAGTGGAGTTTCTCCTGTTTCATTTTGATGTATAGCTTGACTATATTTGTACATGATTAGTGGAGCAATCTCACGGGGGGACCCTGGAGTTTAATGGATTAATTAGATTAGACACTGGGCTAAAAAGTAATAATGACCAGGAAGGTTGTTTAAAGGGGTAAAATTCCTATTTTTCCTCATTTTCCTTTGTTTAAATACAAAAATCCCCATTATTTAACTGTAGAGTTTCTAATAATCCCCATAGATTGTGATCGACAGAAGTCCATGAAATGAATCGAGTTGTCAGCATATTCTTGTAAAAGGAGTCTCCAGGTATCTCTGATGATTTTCCATTTTGTTTTACCACAATAGCACAAATTTGATTTTAAAAAATCTAAGCAAATTGCCATCAAAAAAAATAATGATTAAGTTATTACCAATACACAAGTAGATGCATGTATATAGTCTTAAGGCTGTTTTAAAGCCCTCTGTTTATTTCTTGTTATTTCCAAGGCTTTGCTGTTAAACTGATTCATTTTGTCTGTGCAATAACAATAAAAGTAAGCCAATATTTTTAATTTCAAATCTGTTTCCATCACTGTTTAACTGCGCGGCTTCCTCATTGACAAGTAGCATAATGCTTCAAGTGAACGCTGACATTAACTGGTATTTTGGGGACATTTTACCAAATTGGGTTTTGTATTTCGCTGCATTATAGATGCTCTCGCTCTCTCTCGGTTTCTCGCTCTCTCCCACTCGTGCTTCTCTGCAGCAGCAAAAGAGGAAAATGAATAATTTGGGTCCTCCTGGAAATCCTCCAAGCTCTCCCTCCTCCCTCTCTGTCAGCAGTGTTGGTCGGATTAACACACACCAGCAACACTTACCAGTGCCAAGCAACACTGGGAGGAAAAATTGATTTAGCGTTTATTATTCAGCAACAATTTGTCCCCCCTCTCTCTCGCTCTCTCTCCAGACATCGCTCTCTCTCTCTTTCATCCCTTCATCTCTATCTGCCTCCATCGCTTCATGGCCTCTTCTTCCTTTACCGATCTTTCTCCTGCAGCAAATCTCGCTCGTGTTCCTCGTGCAGTTGCATACTGTATGTACGATAAAGAAGCCAAATGCATCCGATATAATTTCCTTGTTCACTGTATAATACGCGGCGTTCGTGTCAAAGTATCAGAACTTTATCAATAAGCAATTTGTCTCAATTTAAACTCTGTCAGCAAACATTGGTTTCACCATTATTAGCTTTGATTGCACCTTTCTTTACTGTCAGATTTGATCCATTTTTACATCCAGTTTCTTATTCTTCCGGCAACAGTTGAAACTACCTCAAAGGTCCTCAAGAAACTAGACAATTATCGGACAAACGGCGTCGCCTCGTGACCATGGACCATGAATCTTTGTACGCTAACGTATTGTCCGAGGGAGGCCTGCATGCTGCGGAGTTCTTCTCGAATCAGCGCAGCCAGCGTTCATTGTATTACTCAAGTCGTTGATTTGGTGCTCACTTCTAATTACTTCATGTCCGGGTTCCGACTTCTATCTCCAGCTGTCGGCTACCGGCATCGGGGCCAAGATGGCTCCTAGTTTTGCATGCTCCTGCCGAGGCCATCTGGAGCAAGAGGTTGTTTTCAGTCAGCCAACCTGTTCCTACCCTACATCTCCAACTGGCAGCGGTACACTGACGATGTGTTCTGCCTTTGGTCGGAGCTACATCAACCCCAAAAGATGAACTTCCTTGACATGCTAGTTTAAAAGGGACAGTTAGGGCTGCAACTAATGACTATTCTGATGATTGATTAACCCAATGATTATTGAAACGATTAAACAATTCACCATCTGCTTCATAAAACGGTGTAAAATGTCGGCCATTGCTTCTAAAGGCCAAAGATGTACCTGAAAATATCTTTTTGTTATCCTGACGAGCGTTGCAAAGCCCCAAAGGTCATCAATGAGTCAAATTGATTATCAAAGTAGTTGGCGATTAATATAATAGTTGCAGGTCTAGAGACAGTAAAACTCTTGGCTCCAACCTGCACCACAAACCCACTGATAGGAATTTGATTTCACATGACTAATCATTTCATCCTATCCCTCTTAAGAAGATTTTCCCAGCCAGGCCTTAGAGCTGGTCAAACGTTTTATCACAGAGACAGTATGAACCTGAGCGGATTCAGCAAGCACAGGACAGATTCTCATCTGTACATCTAGGTTCTCTTCTCTTCTCGCTGCATTATTCAGGACTCAGCCCTCGGCAAGGTCTTTGAGACTATTATTCCCAAACACTGGTCCATCATTCAGACAGACCCAGCCCTGCGTGTCCACATCGTCTACAAAAGATCGTCCAATCTGAGGAGTTTATTGGTCAGATGCAACCACACGTTTTCAGACCAAGTACAAGGGTCACAACTGTGTTCAATGTTACCACACGTCATGTTAAATATTCACGCCAATGCCCCTGTGATTTACCCAATAATAACCGAATCATTCTTTGTGAAGACCTTTTATCTGCTGTTACTGCAGCACACCACGATGCCACAGACACACTCTGAGTGGAGCAGCTGTTAGAATGACCCCAAGAGTTTCTCTGATAGTTTGACTTTCCTGAGTGTTCTCAGGAACTCCAGCCGCTTTTTGTGCCTTTAAGACAAGCACCGTGGTGTTTGTCTTCCATGAGAGCTCCTCTGATGTGTGTGTACCCAGGAATTTGAAGCTGGACACTCTCCACTTCCTCCCTCGCAGCCCCGTGGCAGTTCGTTTCACTCCGGCATCCCACAGTGTTTGGTCTCTCAGATATTTAATCTCTGTGACTTAATAGAAAGGCATATTGGATCCACGGCATTTACTAACTGGTAGCTTGGTCCTACCAGACTCGTGTGCTACTTTTGATTTGTACAGAGGGTCTGTTCAATCTCCATTGGCAGAGGTCAACTTACTTGAAGGCAGGTTCTCTGTTGAAGTTTGAAATTACCTGGATTTCCCCAGAGTCACTCTGGATCGTTCTGGCTTCAGCTTTAACTTGTGGGTGTTCACCAACGCTGCTTAATATTCCTAAACGGACTTTGCTCACATAGTTTTCTGCCATAGACCGACTACAACTCAAACTAGCAAATGACCTCAGCGTCATCAAAACCAAGACAATGTACTGAAGGAAAATGAAAATTAAGCATAAGTACAAGTGATTGAATAGCCAAGCTAACTCGTTAGTCATCAATGGCTTAAATGAGGAGTTTGACCTTGTAGTCCAGTGGCTTCTCATCTCTTTTTTCCTTCTTTATGCTTAATGGATGGATGATGGATGTGGTCAACAATCAAAACGCTTCAGACTCTTCTAATCATACTCATTATGCTTGTGTACGCTGGTCTATCGCTATACCGTCGTCTCAAATCTTAAATTTACTAAATGAACTGCCTTTGAGAAAGTCTAGATTCCTCTTCCTCTTACTATTTTGGTTGCTGTTGCCTATGGTTACACAGGAACTGCAGCCAATCAGAAACTCAAGTGTACTACCCGCACGGTTCCGTGTGTGTGCCATGTATGTTGACTCACTCCTGCACTGCCATGTTGTGTTATGTTTGTTCTTTGCTGTATTTGCATACCGATATGGGAACTATGTGACACAATATGATGTCATCCAATGTAAACTGTCGCTACAGATCATGTGACCTGACCATCTGCTTATCAGAGAGGGGCAGTATCAGTCGTGTTCAGTCGAGAAGAAGGTACAAAACCAATCAAAAGTTTGGAGTCACTTAGAAATGTCCTTATTTTGGACGGGTGACGTCATTCCCAAAGTGTTTCGGAAGCAAGGACGCCCGGCTGTGGCTCTCACAATAGATTTGCAAGGATTTTTACACCCTTACTTGTAAACGCCATAAAAGGTCTAGGCCATATGTGTCCAACCCAAGGCCCGGGGGCCAAATCTGGCCTTGGCAACTCATTTTCTGTGGCCCCTCAAGAGCTCGAACACACTTGTGTGATTCATTGAGAGATGGAAAGTGAATAAATGTTTGACACACCGACTTCGTTAACTCCAAAATCTTTTCTCAATCGGCCACGAAGGTTGTTTAAAACCAGGAAAGTTTCTGTTTTTCCTTATTTTTCTTTGTTGAAGTTCATCTGTCATCACTTTCTTGTACTTTCTATTCTTTAGTGTTTAGCATAGCAACACAAAACCATTGATTCCAATCTTTGAAAAATCCATTAAACAAATTAAATAGTTTAATAGTGGTTATCAGCATATTCTTGTATGAGTCATTGTGATGATTTTACATGTTTTACTGTAATGATACATATATATATATATCATTCCGTATATCAATATATCATTATTTCTGTATATTATTAAAATTCAGTTTAAAAACCAATTATCTAATATAGTAACATATATAATAATAATACGTAGATACATATATATGATCTTTACAATTGGCCCTTTAAGGGAAACCAGAACAGTGACAAACTCAACAATTGTTCAATAAAAAGAGAATTAGGTGTAATATGTTTCCTTCGGTTTAATACAATCTACTAATGTGTATATTTTATTTACATTTTGTCACCACTACAGAAACAGCAGGTGGCCTGATAAAGTATGATAAGGTTGTTATTGATTTGATTTGAACAGTTTACAGGCTAATAATGTGTTTTCATCACTGACGGAGGCTGATCGGAGGCTAATTATCAGTTAATTATAAGCTACTCGCTTTCTAACAGCAGTGTGCAGAAATCATTTGCCCAAAACAACCAGCAACACATTTTATTTATTACATTTTATTTGATTAATTAGAGTTCAATTATTTAACAGAAGCAATCGGGGGCCTGTTGTTTCTCATCAGGGTTGTTGTTGTTGTTCGTTTATGGCTGAATGAATGAATTAGCATTTTCCATTTGGCTCGTTGGACGGAACAAACCACTGCACACACACACACACACATACACAGGCAGTTGTGGCCAAAAAGCTGGGAAATCATCTAGCTGCAGTCCTGGAAACAGAGATCCTGCAAAACGTTGGAAGTGATGATGGATCGGATTGAATCAGTTGAATTGATCTGCTGGTCTGGAGTTTATAGACATGGTTGACATGTGGGGAGGAGGGTTTCTCCGTGAGGTTTGAGTTTGTGCTGGATTGTTGTGCAGAGGCATTTGTACGTTTCCATCCCTCTAAATGGCCAGTGGTCATTGATCTGCAGTCTGGGGGCGTCGGCTTAGCCAAGGTCCAAATCAATGATCAGCTCCTTTTTCTAGGAGATAATCTCTCCTACAGCATTTCTCCTTTATTCTAACAGTGAAGGTTCGATAGTAATATTTATAATTGTTGGACTGATTTTATGCGTTTCTTCCTGACTGCTGTTCACCCAAATGAAACAATACCAAGAGGTTCAGAATTTGGATTAGATACGTTTTATAAAGGTTGTGTTTTTGTTGACAGATTCAGTTTCGGGGCCGAAAATATAGTCAAGACATTGACAAGGTTCCTTCAAACTTTGCTTTCATCAAAGGAAGGTCAGTTTTCTATCTTCTCTAAGCAGCTAAACAGTTTTCAGCTGTGCTAACATGTTAGCATCAAGGGTTTACTAGTCATCCATTAACCTTCTGACGCAATGAGCAAACACATTGTTCCATTAGAACACTGGACTGATAGTTGCTGGAAATGCGCCTCTCTACACCTATGTAGATCAAAGATCACCAAAACCCAGATATATGCAGCTAGAATAGTCATTTACCACATTAGCAATGTATAGAGTGTATTTCTGATTAGTTTAAAGTTATCTTCATTGAAAGAAAACAGTGCTTTTCTTTCAAAATTAAGTAAATTACCCCAAACATTTGAAAGCACACCCACTCCATACTCAGAGTGGGTGTGCTTATCCCATAAGTGCTAGTCGCCATTTCTTTAATAAGGAAATTTCGAAGTGATCCCAAACTACATCATAAATCCCGTAGTAACCACCTTGCTTTCTACAACCTGTTTGGCGCTGGAGACATTGCACATTGCAGCACTAAACCTCATTCGCAGGAGCCAAGACTTATAATATCAAACAAACAAAACAGCTGGAATTGAATTTTATGACCAGTTTTCATCCGGTTCAGCAAAACCCTCACGGAACAGGATGTGTTCCTTAAATGATGAGTATTGGATTTTTTTTTAGCCCCTCTAGAAGAAGTCAAATCTCCTTTTATTCATCTCCTTTTCCTTATCCTTCATTAAGCTGCTGCCTCCATTCACCTCTGACCTTTCCTCACCGGGTTCCTATGCAGCAGGTCATTAGAGTATCCTGGTGCAGTGCCAGCACATGTGTGTGTGTGTGGTCATGTGTGTAGAGGCGTGTATGTTTATGTTGTCGCCGCTAATAAACGCCCAATGATCCATGCAAGACGGAATTTAAATGGCGGCGTTAATTATTGAAGGTGTTTGAAGTGGATAGAACGCTATCTGCTGAGCATGAATTATACAGCGTGGTCAAAACATGTTTCACTTCATCCTGTCTGTCGGGGAAAAGAGTCGGGAGGAGGAGGAGGAGGAGGAAGAGGAGGAGGAGGAGGAAGAGGAGGATGGAGGGCAAGTAGCAGGGACGACAAAGTTTCCCTGGAGACGGAGGAACCGGGTTAAAAATGCAAGATGGAGAGAGGGAAGCGGAAAGGATTAGGATGATAAAGGGGGAGACAAAGCATGTGTGTGTGTGTGTGTGTGTGTGTGTGTGTGTGTGTGTGTGTGTGTGTGTGTGTGTTGCAGCTTGTATCGATCCCCACAGAGACACGGCGAGTATATCGGAGATGTAATTTACAACGATCCAATCGCAGTCGAGGACGTGCCCTCCCTCACACACACGTACGCTCGCGTCCGATTGGCTCTGAAAGAATAATTCCGTTTCATCTCCGTTTTTCACATTCATGCCTCGACAGGGACAATTTGGCTTTTTTTTTTTATTTGCAGTAATTGTCCGTGTTGGAAAAAAAAAAAAATCTATCGAGGGATGTCGTTTTTTTTTGGAAGTTCCATCTCATTTCCTGTAATAAGTCTATAATAAACTGTGCAGGGTTCAACACTCGTCAGGTCGGGAATTAACTTGATTGATTTTTATCTTTTATGATTTATATCATGTACTAAAGCTGAAAATGATGGCGACATGAGAGGAAAAGCCAGTGGATCATCAGAGATTTTAGGATTTTAAGCTTTTTTTTTACAACAATGTGGTGGAAAAATGTGGAAAATATGCAGAACTCAGTATATTCTGCATATTATTTAAACATATAAAGTGTTTTTTTGCACATTTGTCACACTTAAATGTTTCAAATCATCAAATTTAAATACGTTTTTCTCGCTCTTGTAAATATTCAACACTGATCCATGTTTTCCTGATAGATCTCAGTTACTAGTTTGTCTCATTTGTTCTTGAATTTAATGCACTTATGACCTAATTTAAACTAATTTATAGCCACTTATGTTTTAACAGGGCATTTTTCCTGTTAATAATAAAAAACCTTTATTAAAATACTGCATTTTGAAATTGAAACATTTAAGTGCGACGAAAAAATAAGAAATCAGAAAAGAGGGGGGCAAACCTTTTCACACCACTGTGTATTAGATTATAAAAAAAACTTTATTGATCCCGCATCAGGGGAATTACAGAGAAGCAAAAATATATATAGAGGCAGAACAAATAAATACACATTATATTATGCATTATGGTACTATGGTATAATATGTACCACAACTCCATTAAATTTACGGATTTACGGACATAAAGTGTCCTTCTTTCTGCCTTTGGACTCATTTCATCAATTGAAATATCCACAAGTATCTCCTGCAAGTATCTGTAATGTTGTTATCATCATCATCAGCTTGGAAACCGTGAATTCGCACAAAACAACCTGTTTTCATTCCGTCTGTGAATCTCCGATGGAATTGGATGAAATGAGTTTTTCCTGCCGTGGTGCCTGATCTGATCCAACAAACCTCAGCTTCATATCTGACACTGATCCAAATATTCACTAAATAACTCAATAATATGCTGTAATAAAAACTAACGCCTTCATATCATTTAACTGGACTTTTTGAGTAGAATGAACACCATCATATTACTTTACATCAACTCATAAAAATCAAGTTGAATCATCCCATTTAAGCCCAGATTTCATGCATCAGCTGAATCACTAACCATCATGTTATGCATCTATTTCTTTCTATGCAGGAAATAGCATTTTATTAGCTATTATAGAACAAAAGTCTATTCATCTCATGTACAAAAAGGTGTATAAATAACATTTAAATGTTTTATTTTAAGTCTAAAATTAAAGGATCATAGGCTTCAATGGATTAAACTAATACTGATAGTGTCTAGTTGGATAAACTTAATTATAAAAGTCACTTATATTAATTATCTTTCATGTATTCACAGTCAAAATTACTCAAATACTAGTAATTACAGTAAATTTGCATTTTTAGTAAACGTATATTTATACTTTTATTGACAAAACAAATTAAATATAGTAAATCATAAGGATTTAAAATATGTGTCTCAGTTCCCCATCACTTGCACACACACACACACACACACACACACACACACACACACACACGCACACACAGCATTATGTAATTTCCTCTAAAAGCTTGATGTTGGTGAAACAGCGTGTTCCACCTGGACCTGCATACAGATGATAATGAACACACCGACATGCAACAAACAGAGAGCAGCTCTGCATGAGAGGGAGGCTGAAACACGAGGAGAGAGACGGGAAAAGATGAAAAGATGACGGAGAGGGAGAAAGAAAGCGAGAGGGAGCGGAGGAGAGAGGAGAGAAAGACGCTACGCTTACTTGTGGGTTTTTATAAACATGCAGACACATGCAGCGGCGTCTGCGGAGGCTCATGTGGCGGCTGTTCATTTGTCAACATCAGTCGTTGCCGCGGCGACAGGGAATAATTTGATTCCCTTGCGTCTTCTTTAGCCAGACGTCAGGTTTCCCCCTCACATGTGGCGGGTGATTTTTAAGCTAATTTACAGAAAATATGCAAACCAGCGTGTTAATGATGTCGAGTATCGGCAGCTATATGTTTATATATATATCTCATACAGGGTCATTATGCAGCCAATCAGTGTGAAACACACTGTTTTAGCTCCTCAGGCTACATAAGAAAACCATGAAACTGTAGCAGTCGTGTAGTGTTACTCAAAACTGTCAACAAATACGTCTGCAACAACACATGGAAACAACAAGCTGAGCAAAAGTTGTAGCAACAACATGAGCAACACCTTTAACACTAGTTAGCAACAACCTAAACAACAACCTAATCAAGAAATTTAGCAACAACCTTAGAAACTACCTGAGCAACAAATTTAGCAACAAGTTTAACAACAACCTAATCAACAAATTTAGCAACAACTTTATTAACAACCAACAAATTTAGCAACAACTTTAGCAACAACCTGAGCAACAACCTAATCAACAAATTTAGCAATAACCTGACCAACAAATTTAGCAACAACTTTATTAGCAACCAACAAATTTTAGTAATTTAGTAACAACCTGAGCAACAACCTGACCAACAAATGTAAGAAGTTTAACAACAACCTAACCAACTAATTTAGCAACAACTTTATTAACAACCAACAAATTTAGCAACAACTTTAGTAACAACCAACAAATTTAGAAACAACTTTAGTAACAACCTGAGCAACAACCTAATCAACAAATTTAGCAACAACTTTATTAACAACCAACAAATTTAGAAACAACTTTAGTAACAACCTGAGCAACAACCTAATCAACAAATTTAGCAACAACTTTAGCCACAACCAACACATTTAGAAACAACTTTAGTAACAACCTGGGCAACAAATTTAGCAACAACTTTATTAGCAACCAACAAATTTAGCAACAACTTTAGCCACAACCTGACCAACTAATTTAAGAAGTTTAGCAACAACCTAACCAACTAATTTAGCAACAACTTTAGTAACAACCAACAAATTTAGCAACAACTTTATTAACATCCAACAAATTTAGCAACAACTTTAGCCACAACCTGACCAACAAATTTAGCAACAACTTTATTAACAACCAACAAATTTAGCAACAACTTTAGCAACAAACACTTGAAAACAGGCCATTTGTGAGCGTATGAGAACAATCTTTATCCACTTCTTCATGACAAATGAAGCGTTCAGAGCAGTTTTCTCGCTGGCTTTAAACTTGCAGGCAACATGTTTTAAAGTAAAAACAATATAGAAATAACAGGAAAAAACACAGAAAGCATTAAACGTGGTCTTTATTGGGTTTCCTTCCATTACTGTGAGAATCAGGAGTTGGTGCATTGTGGGAAACAGTTGGTCGTGTTAACTGCAGACCTGTAAAATCTCAAATGACAGGACTCCTGAGACCTTCCCCATCTGCCGTGTGAATGCTGATGGAGCCCAACCCCGGAGCTGACATTTATACTGAAGAACACAGGCGGACCGTCCTTTAAATTCATTTCCCTTCTCCGTCGGTCGAGGGTCAAACTCCGCAGCGACGTGGAGATTTTCATCTCGGCGTTAAAGCTTCGGCGAGACGACGCCGCTGAACTTCACGGCCGTCGGGACGTTTGTAGCCCGAAGACGTTAAAACTGTGTGAAAGTTTTTAATGCGATGCGGTTTGGGCAGTTTGAGACAGTGGGATAGGAAATGCAGTTCTCTGCTGTGAATATCACCAAGTTCCATGATTAATGATTCAATTTTGCAATAGTTTTTACAGTTTTACCTCCAGGCAATGATTTGGCACAGCTGTTCAGCAAAGTCTAAGAACATTTACTCAACTACTGGATGTATTTTCAGTTTTGAGGTATTTTACTGGAGTATTTTGTGCTTCCACTACTACCTTTCACAGGGAAATATTGTATTATTTAATCTTTATTTGATAAGGTTAAATACTTTTTACATATAAATGGGAATATGCTTTTTTTACGAATAAAATTGTTGTTCTTTTATTTTGTTTTTTACTATTAATCTACGCAAAGTATCTAAAATTGACTCCAAATTGATAAACTACAACAATAAAATCCTTATGTTAGAGATTAAAAGAAGATAAATGTATAATATAACACAGTATATAATACTTATATGCTAATTTCAATTCAGGACTGTAATGGAGTATTTTAAAGTGACAGTACATCTATTTTAAAACTTCCTCTGCTGTTAGCACATGCTATTAATCCTTGTACTATAAACAGTGTTGGGCAATTTACTGTGCATGTTCAATAATTTATGCTAAATCTGAATATTATAATGAAATTAATACAATAAAGTACACAAATATACATTTTAACGTTGCTTTGCGACAAAATGAGACTAGTTTTCAATCAAATGTCCTGTATAAATAACACAATATGAATAATTAAAGTAGGGAATTCATGTTTATTTCAAGATTTAAATTAAAATGTGCCAAACGCCATTTACAGTATTTACATATGAGGTTAGGAGACATGTGGTTTGGTGTCAGAAAATTTAACATAAATTTGCTGCAGTACAGACCAAAACAGCTGTGGTTGGTCCATTGGAGAGATGCTAAATTTAGCACCGGCGCTACAACTTAAATCGTGTTTGTATTCCTGTTATAATGTAAAATTTATACAATTCCCATCACGAGAAGCCTCAGCCCCCCACTGTCTGCATGATAGCTATCTTCCTCTTCGTCACTGCATCTTCCTCTCTGCAGCCAACCCTCCTATCCTCTCCATTCCTAGATGATTAGATAATGTCCTATTAGCCATCGACGGCTCACTCTCCCTCCTTCCCCCCCGTCTCTGTCCTCGGGTTCAAACGTGACAGATTTCGGGCCAAGAGACGCTCCCCGCCGTCGCCAGGATGCCGCAGGATGTTTGGAAGAATAAGACTTTCGGCTCTCTGTGCAACCGTTGCTCAAATGACAACCGCCAGAGCCGCGGCCAATTATACTTCGCAGCGGGGTGCAGTGACGGCAGCGGACTCATCGGTTTCTCTGAGTCATCACCCAAAGAATCATGACGGATTCCTAATTAGTAGCGCCTGAGGTAGAGAATAGTGAGTTCTGGTGGGATAATAGGATCGTTGATGGAAGATTATTTGGATCAGGGAAGTTTACAACATTTTAACACCATTATAGGTCCCGAAAGCTGCTTATCGTTTGGGCGCGGTAGGAAATAACTTGTGTTGTATTTGCGTTGTGGTCTGTTCAGAAGAGACTCGGTCCGCTAACTTGAGCATATTGCAATAACTAATTAAAGAGCGTAGCAGGCCTCCATCTCAGAGGGAAGCTGGTTTGCAGCTTGTGCACAAAACATGCACAAACAAGAAAGTTAAGCAACAAAGCAGCACCTGGTGGCAATCCAAGACAAAACTCTTTACACCTATGTAGATATTGCACCAAAAAAACAGACTTTGCAGCTAGAATAGTCATTTACCGCATTAGCAAAGTGTATTTCCGATTAGTTTAAAGTTATGTTCATTGAAAAACAGTGCTTTTCTTTCAAAAATTAGGAAATTTCTAAGTGAGCCCAAACTTTTGAATGGTAGTAGATGGTATGTTTTCCACTGGACTTGCCTTTTTGTGTTCAATTTGATTCATATAAGTTCATCTTAGTCACAGTTAGAGTCAGGGGACGATCATAATTACGGTTCTTAAAAGAATTATCCCAACCCACAATTGGAAATTGGTGGTTCCACAATTTGCTGACGATGATCTGTTTTATATCCCAAGTCTCGCCTGGACACAATATGTTCCTCCATTATTTGTGATTGGCTTTAGTTGAAATATACCCCTTTAAATCTTATTCTCAGGTCAAAACTACAGTCCACTGTCTATAGTTCCTGTCTCCAGTCCCTGTGGGGGGACATGTCACTACCGTGTCTAGCTCTCATTCTGTCTATCCTTCCTCTTCATATCTTTACCTCTGTGACATCCTCCTCCTCAGGAGAATTAAAGCACTTCACTGCCTGCTCTTATGTCTCCCTCAATCCCAGATCCACGTATCATCCCCTCCCCCCTCGCGATGTCTGGCAGATCTCTGTCGCAGGAAGCTGAAGACGGCAGGGAACAGACAGGAGGACAGATGGACATAGACGTAGAGGCCTTTGGGTTTTCTTACATCATTTCGTTCTCTATCTTCATCTCATCAAATCTTCATCCATTTCTTGCTCCTGCACCAGGTTATGTCCCTCTAACTTTGTATGTTTCTATATTTCTGTCCCATTAGGGTTAGGATGTTTGTTTGCTGTGTATCACTCAGTCCTTTTCTTTCTCTCCCTGACTCCCTGAGTCCCACAAGTCCTCACAGTTGCCTTTCCCTTTCAACAGAACAACCCAGCATCAACATAGCTAACGCTGTGATATTGGTAATATTAGATAAGCACATATACACGATAAACACCATATGGATATGAGGTGACTCATTAGCTGTTGGACATGATGTAGATGCTTTTATTCGGGGTAATTGTGTCCCTACCTCTTTTTGGTGATATTTGATGGCGAGTTTGAGCTTCGCCATCTCATGGCACTGTCTGGGGTCCAGTTCCTCGCTCTGATCGTTGTCTCTGTGGTTCAGGATGGTCTCCAGCTCTCTGGAACTCCGGGCCTGATCCAGGAGGTCCTTGGCGAAACGTTTGCACTGCTGCGACAGCTCTTCGTACTCCTGACGAAACTCATTCTCCACCTGAGAGGAGGAAGATATTACAGTGTATGAATCATGTAAAGTATAGGTCTCCAATCATAGCCCTCTTCCAAGAGTTTGGATATGTCATCGCAGTTCGAGAGACAGTATGGAACAATGAAGCTTGTCGAGGATCTCCAACCCTGGTCCTGGAGAGCCACTGGGGGTGCAGGCGTTTGTTCAAGCAGTAACACACCTGGTTCTAGGTGATTAGTAGAACAAGCCAGGGTTGGAGACCCTTGATGTAAAGCTTTACGGTTCCATAATGTCTCTCTAGAACAGGGGTGGGCAATCCTGGTCCTGGAGGGCCGGTGTGGGTGCAGGATTTTGTTCCAACCAAGAAGTTACACACCTGATTCTACGAATCAACCTCTAGAGCCATTGCCAAGGCCTTCATTAGTAGAATCAGGTGTGTAACTTCTTGGTTGGAACAAAATCCTGCACCCACACCGGCCCTCCAGGACCAGGATTGCCCACCCCTGCTATAGAACTACCACCAGTGACTCATGAGATCTTGTGGAGTTGTAGAGAAAACTGGACTTCTTAGTTTGTCTGCAAATGTTTCACCTTCCATCCAGGAGGCTTCTTCAGTTCTGGGATTTAAGTGCAGTAAACTCTGGTATTTAAAACTCAGAGCGGTTGTGAAACCAAATTTACTTGACCAATAGTGTGAATAGGTGTCACAAGCTCCCAGGTGTGAACAAGTTTTGAGTTTCCTGGGGAGAGCTCCCTCGACAGCATCGCAGGTGGCAGATCGATTGTGTCTTAGACCACCACCTGAGGTTTCTCTAAGTGGACGTATGTGGCTTCTCAAGAGATGTTTCCAAACCTTTGGAAGAGGAGAACTCCAATTACCCATAAGGAGACTTATTCTCAACCTGAAGGAATGGCCGCAGAGATTGTGAAAAGATTGTTGGGTTTTTTTTTTGTGGTTACAGCGATAGAAGAAAAAAGAAAAAAAGCTGGCTACACAACAAAGGAAATTCACTCACAATACCACATGAGAAGGAAGGAAGCACTCGAGACTAATGAGAGATCGGATGCTGCTGCTCCTGCAGAGGTTTTAACAGCCTATCAAGTTATGGATGTGGCATTCTTCCAGAAGGTTTCAGGAGCTCGGGGGAATCGATACCACGGAGGACTGAAGCCGTACTGGAGGCTCATTGTGCTCCGGCAATTTATTGTGACACTTTTAAGTTGGTGTCTCGTTTAATGTGACAGTAAGTGTATATAACAGGAATAAAAACTGGCAGAGATAATAAGGCCAATCCCACCATCATTTGAATCCTGCTCTACTGCACCGGACAACTTTCTTATTCCCCCATGACAGCGATAAGAGTACTTTTCTTCCCTACTAAGCGCCAAGGGGTACCTTGCTGAGCTCTTTGAGCTCCCAGCCCAGTCTGAAGGCGGTGAGGATGGGGTCCTCGCTGGACAGCGCGATGAGCGACGGCGAGGCCAGAGCCTTGTAGATGTTGAGCCGAGACCTCGAATGCCGAAGGCTGTCGACCTACAGGAGCAGTCGGAACAGATTGAGAGAGTTTTACCTTTGCACTTCACCTGCACCACAGAGCAAGATAAGCTGCCTTCTCCTCCTTTATGTGCTCTGCCTGAGACAATAAGGTCAGTCAGTCAGTCATTTTCTATACCTCATTAGGGTCACATGGTCTGCTGGAGCCTATCCCAGCGTGTTACGGCGAGTGGCAGGGATACACCCCAGATGGTCGCCAGCCAATCGTGGGGCACACACACCATTCACTCACACACTCACACCTACAGGCAATTTAGAGTCTTCAATTAACCTCAGCATGTTTTTGGACTGTGGGAGGAAGCCGGAGTACCTGGTGAAAACCCACGCAGACACGGGGAGAACATGCAAACTCCACACAGAAAGGTCCCAGACCCAGGACCAAGGAGGTCTTGAACCTGCGACCTTCTTGCTGTGAGGCAACAGCGCTAACCCCTGCTCCACCGTGTCGCCCAGACAATAAGGTATGTGCTATAAAGTTCCTTTGACAACAGCAAACACTTGTATGATCTGAACTCCACAAAGCAAGCTACAGATCTTGCTCTACATTTTTTACATGGATGAATGGGAGCTGTTTTATTCATGTCGATTTCTGAGAAGTGAACAAATTTCGCATTGCTGGAGAAAATGATCAGTCACCTCTGAACTGGAGACGCACTCGACACAGTCGCATCGAATCTGGTGAGGTCTGGGAATAGTGACCTGCACAGAAGATACGTCATCATAAACCATGAGGCATCATTAGCAATCATAACCATCATCAATAAAAATAAATAAACTCTCTCTTGTTCAATAGAAATACATGGATCTGTAACTAAAGGTTGCGCTGATATTACTATAGACGTAGATTATATAGATTGTAGATACTGGGGCGTGACGTCACCTTCCGCTGGACAAGCAGCTTGATGATCTCGTAGTTGTTGGTGTGAGCAGCGAGCATGATGGGAGTTATGTCCGGGGTGAACTCTGAGAACTGGCTGTCCATCATCAGTGAGGGAACCTGGAGAACGAAAGAGAAGGGAGAGAAAATAGGATCAGGAGGGTCTGGTGTGTTATGGGCTGGGATTTGATTGGTTCAAATAACCTCAGACAGATAAATATAAACATGATCCAGCTCTACATGATCCATGATCCAGCTCTACCTGAGTCTACATGATTCAGGTCTACATGATCCATGATCCAGCTCTATCTGAGTCTACATGATTCAGGTCTACATGATGATCAGGCCCTACATGATCTACTTCTATATGGTCCAGCTCTACATGATGATCCAGATTTACATGATCCATGATTCAGTTCTACATGATTCAACTCTACATAATGATTCAGGTCTACATGATTCCTTCTACAAGATTCAGTTCTACCTGATCCAGCTTTAATGATTCTACATGATCCAGCTCTACATGATCCAGCACTACAGGGTTCTACATAATCCAGGTCTACATCATCCAGCTCTAGAGGATTCTACATGATCCAGCTCTAGAGGATTCTACATGATCCAGCTCTAGAGGATTCTACATGATCCAGCTCTAGAGGATTCTACATGATCCAGCTCTACCCAATCTAGCACTACATGGTTCTACATAATCCAGCTCTACATAATCCAGCTCTACATAATCCAGCTCTACATAATCCAGCTCTACATAATCCAGCTCTACATGATCCACCTCTACATGATGATCCAGCTCTACATGATCCAGCTCTACATTTTTCATCTCTTCGGGGAAGAAATCAAAGACAAATTATCCAAATGACAAGTGAAATTAAACTCACTTGAATCAGGTTAAAACTAATTAAATTAGTCTAATTTATTCACTAACTAAGCTTCCGGCTTCACATGCTGCAGACGTGCATTCATTAACATCCTCCCTAGACTCATCTTCTCCTCATAGACACGACTCTGAACACCAGCTGGAGTCCGAAGAAAAACCAAAGAGCTCTTTTTATTATCGGGTGAAACCAACAAAGTCCAGACCAGTCTGAGAAATAAAAGTCACGGAGCAATGATATGTTACCACTCATGTTTCTGATTGTTTTATTTATCGTATGTGGCATGTTTTCCTCCTCCATTAAACAGAATCTACTCATCCCCCAGTACATCCCAGCACTTCCTGTTTGGCTGCACAGTAGCTGTAAAAGAGACCGGGTCACATTTGAATCTAGATACTATGAATTTTAAACTATGAAAAGTGTCTTTTTCTACGATTTCAAAGTGGATTTATTAAAGCTCGTCCTTTCCAGGAAGGCAAAGCGACCATTATTTATGACATTCTCGAGGAATCGCGAACAACTTGTGGGTCGAGTTTTTATTTCTACGCAGAAGGGAGCAGCTGTAGCTATGAAGGAATGAAAATATATATATTTCAAGTGCATATTAAAAACCGTGCAATGAATCTGTAACTTAAAAGTGATTTAATGTCAATGGGATGGATGAAAAACATCAGAAACGGCCATCTTTCTTTCCCAAGTTATGATTGTGTGTCCCTCGGATGAAATTAAATATTCCACAGAAAATACTGAATCCTTCTCCTTCTTCATCACTTTCTTTCTTCCATCTTCCTTTTTTTATCTGCTTCCTCTCATTTTCTGTTTCTTTCTCCCTGTCTGATCTATCCTATCGTTTTTTTTCCTGGAGTGTGAGAACTGCTGCCACAGGCTGAGCAACACACACTGATTACTGTGAAACACACACACACACAAATGGTAGTGAGCACACACACACAAACAAAGTGAGCACAGAAACACGGGGAGCTATAGACACACACAAACTTGCATGTGCACACACACACACATGCAGACATGCACAGACACACACACACACACACATACAGGTGGATAGAAACATGCACAGACACAGACATTCATGCACACACACACCCACAGAAATAAACACACACGTGCAGATATGCAGACACACACAGGTAGATATAAACACAGATACACATGCATGCACACACACACACACACATGCATACACACACACACACATGCATGCACACACACACATGCATGCACACACACACACAGAAATAAACACACACGTGCAGATATGCAGACACACACTGGTAGATATAAACACACACACACACATGCATGCACACACACACACACAGAAATAAACACACACGTGCAGATATGCAGACACACACTGGTAGATATAAACACACACACACATGCATACACACACACACACACAGAAATGAACACACACGTGCAGATATGCAGACACACACTGGTAAATATAAACACACATACACATGCATGCACACACACACACATGCATGCACACACACACACAGAAATAAACACACACAGAAATAAACACACACGTGCAGATATGCAGACACACACTGGTAGATATAAACACACATACACATGCATGCACACACACACATATAAACACAGACATGCACAGAGAAACACACACACAGATAAAAAAACAAACAGGTAGATGTAAACGGACACACACGCACAAACACACACAGATATAACACACACACACACACAGGTAGATATAAACACACAGAGACATGCATGCACACACTCATACACAGATATAAACACTCACACAGACACACACACACATGCCCCAAGCGCATGCACACACACACAGGCACCCAGGTAGATTAAAACACACACACACACCGACACACACGCTATATAATATTTCTTCTTCTTGTATTACACACACACCTCACATCAAAGGACAGAGAGGGGACTTCCTTCATCTCTACAGGTTCTGCTGCTATTTATCCCATTGTCCTGCACCTCTCTCTCTCTCTCTCTCTCTCTCTCTCTCTCTCTTTTTAACACCTTCAGATTTCATCCTTTTTTCTACGTTTGATCACTTCCTTCTCCTTTTCCCTCTCCTGTCTCTCCTGTCTCGTTCCTTCCTTACATTTGGTCGTAGTTTTCATGGAGCAGCGAAAGAGGAAGAGGAGAGGGGCGAGAGAGAGATGAGAAAGGGGAGAGAGGGAGGAGGATGAAGGGAGGAGGGGGAGTCAGATGGAGAGAAAAAGCAGAAAGGTCAACAGTTTACTTCAGAAAGAGAAGATAAAAGGCATCAGCTGATTCACACACACACACACACACACACACACACACACACACACACACACACAGTGCTTAATATAGGTATCAAATACCCACACACAGCTGCTATAACACAACACATTAACTATTTGTGTTCACATCCCAGCTTCACCTAAATCAACTAATATATATATATATATATATATATATATATATATATATATATATATAGTTGCCAATTTTACATTTTATCCCCAACAAATTAAATGAAATAATGATTAAAATTTAACCTTTTTAGTAGATTTTATCATATTATTAATTTATTTACTAATTATTTATTAGTATTTATTTATTTATTAATTATTTTTACAATTTGTTTCTATATATTTTTATTTAATTTTTTAAAAATCTTCTCATCCATCAGTGGGTGTATTAAAAAAAAGAGAAAATATTATTGCAATAAATATTGGCTATCCTGTGGATGTATGGCTTGATAAATAATTGCAATTTTTTATTTAATTTTTTTTATTAATATTTTAATATTTTTTGGCTTCCTTTATTTGAAAATGTTGTCAGTGGGTGTATTAAAAAAGAAGAGAAATAAATAAATAAGCATGAGTTTAATACTGTGTGACGCAGTTGAAGCTGAATAAATCGTTGGAAGAAGGAAACAACAGTGGGGAAGAAGAAGAAGAAAAAAAATGGACAGATTTGTTCCGATCATCGTCCAAAACCTTCCCACAATCCTCCGCTTCAGCCAAGGGTTGGTTGCCATGGTGACGTGGCGCTTCACAGCCTCAGTCGGTCCAGAAATCATCGAACTCACTCCTTCGTTTCTCTTCTTCTTCGTTTTCTTTTCCTAGTTTTTTTTTTTTTTAAATATTCCGCTGGTTCCCTTCCTGTCTCGCTCCCTCGCCCTTTGTCTTTCTTCACCTCTTCGTTTTTTCCCCCTCAGGATCTCACTCTTTTCACTCTTTTCACTCTCTCGCCCTCGATCTGCCTAAACACCTACACATTAACTAAACTGTGGAACATGTTCACACTGTCTGCCTCTAAATCCTATTTCACAGCATGTCTATGAAACACGCTGTTTAATTTCCTCTCAGCTGAACGTGGCATGGAGCGTTATGCTGAATAGATGTGCTACTCATTATCACACACACACACACACACACACACACACACACACACACACACACACACACACAGAAAATAAAGATGGAAAAACGCACAAGTAAACATTCACGGGTGAGTAAATGCAAACATTTGTGCATGAATGCGTCTGGATGCAACAGATTAAAAACCATCACGCACATACAGTTCAATATAATAGCAGTGTGTTTAAAAACGTGAGTCAAAATCCTTATAATAACTTTTATTCCGCTGCATTGGGGACATTTTATTTTATATCCTAAATCAAAATGTGAAGGGGAACGTGTACATTTTCATTTCATTCATCTTCTGGCAGCTATGATCAGGTGTTTCAGCCTCACATTTGCTCTGAATTTCTTGGTTTTGCCTCAGAAAACAGCATTTTTTTTTAAGTCAGCCCACAAGTTTGTTAATAGGATTAATGTCGGCCACTCCAGAAGTTTAATTTTGTTGGTTTGGAACCAAGATACTTCTCATTTGACCTGTTGAAACTCACATTTCAAGGGAATTTCCTCTTCGACATAAGGCAACATGACACCTTCAAGTATTTAGATATAGGCAAACTGATCCATAATCCCTTGAATGTGATAAATAAGGCCAACACTATAGTCATGATGCCTGCTGTGGAGTGAACTGTGGCTTAAATTCAGAGTTTGGAGGTCGTCTGACAAACTGTCTGTGACCCTTTGACCCAGTTGCAAACTGTTTACTCTCCAGCATGAAGACAAGGGACCGTGGATCAGTTTGCGTATATCAAAATACTTGAAGAGGTCAAAGAGGAAACACCCTTGAAAAGGTTTCAGACCAACAAAATTAAAGTTCTGGAGTGGCCAACCCAATCCCTGGACCTTAATCCCATTGAAAACTTGTTGGCTAGCATCAAAAATGCTGTTTCTGAGGCAAAACCAAGAAATACAGTGGAATTGTGAGGATGAAACACCCGTTCATAGGTGCCAGAAGTTGGTTGATTCCATGCAACACAGATTTGAAGCTCAGAAACTGTAGTTATACAACTAAATATTACTTTGATGATTCATAGGAATGCTAAATCCTTAAGATTTTTAAGCTTATAGAGTAAATATATACGTTTGTAAAGAAAAATGCAGCTTAATATAAATAATAATATACATTTTTCTTCATTTTCTGTAAAGTTATTAAACAATTTGTCTTCACATTTTGATTGAGGATATAAGATGCAGTGTTCCCAATGCATCAAAATGAAAACAATATTATCAGGATTTTGGTTTTACTCATGTTTAACTTGCTATGTAATGCTTTACACATTGCTATTATATTGAACACGACTATACAAAACTCACCAGATGGTTTTTCACATGTTTTTAACATGACTTAAACCATTTCCAAGAGGGGACCTGAAAAAATGTTCCCTGTTGGTTTGGTGGTCCACTGTTGGACAGGCAAACGAGTTCACACACACACACACACCTGTTTCTCGCCGCTGGGCCTCCGGTGCGACAGCAGCAGCTCCACGGCGCCCACCACCTCCTTCCTGATGGCGTAGAGCAGGGCGTCGCCCGTGTGGATGCCGTGGTCCAGCAGGAGCTCCATGATCTCCAGGTTCTCGTTCTCGATGGCGATGAGGAGCGCGCTGCGGCCCAGCGGGTCCAGGCAGTTCACGTCCATGTTGTAGTAGACCTCGGCCTCGCGGAGGGCATGTTTGACCCCCGCGTAGTCGCCTGGAGACGGAGAGGAAAGGGGGCGGGGCCAAGGTTCGGTTCAGGGCCCTCAGGCAACAATATATTCACATCCCACAAGTCTTTCAACATTGTTTTCGCTCCTTTTCTGCACTTTTGAAACTTAATTTTCCTAATAGGGATTAGCATATGCCAGAGAATTAGCAATCATTTTTCAAGTTTTCACAAGCCTTAACTCAGTTTCCCTTGGTAATGCCTGAGGGTTAGACTAACACCTGGAACAGTCATTACCAACCCATATAACCCTCATTATTCCAGTAAATAGGACGCACCTTTGGCAACAGCATAGTCCACAACTCGGGGTGAGGTAAAAGAGAATAATGGCTCCATCACCAAGTGTTATAATTAAGCTTGATTGTAGTGTTAATTCAAAGATATTAAGAGACTTAGCGACACACAAGTGCCCATTTGTTGTTGATTTATTTAATTTAATTCTTTTAGCTCTGTGGTGTCATTCGTATCCCCCCAGGAACACCAAGGGTGTATAAAAGTTGAATATAACACGAATTATCACAATTCATTTTGGAAAACATTGTGTTGTTTCTTTGGTTGAACCAATGTTATTTTATTCTGATTTTAACTTTATTCTGAAGGTATTTTGGCCTTTATTTATAGGACAGTAGGTAGACATGAATGGGGGAATGACACGTCTGGCTATCAGATCGCCCATTTTTGAGCGTTGTTGAAGCATGAAGGTGTGCGGGTGGGGGGAAACAGCTGGATGGACAGATGTTACCTTTCTCCACAGCGGTCAGGTAGGCTCTTTCTTCTGCAGAAAGCTCCACCTCCGCCCGCACGATCTGCAGCGGGATGCGGTCTCGGTACGGCGAATACGTCGCCTAAACGACAAAGACAGAGTCGGATAGGGGAAACTCAAAAGTGCAAGAACAAATCAAATCGGCGCTGCCGCTTCCCTCCAAGCACAATTCATTTCCCTTTCATCTAATGAAGTATCGTTAGGACTTAATGAGATGCTTGCAGACGGTTTCTCAGATAAAGTTGGAAAGAAAATAAACTGATTCGGTGATGACGTGTGCGTTTATTCTTTTTGTTCCTTCGGTGTGATGTTGTTCAGAATGAGGCCGTTTGTTTCCACATCTGCCAAACGAGCTTCTCTCTGAGTTCACCTGAAATCCTCCAAGCTGGATTTGTGAAAGTTTGAAACCAGTCGTCGGAGATAGGGAATAAATTATTATCGAAATCAGAATTATTCAAACGATTATGTTTTAGCTACCGGTTTGAGATGGTTCACCCTCTATTGCATGAAATATTACTTGCAAAAAAATGTATTGAATGTTTTTTTATTACTTAAAATTGCCTAAATTATATACGATAAAGCTGTAAATATAGTCTCAGGATAGATTCATGCTATGTAAAGTCAATGGGACTCATGGGCCATTGGTTTTTCCATATTTGCATAGCAAAAACTTATCAAAATTGAATTAAGCGTAAAAAAAGAAGATTTTCCAAAATTCAGAATAAAAAGAGAGCGTGACCTCATGAATTTTATGCCCTTCCAAAATAAAAGCCCCCTTTTCACACCTAGCTGTAAAAACGTAGATTATATATCAGTTTTTTAGATAAATTAAGATAAAGTAATTATTGCTGTATGGCAAGTGTGAGGTTTCAGATGTTGTTCCTGGAATCTGCTGGAGTTTGGGGGGGGGTCACCGCCCTTTGTGTTCCCGTTACCACGGGGACCACGCCAGCTTTGACCTTCCACATCTGCTCCGGCTGTTCTTTCGACCCTCGGTACTCACTTCACGTTCTGTTCTCCTGATGTCGCTGTCAGCTGCTCCGTCTATCATCATCTATCTTTTCCGCACTTCATCCACCTCCGTGAGGTCCGGTTCGTTAACCAGCAGCTGTTTGTTACTCTGGAAGCTGGAGTCCCACAGAACCTTCGGCGCTATGGCCCATTGGGAACTGGGTAGTCCTTTCTTTCTGTTTTCTCATGATTTCATTCCTTCTTTCTTCCCTTCTTGCTTTCGTTCTTTTCCTTCTGTCTCCTTTTCCAGTAATGGTTAAGTGGGTAGATGGTGAGATGGCGCCACACATTATTTCCCCACTGAAAGTCACGTGACCTCCGCGCTAGCAGTTGGTCTTTATGTACGTTTTTCATAGCCTGGTCTTATGCCAGATGTTTTTCGGGGGGTTATTTTTGCCTGGTTTACTATTAAAATCAATCTAATCAGTGGATCAGTTTGTATATTGCTGCTTTTTCCCATTTGGTTCAGTTTGGTTCATGAGAACATTCATTTCTTTCATTGGTCACATGTGTCAGAGAGTTGGAGTAATAGTGTATTCCCTGAACTGCTCTCCAATCAAAAGTCAATTTTGTGTTTTCCATGAAAAGTCACACTTTTATTTACCAGCATGAGTTGTAAAATTAGAAAGAAGGCATTGACAAGGTTAGAAATAATGATTTCTAGCTTTTCTAACCAGCTAAACTGTTATTAGTTGAGCTAACATGTTAGCATCAAGGGTTTTCTAATCAGTTAGCCTTCTGACGCAATGATCTAACACATTGTTCCATTAGAACACTGGACTGATAGTTGCTGGAAATGCGCCTCTATACACCTATGTAGATATTGATGCACCAAAAACCAGACATTTGCAGCTAGAATAGTCGTTTATCACATTAGCGATGTATGGAGTGTATTTCTGATTAGTTTAAAGTTACCTTCATTGAAAAAACAATGCTTTTCTTTCAAAAATAAGGACAAACTTTTGAACGGTAGTATATAAAGTTTATATTCTTACAACCAAATCTCCCTTTAGTGGTGTTCCCCTTATGATACGTCTGAATTTGGCTATGAGAGATTGTTTAGTGCCGCAAAGAGGAAAATGTACCAGTGATTGATTCATTGAATTAAACTAAAGCAGGCGTGAAAACTAAGATTAATACACGAAACACTTCCCCAGTAAAATGTCAATTTGGCAACACATTGGTGGATATTACTTGAGACGACCTGAGATTGTTTTTAATGAGCAATCGGCAATATATGATTTTAGCTATGCTCTCAATTACCCCTAAATATACACTGTCATAGAGCTGAGAACAATGTTCAACATATGAAATGGGAGTCGTTGACTTTAACGGCTTTTGCCATTTACTTTAATCACAGTCAACGAACAATAATGCTGATTTAGGACAGAGATTAACTGCTCATTGTTGAAATCTGTTCGATTCATCTATTTTTTTTTATGATGAGCTGTTTAAAATGTAGAGAAGTCCATTACTTTAAACAATAGGTACTTAAAAAAAGTACAGAGACGCGAAACATGAATGTGAAAGCAAGTTAAATGACTCAATCAGAGTTTGTCTACTTGGAGATTCGTTTAGTCGTTGAGTTTTTTGTGTTCTAACAGACGGTAAACTAATGCTAATGCTGTTTAATTCTCCCCGTTTGCTTCACGGCTTAAGCCGGCTTATAACAGGACATTTATTTGCAGGAATTCCTGTGTGCGTCCTATACTTCTATCAGCGATCAGCAGACTTCAGACGTCTAGAATGAGGACATTCTGTTCACACTTCAAAGGGCTGCGGATTCACGCTCCCTTTTTTTTTTTTGCTCTCTTCATTCACAGGCCTGCAGCACAGCCGCCACATATCTGAGCCAAGGCTGCGATAGATTGTGATAATTAGAATAAGAAATACCAACAATTTACATGCCTGTAGTGGCTGAGCGATCGCTGTGTGTTCACCGTTTCTCGATTTGTAGAGAAGCTTTAATGATGTCTGAAACATTTGCTGGAATGGACCCATGAAAAGTGATGGGTTGGGGTAAAGTTATAGTTTTAGAACTAAGGATTTGGTGGCAGGAAGATCTTTTTGGGCCATTGACTCACCTTCTTGTAGTACAGCTGTGTCATAGGATTCATCTCTTCAGTCTGGGAGAAAAAAAAAGAGAAAAGGTTTGAGTTCGTTAGAAAAGTAATATCTACAGAGACACAAACGAGAGAAAGAGAGGCTTGTATTAGGTGAAGGTAAGTAGATATCCCCAAATGAAAAGGGGATGATGAAGAGGAGGAGGAGGAGGGAATGAGATTATCAATGACTACATAGTGAATTTCATCTGAGCTTCATATCGGCGCCCTATTAAAACAAGTGAGTTTTTGGCCTAAATCAACTCTTGATCGCGCTGTCACATCTGGTAAAATCACCTTTGAGAAGCATTTCTTATTTAAAAATGGCCTCCAGGACTTAGTAATGCAAGAAATGCCTCTGGCAAAAGCCCCTAGTGGAAACCAGGGAAACAGCATGTATGAGTCTCACTTATTTTCAGGGCAAACAGAAGAAAATGGCTCAATGGGCTGGAAAATAGACTTGAAAGCCTTATGAATGCGTGATTTTATGTTGTAATGCCCACGGCATCAAAAATGACATTTTTCATTGGACTTAAAAGGTCCCTAAGGTGCATAATTGTTTCTACACTGTTTAGTATAAATAAATCACTACAAGTTTCATTTTCTTAACCTGTTGGTTGCTTCATTTATTCTCCCTACAGAGTTGTTTTTTTCCCAGTTTGTCACAAAGTTAAATAGTTTTTTTTACTTGAATGGTGAACTTAAACTTTATTGAAGTCAGAGGGCAACGCTACAAAGCTCAATCCTGGAGGAATCAGCGAAATTATGATCTCTATCCTTAAATCTCTTAAGGAACACTGGTATGGGGGAGCGATGGGGGTCATTGACGGCAATACTACCCTTCAGTCATTGGTTTCTATGTGCAAATAATGCAATAATTATGGTCTCGAAGTTATTCTGCATCAATTGACACCATGCACGAGACAATAGAAGCATGGGGGTTGGGAGATAACCAGCTTCAAATCCATTGAGGACTGCGAAACTTTGGGCAGACCCAATGGAAATTTCCCATGATGAGACCATCCCAATCTGACAGCCAATAGCCGGCGCTTTCGAACGGGCATACCAATTTTCGAAAATAAGAAAGGGGGTGCATCTTAAGAGGTTAATGGCTACAGCATAATCCACCACAGCCTGCCGTGAGCCAGCAGACAGCAGGTTTACAGCACAGTAGGCGTCTCCTCCACTAAACGCCGGTGAGTGACGGCGCCGGCCGAGCAGACAGCTGAAGCAGCGCAGATTAGTGACTCCTCATACATTCAGCACAATAAAGATAAGCCCTCAGCATTAGCGCCTCTAGTCAAACTAATACGTGTAATCCTCATGGAGTGAATCCTCAGAACGTTTAGGAGCTCCGCATTGTTTGCACCTGAGTGTGTGTGGGTTTGCGCGCCGCGTGGAGTTCCTGCGCCGTAATTGCCCCGGCATTGAAGCAGTTGGATGGTTTAGTATTTTCCTGGCAGCGCGTTGGGTTCGTTTTCAGATAATCGATAACAATCCGTCAGTCAGTCAGAGAGGATGAGGACCGAAAGCCGTTTCTAGCCCTACGATTTGAGACGATTGAGGCGATAGTCGACGTCTTTGTCAGTGACGCCGCTGAGCAACTTCTGGTCCAAGAAGAGATCAATGTGCTGAGGGATATACATAGTGGAAGAGGAAAGCAAGTAGGTGTTGAGAAAACCGTTTTCTCGCTGGGGAGGTCATTTACATCAAAGAGCTCCACGCTATTTGCAAGGACTTTTCTTTGAATGTCTGCGATTTCTCTGCAGAAAGTTTGAACGTGAAACCAAAGATGTCGTTTTGAGTATGGCAAGGTACGGCAATCGCTGTACCGTTACTATGGCAAACATATTTTTAATTATAACTAGGGCTGTTAAAGATAAACTAGCCCAGAGTCCAAGTTGTGTATTACTGCATTTACAAGTTGGACTCTACGTCTATTTCTCATTATGCCAATAATAATAAACAGACGTTTGCTTAAAACATATTTTTCCACTCACATGGTAAAAATCATGGTCTCAAATTGCAACAGATTGTATTTAAAAGGTTTTCTAATTTTTCTAACCCTAACCCTCCTTAAACTGAAATGATGCCACTGGGTGTTAAGTTGCCTGGTGAAAGAGATGCAGAAGCCGACATCTTCTGTTGCCATAGGAACAGCAAAAACAGACGGAAATTAACGGGACATGACATGTCACCTCCTCTTATATTCAGAAAACATGATGAACGAACTGCAAACAACCTGGAACCAGATTCCTGACTGTTTTCATTTGGGTGCCAACTTATAATAACGGAGACATAATTAATACAAATGCAAAAATGAAGTTTTCCACTGAAATCCCAGTGTAGTTTCTCAAATACAATAGATTTCATCTAATGTCAGAAAGTGGTGAAAATCAGTGTGATTGTATCTTAAATGTCAAGACAATCCTTCAGATATCAAATACCAGGTCATAGATTTTGGAAATCAAACTGTCTAAAATACGTTTATGTCCATCACAGTTACTGAAAAGACCGGAAATGCTCCTGTCCATGTAGACTCGTGTTGCTGATGATGACAGATATGCTAATGTTACAGATGTGGGTTCGGACCAGTCTGACACTGTAGATTGAACCTATTATTGCGGCTGCGATAAAGATCTGCATTACAATGAGGCTGTAATTGGTTCTGGCGACGCAGCCAGGGAGGAAAGAAAATGCTGATGTAGCGCAGGGAAAAAGAAAGAAAAACAGTCGGATTGTTCGCTGGTGGAGGATGTGAATAGGCTTCATTTTGCAGCAGTGGAAGAAGCTACTGTGTAAATGTGGGAACAATAATACAATACAATGGGATTCCTGCTGCCGCTTGACAGTTAAACAGCTTCAGTGAAGATGAAAAGAAAAATAAATCTTCAGCGCTGACTCACTGATCCTGGTGGATTCTTGCTGCTATTTAAAACATTGAATTCCTTCTAGGAAGTGAGATTTCTAAACAGAGCTATACATTAGCATTAGCCTGGTAAGCTAGCAGTCAGTAATTGGATTAGCCTCTTAAAATACCAAATTGAATTAAACCGTTGTGTTAGTTCAGGTGATTTTGTGTTACAGACATTCAATATTTAACACGGTGTCCCTCAAGGAAGTATTCTAGGTCCTATTCCATTTTCTGGTATGTTTCCTTTTAATTAACCACCACAAGGTCTAATTGAACTGTTAGACAGACTTTTTGGTGTTTTGGTGCATTTTATACATTGTACATTCTCTGTACATTCTATTATTAAATGACTCGGGAAAGGCTGTTGCATTGTGGGACATTATAGCTTCATTGTGACAACAGATGAGAATGAACTTTCTCTACAACTCCTAAAGAGCATCAGAATCACCCCTACAAAGTTCCATTATAGTTTATTATCGACAGTGATGCGGTTGATATTCAGAAAAGGTGACGTTAATCTAATAACCAGTAAGGCAGATAATTATTTTGGTCTTTGAAGAATAAATCCTATTAATAATGACAGATACAGCTTCTGGGACCGTCTGGATTTCAGTCAGGTTGTCTCCGCAGTCAGTTGGTGGATGGCTGTCATAGTCAGAAATGTGAAATTTACTGGTCTGACAGTGATGCTAATGTTTTGCTCCACTGAAACTGCCGTCGCTTCAAGGTATGGAGAAAAAGAAGATGTCTCCATCAGTGGCCTCTTTATCAACAGCTGACAGAGAGATTAATGCCTCCAGTTACCAGCTTTGTCAAGAGAAGTGAAAATACTGACTCACTGACGGGCGAAGGCAGTTTCATGGTGCTTTGAAGTATAAACGTCAACAGAGGTTATTTGCAGCCACTTCAAGAGCCTCGGTCATTCCCCAAAACTGTAAAGTGTGTGCAGACGTGTATTTGCTGCGCTTCTCATACATCATTTGGGTTTTAATGAGGCTGATGAAACGCCATTAACTGCAGAGGAGGAAACTCTGTGACCGCAGCGTGTTGCACGTGTCTGACCTTTCTGTAACCAGCTGCAGTTCGCCATTTTAATTTAGATGATTCATCTGCAGTGAATGATTCCACAGCTGGGGTGACCTCCAATGACCAGAAACGGACCGGACTAGACTAGACTAGACTAGACAGAGCTGGATTTTGCATAGACTGGATGGACCGGACTAGATTGGACTTCACTGGATGGATTGAACTAGGCTGGACTACACTTGACTGGATTAGAGTGGACTAGGATAGACCGGACTTGTCCGCATTGGATTGGACTAGACTAGACTAGACATTACTATACAGTCTGGAGTAGGCTGGTTTGGGTGGACCAGATTGAACTGGACTAGACTAAACTAGACTAGACTGAGTAGACTAGATAGACAGGGCTATACTAGACTGGACTATATTAGATTTGACTGTATTAGAACGGACAAACTGGACTAGACAGGGATGGATTATACTGGACTAGACTTGACTAGACTGATCTAGCCAACACTAGAATAGACTAGACTGAGTAGATTAGACTGGAATAGACTGGACTGGACTAGACTTGACAAGGTTGGTTGGCCTACACTGGAATAGACTAGACTGAGTAGACTAGACTGAAAGAGACTGGACAATACTAGACTGGCCTGGACAGGCCATAGTAGACTAGACTGGTCTAGATTTGACTGGATTAGACTGAACTAGGTTCGCTAAGACTGAACTAGACTACACCAAGTAGACAAGACTGAAAATAATGGACTGGACTAGACGGAATTTGACTGAAATAGACTGGACAGGAATAGACTTGACTTGATTAGACTGAACAAGGTTGGTTGGCCTACCTGGACTAGACTAGACAGAGTAGACTAGACTGAAATAGACTGGACTATACTAGACTGGACTGGATTAGATTTGACTGTATTAGACTGGACAAACTGGACTAGACTGGGATGGATTATACTGGACTAGACTTGACTAGACTGATCTAGCCGACACTAGAATAGACTAGACTGAGTAGATTAGACTTAAAGAGACTGGACAATACTAGACTGACCTGGACTGGCCATAGTAGACTAGAATGGTCTAGATTTGACTGGATTAGACTGAACTAGGTTCGCTAAGACTGAACTAGACTACACCGAGTAGACAAGACTGAAAATAATGGACTGGACTAGACTTGACTTGATTTGACTGAACAAGGTTGGTTGGCCTACCTGGACTAGACTAGACTGGACTAGACTGGACTGGACTAGACTGGACTGGATTCAACTGAACTAGGTTTGGACTAGACTAGACTGAGTAGACAGAAATACTGGACTATACTAGACAAACCAGCCTGAATTAGACTGGACTAGACTGGACAAAGTGGACTAGACTAGACTGAGTAGACAAGACAAGAAAATACTGGACTATACTAGACAAACTAGACTGGAATAGACCGGACTAGACTGGACAAAGTGGACTGGTCTGGGCCAAAAATGAAGTGACCTGAGTTTAACCAACATTTTTCCTGCAGATTCAGCAAGTTCTGCATTTGTCTCTCAGGCCGTTTTTTGACATTTCATCCATGGAACCCATCATTTGACAGGTCAGCAGTGATAAACGTGACGACTCAAAGCAAACGCACAGATCCGTCCTCTCCCTGTGGCACGCCGGGACTGTAGAGCTGCAGAGAATCACGACATTGTGATTTACATTTTACACTCAGGGGTCGAAGTAAAGACTCTGTTTTTCTTCATTTCCAAGATGTAAAGTAGATAAACATCTGCACGCGCCCGCCGGTTATGATGCCGTCTGTTGGCGTTTAAATTATGTGGATGTGGCTAATTCTGCAGTAGGGAGGATGGGGGGTGGGGGGTAGTTGCTGGAATGCAGATGCGTTGTAAGATCTGCATAGTGCGGGAGAATTTATGCTGACAGCTTTACAATGCTCCACCGACTGTGCCACAGCAATGCAGATAAACGCGCCGCTCGCCTCCTATCTCACTCCCGTCGCTCACTCTCCAAGACTCTCATAGTCTCAGTGACTATCTGAAAAATGTCCTTTTTTTTTTCCCACGTCCATCCGGCCCTTATCCCTTCTCTCCTGCCTCCTTTCACACCTGCACGAGTGCGAGCGCAGCTATTTGTAACCTCTCCTCTCTTCCCTCTTATCGCTCTTCTTCTAGGAATCTCTCTCCAGCCTGAGCCGCCATGTCTTTCCCTCTGTTCTGCTCTATTTTTTTTGTCTCTTTTTTGTAATGCGCATGGCACCGAAATGATATTTTTTCATGGGTCCTAAAGGGACCCTAAGGTGCATAATTGTCTCTACACTGTTTAATATAGAAGCTGCGTTCAAGAAGGCGATATTAGTGCATGTTTCATCACTCGACAGTGCATTTTGTCACTCAAGAAGGTACTTTGGAGCACATTTTTCACTCAAGGGGGCACTTTAGTGCTTGTTTTTTCCCTCAAGAGGGCATTTTAGTGTTTTTTCTAATTCAAGAGGGCAATTTACAGTGTGTTTTTTCGGTCAAGAGGGGACTTTAGAGAGCACTTATTACTCAAGAGGGCACTTTAGTGCATGCATTGTCGCTCAAGAAGGCATTTAAGTGCAGTTTTTTTCACTCAACAGGGCACTTTACAGTGTTTTTTCAGTTACAAGAACACTTTAGTGCATGTTTTAACAACCTTAGAGAGCATTTATCACTCAAGAAGGTACTTTGGAGCACATTTTTCACTCAAGGGGGCAGTTTACTGCTTCCTTTGGAGTTCAAGAGAGTATGTTAAAGCACATTTTCACTCAAGAGGGAACTTTAAAGCATATTTTTTACTCAAGAGGGCACTTTAGTGTTTTTCTAATTCAAGAGGGCAATTTACAGTGTGTTTTTTCGGTCAAGAGGGGACTTTAGAGAGCATTTATCACTCAAGAGGGCACTTTAGTGCATGCATTGTCGCTCAAGAAGGCATTTAAGTGCAGTTTTTTCACTCAACAGGGCACTTTACAGTGTTTTAGCAGTTAAAAGAACACTTTAGTGCATGTTTTAACAACCTTAGAGAGCATTTATCACTCAAGAAGGTACTTTAGAGCACATTTTTCACTCAAAGGGGGCAGTTTAAAGCTCATTTTTCAATCAAGAGGGCATTTTACTGCTTCCTTTGGAGTTCAAGAGAGTATGTTAAAGCACATTTTCACTCAAGAGGGAACTTTAAAGCATATTTTTTACTCAAGAGGGCACTTTAGTGCATGTGTTGTCGCTCAAGAAGGCATTTAAGTGCAGTTTTTTCACTCAACAGGGCACTTTACAGTTACAAAAACACTTTAGTGCATGTTTTATCAACTTTAGAGCACATTTTTCACTCAAGGGGGCATTTTACTGCTTCCTTTGGAGTTTAAGAGAGTATGTTAAAGCACATTTTCACTCAAGAGGGAACATTAGTGTTTTTCTAATTCAAGAGGGCAATTTACAGTGTGTTTTTTCGGTCAAGAGGGCACTTTAGTGCATGTGTTGTCGCTCAAGAAGGCATTTAAGTGCAGTTTTTTCACTCAACAGGGCACTTTACAGTTACAAGAACACTTTAGTGCATGTTTTAACAACCTTAGAGAGCATTTATTACTCAAGAGGACACTTTAGTCCACATTATGTCACTACAGAGGACATTATTTTGTGCACGCCTATGGTATGAACAGAGATTTCTTTGGTTTTATTTGTGATTCATGACGTTTATTTTGTAGCAGTATCAGGGAGCCAGGAGCCAGGTAGAGAAGACGTTTAGCTTCCTGTTGGCAGGAAGTCATAGGAGAGATGTTGTGATGCTTGTAGTTGCTGGTGGAGCCTTTGACGGACTCGTCCTGAGTGTATTAATGACACGCCGCTCTGACTCAGATCCTCACTCCCTGCTCTCTAATCTCAGGATGTTTTCACTTCACAGACTCGCTGAGCATCAGTCGGCGGCTTGAAACAACACCTTCAAACACCAACTCAACACGCTGTTTCCTTTATATCCATTATCCCCCTGTTTGCTTTCAATTCCTCTTATATTTACTCAATTCACTTTATTTAATTTACTTATACACATGAAGACGCCTGTTCGCTGACGGCTCTTTTTATATATATTTCATCGACAAGGATCAATGATAATAATGATTAAAAAAAGGACTCGAGTACTCCGCCGCTGCATTTTGGATCACGTATTAAAGGAATTTAACCTTTTTTAATGACGCGCATGTATCAGCAGCAGAAAACGGAGGAATAAGCAGAAAGAGTTCCGTCCCCTTCATCCACTCAGCAATAAAGCCGCAGGTCTAATGAGGGAAAGTGCTGCGAGCTGAACTTCGGAGCCAAGCGTTCGCCACTATCACTCTTCCTTTGACACTTTCCCCCTACCTAGCTTCAACGCGATACCGACGCAGGCAAAGACGCGTCCGTAAACCAGCGCCTTGTTTCCCCATAGCGTCCTCAGGCAAAGGCAATTATGAAATCCGTCTTCTGATGTTTCTTAAGCTTGAGACGTGTTTCCCAAAAGCATCGTAACAGAAGACCCTGTTATAAAGCTCTGCAACCAAACAAAAACTATATGTTTGGTTCAAATGTTCACTGTAGGTCATGCACTACCATTCAAATGCTTGGGGTCACTTAGAAATGTCCTTATTTTTGAAAGAAAAGCACAATGAAGATAACTTTAAACAAATCAGAAATACATTCTATACATTGCTAATGTGGTAAATGACTATTCTAGCTGCAAATGTCTGGTTTTTGGTGCATCAATATCTACATAGGTGTATAGAGGCGCATATCCAGCAACTATCAGTCCAGTGTTCTAATGGAACTAATGGTGTTTGCTCATTGCATCAGATCAATCAAATCAAATTTTCTATTCATTTTACAACTCATGGTGGTAAAAACAAGTGTGATTTTCATAGAAAACACTAAATTGTCTGGGTGACCCCAAACTTTTGAACAGTAGTTTATATATTCCATATATTTACTTTCTGGTATTGTAGCTTAATCCATTTGAAACATACAGACAGTGATTACATCTATTAACATAACTGGGAGGACAGTTGAGTCATATATATAGATGGAAGGAGTCAGCTTCATATTTCCCTTGAGTTTTACAAATCTCTCTATATCTGTGTGTCTGTCCTTCGCGCATCTCGAGGAACGTTCATCTAAACCACTCCACGCTTGGTGGGTGTATTTCTGGGGACATGAGTAAGTGCAGTGTTGGGTTTAGTGCAATTTGGTGGCGCTATGACAACAAACTTTATGTTTTAGCCTGTAACTTTTGAACTGTAAGTCTCAGCAGGTAAAGGCAATCTTTCCATGCAAGCGAGAAAAAGACTGAAATCAAAAGCGTCTCTCTGCACAGTGAACGGTTTTTTGTCGGCCTCCCGTCGTATAACCGCTGCTGCAGCGCGTCCGGACCATAGACTGTCGAACTAAATTCAGATTTCAGGCTTTTTTTCTCTCTCAGGAAACAGAGGGAGGGGTAGAGAGTCTTTAATCTGACTCAGAGTCGTCCCTTGAGGATGGAGATGAGGAGCTAAGTGGAGCTGGGCCATCTGTGGGTCAGTGTTGATGTTCACTCGTCGTCCATATGATTGAATTTTTGGCCTCTTCTTGCTCCCATAAGCAAAAGAGGAACATCACTCTCTCAGGTAGAATCATTTACTTCCTGTGAGATACAATGTCAATCCTGTGTTTTTCTTATTGGAACGTCAAGTTATTTCTCTTTAGGCTTCAAACCTTCTTACTTCACTGACTGGTGTTTGGGCGCTAAAAAAATGTGTGATACCAAAATGGCCTTGCCAATAAAATTCAAATCATACCAAACATTCACATTCAGCAGCAGCAGGATCTGCAATAACTATAATAAATAGATATATAGCATCAATAAAATCATTAAAAAACATCTAGTTTAGCTAGTTTTAGGCAGCCGAAGGAATAAGTGAGTTTCTTCCTCTATGGTATGAATGTGGCCGTGTTGATCCATTATTTTTTCACTAACTGGTTCAGCCTGTTTCTTTCTTTTACAGCAGATAAAAAAATAGTTAAAAGACTTTCAATAAAAGAGCAATAAAAACCTGACAAGGTGCCCTTTGAAGCACTAAAAGAGTTGAGCTTCGGTAATAGACTGAATTAGTCAATTGTGAAAAACTACAGAGGAGCCATTGGAGCCCAGTTGTTGGGGGTTAGGCTGAGTGGGAAGAACCAAAGGAAAAACCAGTGAACACGGGACCTTGGGAGGTACACGCCTTCCAAATGTCCCAATAATGTTGGAAGCAGCAAAAGCGGGAGTGAAGTATTTGGCCCGTTCCGAACGGACACTGCGCTAGTTTGTTTAAAGGCCCATCTAAGGAGAGGCTCCTGCTGTTTAGTAGCTCAAACCAAAGAGAAGGTATGTGGCATTGGTCCAATGTAATACATAAATAACAGCTTCCTCTCCTCTCTTGTCCACTCAGCTGTTCTCCACCTCCCCCTTTAACCGCATTAATCTCACCTTCCTTCCTTAAACGCTCTCCCCTTTGTTGCCTTAAATATCAATAATATATAACAACTATCTGCCAGCTCATCTTATTGGAATCCTTCCTCATACTTTCACCTCTTCTGTATTTATCTGCCGCCGCTGTGATATCGTCTCTCTCTCTCTGCCACCTCCATCTACTGTTCTCCTTTACATGACACTTTTAGTATACCTTCATTCATCCAACCAATACACACGCGTTACTTTATCCATCCATCCTGCTCTCCCACTGCCCTCCATCACTCCTCTGCTGCCCTCTGGTATTTTTTTATTCTTGGACTGCCTCAGCCAATCGTCTCTGTGCTTCGTCAAACTCTTTTCCTCGGTCACTCTCTGCACTTTTTCCTCTCGTATCGTTCCAAACTCAGCATAGAGTTTTCTCCTGAATCCGTTTCCTTTCTCCCTTGTTCCCGTTTCGGTAAATTTCCTCGATTCCCGTCTCGAACTCTTCTGCCTCTCTGCTTCCGCTTGTCATCGATCTTTCTCTTCATATCCCTTCGTTCATCATCGGCTCCCCTGCTTTCGCATTCCCCTCACGGCCTCAACCTGTCTCCCTTCTCTTCTTCCTCCATCTCTGTCTTCCTCCCTCCATTCCCTGGTGACAGCCCGTCTTCCCCCTTCCCCTCCTTCCCTCCATCATGCCCTTTTCTTTCCCTCCTATAAAAGAGATGTTTGCATAAAAGAGACCATCACGAAGAAAAAAGTGCATTGTTGAATAACACAAGCGTCATTGTGTAACATATTTACCATTTCTAGTCTTATCGGGAGATGACAATGGACCTTTGTGAGATATTGAGATGCAGATTTATGTAATAATGCGCTGTCGCAGGTCACGATGTGGCTAAATCCTGTCGGCTCTTCGGTAAAAGAGACTGTCAGTCAACGAGTCCTTCTATGCTGCGTGGATAATACAGTCTGGTAAAAGCTCCCGGGACAAATTAAATTTAAACATGTGCAGACAAAACAGACTTACAGGGCCATAACTGGAACAGACCAGTAATCTGCAGGTCAGGACACGTCAGGTCAATGTTGCCTGAGAAATTAATGTTACCCAAGAACTCAACGTTACCTGAAGATTCAACGTCACCCAAGAATTTAACCTTACTAGAGAACTTTACACCTGAGAACTCAACAATACCCAAGAACTTAATACGATCTGCCAACTCTTTACCTGAACTCAAAACATTCAACGTTACCAAATGGCATAGTCAGTCAGTCATCTTCTATACCTGCTTATTCCTCATTAGGGTCACATGGTCTGCTGGAGCCAATCCCAGCGTGTTACAGCGAGAGGCAGGGATACACCCCAGATGGTCGCCAGCCAATCGTGAAGCACACACACCATTCACTCACACACTCACACCTACGGGCAATTTAGAGTCGCCAATTAACCTCAGCATGTTTTTGGACTGTGGGAGGAAGCCGGAGTACCTGGTGAAAACCCACGCAGACACGGGGACAACATGCAAACTCCACACAGAAAGGTCCCAGACCCAGGACCAAGGAGGTCTTGAACCTGTGACCTTCTTGCTGTGAGGCAACAGCGCTAACCCCTGCTCCACCGTGTCGCCCCCCAAATGAGAACTCAAATGAGAACTCAATGTTAGCCAAGAACTGGACTTGAAAATGAGAACATAACAGATTAATTAATTAATGTGACCTGAGAACACAGTGTCACCTGAACTCACCATTACCCAGAGAACTCAAAGTTACGTGAGGGCTCAGGGTTACTTGAACTAAACATCACCCAGGAACTCAACATTACCCAGAACTAAGTGTTACCTGGACTAAAGATTACCTGATAACTCAGCGTTACCTGGGGACTAGCATAACCAGAGAATTCAATTATCCACTTATTAGGAATTAGCATAACCTGAACTAAACAACACCCGAGAACCTGAGGCCTTACCTTGAACTCAACTTAACCCGAGGACTCAGAGTTCGCCGAGAACCTTTTACCTGAACTCAATGTTACCAAAGAACGAACTAAATACCATCTGAGATTCATTCATTCATTACCAGAGAATTCTCCATCATCCAGTGACACCAGCACTAAAGTCATCACTCAGAGAACTCAGACCCAGCTGGCTCATGTGCTGAAGGACTGCACTTAACAGATAAGATGAAGGCCTCTACTCTCTTCCTTTCATTTTTTTTCTGGAACTAAAAAAGAAATTCAAAAGGTATAAAATAAGAAATAATAAATACAAGAGGTGAAGAAAGTGTGAAGCGACAGGGAGAGGAGGAGTAACGAAGACGGGAATCTTAATGAGTGCGAGGGGCCATCTTTACGTCCTGCAGCGATAACCCGAGAAGACAAACCGCTGTGTTGTGTTGCCGTTGAGGACTGTAGTGACGGCGCTTTGATGAAAAAAAGGGCAGACGTCGGGCAAAGGGGAATCTTAATTGGAATCTTAATTAGTCCCCAAACATCTTAGGGCCTTGAAAATGTAACCTGAGGAGCCCGAGGAGCCTGAAGCTGCGCTGCAGGACGCAGCTTTGATGGAGGACGGAGGAGGATTTGCTCTGGCGGCGCCGACTAGCAGGGTTTGGTTTACACACAAACGGGAGATGAGACATGAAAACCACATGTCGATGCCGATGATGATGAAATGAATATCTTTGAATTTTGCGCCGTTGATGCAAGTATTTGAAAAGGTCACATTGGATGTTCATCTACGGCTAAGAGGCATTTTCTAGTCACAAAAACATGGCAGCCATAGGTGGGGTTTTGGAGATTACGGGTCAGATTTGTGTGGCAGCATTTTGGCTTCCCTAAGGTCTGAATATAATCCCAAACGGGGACACAGGACAGCTGCAGACACCATGCAACAGACTGTATGTTGCTTATGGTTACACATTATACACATGGTCTGGACTGGCTGGGACTGGTGGATTAATCTGGGTCCAAATATAGCAGAACACAAACAGCAGAACCAGTATGATGCAGCAGATACTTAAGGGGTGTTCACACCGGACTCAATTGACGCGATTTTGTCGCGCGGCAAATATAATTTTGTCGTGGGATAAATTAAAATTTGTCGCACTGTTTTGCGAAAATTCGCCAGATTGCGTCATCGCGTCCCCGTTTCGTTTACAGCTCTGAAAGTCCGAAGCTCCGCCGTCATTTCTGGGTACATGATCCCCTCTGGAGGTGCACAGAGCTCGGCTGGTTTCCACCGAAACTCCGGCAGGAGCTCCGCCTGGACGACGCGGCTCCGTTGTCCGTTGAAGTCCGTTCTCGTTGTCATGGAGACGTGGAGCGAATCTCGACGCTGATTGGTTGTCGCGCTACGTCATCCTGCGAATTCGCCAGAAAAGTTCAATATTTTCAACTTGACGCGACAGGCGAATTTCGCGTCGCGAAGCGCGATTTTTCGCCACTTCGCGTCCATCGCGGCGCGAAATCGCGTCCATCACGTCGCGCCGCGAAAAATCACGTCTTCCCATTGACTTAACATGTAATCTTGTTGTGCTGTCGCGCGAACTTTTGCCCGGTGTGAACACCCCTTTAGACACTATAGGGCAACGTCAGATAATTATATATAAAATAAGATAATACAGAATACAACACTTTGTATAAGAGTTTCCGGCTAGTGGATAACGGTTTAGCATGTGTTTTTCCTTCTTCTTCTTCTTCTAAAGCCTCAACTTTAAAGCGCCGCAGGAAACCCCTGGATGCTATTAAAGTTGAAAGAGGTAGGTTCAAGTCCTACAAGGCTCCTCTAAAGCATCTCACCTCAGCACAAACAGCAAACAGTCTACTAGACAACAACAACTGCAGATCTAACCCACAGGCTTCGGCGAACGCGCAAACAGCTTCTCTTCCCATTTAACCTTTATTTAACGGGGCGATATAATTACAAACAAAACTTTTATTTACAACCTCCGCCTGGCACGAGGCAGAGTGTTGCCTGGAGCAGCGCGAGAAAAAGAAGATGATGAAGGAGAAGAAGAAGAAGAAGGAGGATCCTGGCAAATGAAAAACCTGTTGGCAGATGATGCAATCCTTTTGTTGTGTAACGCGCTAATTATAGAACCAAAGAGGCATTCGGCTTTCGGGGAGACGAGACCGCTGGCTGAACTGAGAATATCTCAGCCCCACTGCTACCTACAATCCTCTGCCTCTAATTCCTCCATCCTGCCCTCTTTTCTTCTCCTCCATCCCTCTGTCATCCGTCCATCCCGCCTCTGGTTTTGTCTCGCTGTGGCTAATTTGGATGGACCTCCTTCACTTCTCCTTCGTCACCCTTCCTCCATCCTTTCTTTCTACATCTCTGTCATCCTTCACTGCCTCCCCCTTCATCCATCTCTAGCATAAATCCTGCCTACCTGACATCCGTTCCCTCCATCCCTCACCTGTTCTCCTCCACCTTTGGGTCTTTTCATTCATCTCTCCTGTCATCTCCTCCCTGTATCCTTCATCCTCCTCCTCTCCCTACCCTCCCTCCCACTCATCCCGAACAATCCTTCGCCCATCGTCTTTCCATCCTCTCCTCCGTCTTTGATTTAATTAACACCTTCCCTCCATCTTCATTCTTCCCCGTCCACCTTTCACTTCCTTTTTTCACCGTTTGCTGCTCATGCAGAGACGTCACGGAGCTCAGACTCTCTAGATATAAATCCTGTCGTACTTTAACGCTTCAGCCACTTCCTGATGTGACACATTTCTCTTATTTTGGCTATAAAATGCGGGAAAAAAAACACCAGTTCCTTGTTTTTCAGTTGTTTTTGGACGCTGATATTGGATCTCCGCATGAGTCAGAGCCGCCCTGATTAGAAACCGACGGCAACATGGACTGAGGCTTTATCTGGTTCAAAAAGGGGGGAATTAATGTTTGCCACTGTTATTACGCCTTCTTGGTCCCAGCAGCTTGACAAGAAAAGCTTGACAACAGCGTTAGTGATTGGCTAATCGTTTTTCTCTTTTATTTGGGCCAAGAAACCACCGTGTCGTGTGGTGATACCGGAACAGAAACAATTCAAAAGTCTGGGGCCACACAAGGGACAGACGTGAGGCAGCTTCTAATTACATAGAAATCAATCTGAACTGCACGATGTCAGTTCAATTTAGTGTAAATCAATGAATGAATCCTCGGTGGATACGTCCATTCAGCTTTGCTTAACCTTTCAGAACTAAAGGGTTGATGACCAGTGCAGGACACTGAAGTCCGGTTAGCGTCTTCCTGAATTCACCCTCCTACAAAACTTATCTTCATCCTCTTGGAGAGAAGTAGACTGTGAGTATAAGCCCCCGAAAACAACAGGAAATCAATGTTCTTAACCGCTGACGGACAAAATTAACACGTGTGTGTATGTGTGTGTAGCATCCATCAGTGCTGCCGGCACTAAATGTGGCGACGTCTGTAACTTCATCACCAGAATCTACTCTCTGCTACTGTTTTAACCTGCTGTGTTAGACACTTTATTACATTTTAGCATGTAGGGAACATATAGCTCGGTCCAGTAGCTCAGGTGGTGTCACTTCAAAACATGTCCGTGTGTTACACTGAACTAAACAAAGGTTCCTAACAGAAAGTCCTATTGTTACGTATACCTGCTTAGATTCATTTTGAGATGAATGTAGACTAAAATACTTTTAGTTGACTAAAACTAGAATAAAATGTCAGGAGTTAGTGTCCACTAAACTGTGACTAAATACCAGTTGAATAAATATGAAAAATTGAAATTAAACATCCTTTAAATGATATAAGATACGATGCTAACAATGCAATGACAACAGATATGATCAACCAAACACAGGTTTACGAATGTTTATACTAAATTATATGTTAATACCTCTAAATCCATCCTACTTTCCTGCTTTTAATTTAGTCATACACAATTATAAGATGAGCTGTAATTGAATTTGTTGTGCTACATCAGTCTTCTTAATTGGCCCAGTCCCCGTGTGTGTTTGTGTGTGTGAAGTTTTTCGTGGCTCCGCATACAAATGTGAAGCTCAAATACTAGAACAAACGTATCGGTAAGTGTGTGTGTGTGTGTGTGTGTGTGTGTGTGTGTGTGTGTGTGTGTGACTTTGTCAGTGAATCAGTGATCCCTGATCTGCATCATTGGACCTGACATTAAGTGAGTGAGACCTACACACACACACACTTACACACACACACGCAGTGGGAGTAACAGTGATAAATCGAGCTATTATCACATCTACGTGCAGTGTCAGCGTGTGTGTGAGTGTGTGTGTGGTACACAAACAGGGACAACTTTGAATTCTCAGTATGTTAAAGTGTGTGTGTGAGTGTGTGTGTGGTACACAAACAGGGACAACTTTGAATGTATGTTAAAGTGTAAGTGTGTGTGTGTGTGTGTGTGTGTGTCAACAACATTCCTGGACATATATATATATATATATATATATATATATATATATATATATATATATATATATATATATATATATATATATATATATATATATACATACATTCCACTTTATCTCTGGGTTTCTAACTTGCTGGTTATTTTCCTGGAGACTTCAAAATAAAAGCATTTCCTTTTACATTAACGTTGCACGTTATATTATAATTATATTTTAAATGGCTTTTAAGGAGGTGGGGTCCAAATTTTAAAATTTACTTGAAAGTAATAATACTTACTTTCAAAATAAATGTCTTACTTTATTACTTTCTAACTCAGTAATTACTTTATTTAGTTTTTGGGAGCAGTAAATAAATGATTTCTTCTTTTTTTTATGCCCGACACTGATCACTTCCTGGTTTGATAAACAGTGAAAACATCATTGGTCAATTTACCCATTGATTGATCAGACACTGGTCTCACACACACACACACACACACACACACACCTCTTTCACTGCTTAGTCATGACAGGAGGAGGCAGAGGCATCGCCATGGAAACAATAGTTGGAGTGGACCACTCAGGCAGCAGCTGTGATTTGTTAAAGGGTTAAAGCAGCAGGAGGTTTAATCCTGAAGGAGCAAATGTCACCACAGTAAGAAAGAAAACTATAATATAATAAACAGCAAAAAAGAAAAATAAGACTTCTACTTCTAGGGATGTGTTCGGGCAAAAGGAACATTTTTGTTTAAGTCTATAAACCACTGACATTTCCCCCAAATTCCAAATAAAATATCTTTTAGAGCATTTATTAAATGATCAAAGGGTCAAAATAACAAAAAAGATACAATGTTTTCAGACCTCGAACATGATCAGATCCATTTAAAACAACATAAAACTAATGTTTAAACTAAAGAAGACTTTATAAATCAATATTTGGTGCAATAATCCTTGTTTTTAATGCATTTTGTCATATTCTCCACAGTCTTTACTATTGTTGTTGGGCGACTTTATTCCACTGCTGGTTCCTCTTTAAGCAGAATGAGGTGTGTATATATATATATATATGGTCTAAACTTTATTTATATTTAAATTAGCTACAAACCTTCAAAAGATTAATTCAGATTTGATGTTTTTTGGGGGAAAACTGTTAAAACTCACATTTAGATCAAGGCTGAATATGTCAGTCATCTTGTTTTACATAATCACAGCGTTGTTATGATCTGTGTGAACACACACACACACACACACACACACACACACACACGCACACACACACACGTGAAGCAAGTTTGCAAAAACAGGCCACTGGCTAATTAGTCTCCCCAGTCCACAACCTGTATGTGTGTGAGTTAGCGTTGGATTAATTAGGCAGGAAAACAGCAGCAGCTTCCTTTGATCTGATGCCTCTGAGTCAGGGGTGTCAAACACGCGGCCCGGGGGCCGGAACCGGACCGCTATACGGGTCCGATCCGGCCCCGTTGGATGACGAGTGTAAAAACGGTCAAATAATTACAGTTTTGTTTCGTAAATGGTTTTTAAGGCAGGAGATAAATTCACCTGCTGCTGAAAATACTAATATCCTTCAGTGCACTGCAGACATTTATATTTATACAGTTACACCAATGTTGATTAAATACAAATTAAAATAAAAAAGTCAAACAATTTAATCTAATTTTAAGAAAACAAAACTAAATCGCCTCAAGAAAAAAAAATTGAAATGAGCAAAATTATTTCCAGATAGATAATAATTTAATTATTGGACTAAATTGTACCAATTGACATTTCTTCCTTTATTTAATTTGTAGGTTAATTAATAGTGTAATTATTTATAATGTATTTCTCCACATAAAAAGCAGGAGAGAACTTCATAGGTGGTGATATTTATTCGTACATTTTTACTGGTCCTGCAGTGAACGTGTCCCATGAAGTAAGCTGAGGTTGACACCACTGCTCTAAGGACTTCATGGAGTCGTGTACGTGTGCAAACACACACACACACACACACACATAGAAAGCCTCCGTTGTTGCCGTGACAGCAGGAGAAGGTTTTTGTAATTACGGATCATTCGGCTCCACTCGGAGCGCTGATGTAGATTCTCAGCAGGTCAGTGAAGGGCAGGAAGCTGTTTGCACTTGGCCGAGGTGAAGTGGAATGAGAAGAGACGGACTGAGAGAATGAGGTCAGCGAGGAAGAGGAGGAGGAAGAGGAAGAGGAAGAGGAGAGTGTGTGACAGCGCTGCTTCACTCCTTTTTTACCTCATCCTCCTCTTCATTAATCTTCCTCTGCTGATCATTAATCACTGATATAATTCTATAAAATCTGTTGTTGGTACAGAATCTGTTGCCAACAACCAGAAGTGAGAATGTCTTATTTAAAACTAAAAGGAAAGAAGTGACGGGAATTTCAGCTCTTTTTAGGGAGTCGGATCATTTGGCTCAGCTCAGTAAGAAGAGTCGGTTCTTTCGGCTCCCAAACAACCCAAGAAATAAAAATGAAAATAGTAAAACCACTGCTTCAAAAATAATAATAAAAAAATTAAAACCACTGATTCAAAAATAAAGTAAAATAAAAAACACTAAAACCACTGATTCAAAAATAATAATAGTAAGAAAATTAAAACCAATTATTGAAAAATAAAAGTAAAAGTAAAATAAAAAAGTAAAAAAAAGTAAAATAAAAATTAATAAATCTGTAAAACCACTGATTCAAAAATAAAATAAAATTTAAATAAAAAATACTAAAACCACTGATTCAAAAATAAAATAAAATAAAAAAAAATACTAAAACCACTGATTCAAAAATAAAATAAAATAAAAATAAAAAATACTAAAACCACTGATTCAAAAATAAAATTAAAAAAATACTAAAACCACTGATTCAAAAATAAAATAAAATTAAAATAAAAAATACTAAAACTACTGATTCAAAAATAAAATAAAATAAAAAAATACTAAAACCACTGATTCAAAAATAAAATTAAAAAAAATACTAAAACCACTGATTCAAAAATAAAATTAAAAAAAAGAAAAAAAAACTTTTTTTTTTGCAGAAAACCAATCAAATCAGAGCAGAGGACGAGGTCACAGGCGGCTGCTGCTGAATGCTCATGTCAGTCCTGGCGGCTCGGTCGGGGTCTGGTCAGAGTTCAGCTACTTCTGCGTCAGCCACATAGACGCAGGACGGATTTTTATTGATTATTCTGCGGGTTAAACCCCGGCTGTCACCGCTACGAGTGAAGATAATCCCTCCGCAGCGATGCAGAGTTCCCCCAACGCGCCCAAAGTTACAGACACAGACTCTACAGATACAGACGTTGGAAGAAAAATGCAACTTTTCTGGTCTGACGTCAATGTACGAAGATCATTTCTGACTTTTTTTCCCCGTCTGTCCGGGACGTTGGGATCTTCAGAAGTGCTGGGCGTCCCGCCATGATCCAAACTTTGGCCGCCACGAATTGATTTTCTATTTCGGGAGCTGGACCCTTCTACCCCTCTACCCCCTCGTCTGTCTGATCGTGACTCCTTATCTGTCAAAAACAATCACATCTGAGAAGATTCATGTACAAATCTCTGCAGCGGAAGCAAAACACACGCGTCCAGTTTCTATAACCGCTTCACTAGGGTCACAGTATTATAATTAATTATAATATAATTGTCTGTAAATTAGCAACTATTGCACCTACATATGTTGTATTCAGCTTCTTGTATGTAACACATTGTTTTTCTGTCCCTTTGTGCTAAACTTATAAATAAACTCTATTCGATTCTATTATATTTAATGATGTTTGGTGTATTAAATGAATTTAATTAGCTGTGCAATCAAAAAATTAACATACGTTATCCAATTATTTAAAAACTAAGAGATATGTCAATTCTAAAAAATTCCTTTTTTTCATTTCAGGGGTCCTCGGGACATACTGTAGCTGACCCTTTTTATGCCTGATTTAAATTAATTTTAGTCTAAATCTGGGCCATAATTTTAAATGTTCATAAAACGATATATTTTAAAACAAATAATACATATGTACACATGTGTTATCATAGGTTTAGATGTTATAATACATTGTCTTTGATTGTTTGAAGTTGTTAATTCTTGTCTTGTGCAAAAACATTTCATAACTCTTGATAATTGCATATATATAAATCTCCTGGAACAGATTTACACTCGATGATAAGTAGCTGAGATGTTTTCACAGTAAATATAAATAAGATGAATAATGAGTGAAGGTGTCCTCAGAGGCTGGACGCTCTGTTCCTGCTACTTGATGGATTTATCGCGTCCACGCTCGTTTTTCATACGTCGCCCCGTTTCAGCTTGAGCAACTTTCAATGAAGCGGATTTCAAATTAAATTCCATCTGTGTCCGTCCTTTAAAAATAGAGCCATTAAGAAGCTATTAGTCCTTTGGAGCTCATCACAGACGCGAACCACAAAAACATCAAATGCTGGAATAATAATAAAAAATCCCAAGGAGAGAGAGGAAGAATATAACGGAATATAATATAACGGAAGGAAAAATGAGTTTTCTGTCTTTTATAGCTCATAATTACACTGAAAAATACTTGAAATTACTATAATTTTATCTATTTTTAAACTAATTGTATTTTCAACACATGCAGAGTAATTATATTGAGTAGAATTTACTTCAATTGTCCAATTAAATACATTAGGATGGAATTACTTATACTTTTTGGGTTTTTTTAAGTCAATGTAATAGTTTAACTCCTACATATTTATTATATTAGCTCTTAACCTTCAATAAATTTAACATTCAGCCAATGAACCGAACCAAATATTAAATAATAATAAAAAATAAATAAAACTAAGCACACAAATTAAATTGTACTTACTTTCTACTTACATTTAATTAAATTAAATTAGTTTTAAGTAAAGGCAGTACATTGTAGAATTAATCAAAACAAATAAGTAGGATTTAATGATGTGAAAATCTATTAAATAAAGCAGATAATAATAATTAAACTCTTCATATTTCATATTTTTTCAATTCTACTTATTTAAAGTCACTTTTTTGTGTTTTAAGTTGAGTTCCATGACACTTTTGCTGAAGGAGAATGTGGTATTAATTTATACTTTCATGAAAAATGTGAAAGGTTTTCTAGAGTATTGCAATACAATCATATTCCAGTCACTTCCAGGAAAATGATGTAACAGTTAGATGGATGTTAATTGATTCTGATGGAAGAAACAGGAAAAACTCTCTTTTTCTGGAGCCGGACGACGGATTCAAAGAGGAGAAGGATCAAAGCCGCAGACAGAAGGGGACACAGATGGAGGAGAAAAGGTGTTTCTCGCTGTGAATGCATCAGCATTCGGGCTGTCAGATACGGAGTGAGTCATTTAACTGTTCACTCACTAGTTCCACAAACACCAAGCTGGAACAGATTTAACTAGAGTGAATGAAGCGAGTGTCGAGTCTCTGAAGAGGGAAGAACAAAAGAGAAGAAAAGAAAAGGGGGAAGATAAGAGAAGAGACATGGAGCCGTATTTATACAACACTGAGATAGTGGTGTGCAGACTCTTTGAAAAGGGGGAAAGTGCAGATACCACATGTCTTTGTGACTAAAGAGGGCACTTTAGCATGAATGTTCTCTCCTAGAGGCCACTTAAGGACATTCTTGGCTCCTAGAGGGCACTTTAACATGCTTTGTGGCTTCCTGGAGGGCACTTTAGCACACATTTTGGACATTCTTGGCTCCTAGAGGGCATTTTAGCTTGCATTTTGGCTGCCATGAGGGCACTTTAACATGCTTTTTGGCTCTTAGAATGCACTTAAGCATGCATTGGCTCCTAGAGGGCACTTTAGCACTTGTTTTGGCTGCCATGACAACACTATAGCACATGTCTTGGTAGCTAGAGGGCACTTTAGCAAGCTTTTTGGCTTCCTATAGGGCACTTTAGCACATGTTTTGGCTCCTAGGGGACACTATAGCACATGTCTTGGCAGCTAGAGGACACTATAGCACATGTTTTGGCAGCTAGAGGGCACTTTAGCACATGTTTTGGCTCCTAGAGGACACTTTAGCACATGTTTTGGCAGCTAGAGGGCACTTTAGCACATGTTTTGGCTCCTAGAGGACACTTTAGCACATGTTTTGGCTCCTAGATAACACTATAGCACATGTTTTGGCTCCTAGAGGGCACTATAGCACATGTTTTGGCAGCTAGAGGGCACTTTAGCACATGTTTTGGCTCCTAGATAACACTATAGCACATGTTTTGGCTCCTAGAGGGCACTATAGCACATGTTTTGGCAGCTAGAGGGCACTTTAGCAGGCTTTTTGCCTTCCTAGAGGGCGCTTTAGCACATGTTTTGGCTCCTAGAGGACAATATAGCACATGTTTTGGCTCCTAGAGGACATATACCACATGTTTTGGCTCCTAGGGGGCACTTTAGCACATGTTGAGCTTCTTAGAATATCCACGTGGGACCCTTTAAATACAATCATTCTATAATATAAAACTATAACACAAAAAAAGTTCTTCTTCACAAGCGTTTTCAATCACAAGAGTATTTGAAAAAACATTTGAAAAGACGAGAAGAGGAGACGATCAGGCCGGAAGCTGCAGCTAACGACATCATCTGTCAGTTTCCTTCCTCAGTTATTGATTAGCCATTTGATCCAGAAAATGCCAGAAAATAGAGAAGCAATGTATGACATAATGTTGTTCCCAGAGCCTAAAAACACTCACTACTCAACTCCTCAAATGTCAGCCGACAGTCGAAAACACTAAATATTCATTGCTCGCTGTTTTCTGTCAAGAGGCCTGAAGACATCAAGAATATGAAAAGGTTCTATATCATGCAAACAGCCACTTTGATGTTCTCTAGATAAACTCTAGTTGTTATAGAGAAACTGGCCCATGCATCAAAAACAGCCTCGATTTAAACTAAACTTGGCTGTTTCACATCAGTACTTCCTTGACTTTGTGGCATCAAGGCGCTTTGAAAGAGTTTTGTAAAGCTACAATGAGTTTTTGTGCTTTGTATTGCAAATATAATGGTAGAGTTATCAAATATAACCCCAATAAATTACAGATATAGGACCTTTAAAGGGGCCCTCTAATGAAAAAAATGCCTATATCTGATGTCTGGCTGGAAATAAGCCATTTAGAAATGACTCCTGTTGTGATGTCACAACAGGAGTTCATAATGACCGCCCCATAGACCTTCCTTCCAAAGCACTTCTGTACATCATGGGTGTTTTGGAAACCAAACTTTTATGGGCCCTGGTGGACAGGAAATTGTCTTCGTCCACATGAAACTGCAAAATCCACTCACCAGGAGTTTGAAGCTAAACTCTAATTACAATTTCCGTGGTTTCCCTAAATGAGTGTTTTCTCTCTCTGGGACAGAAATCTCAACTGCAGCAGCAAACTTTCCACTTCAGTTCCTAACTGTCCTCTGGAGGCTTGTTCATATATCATTCATGGGCAGATTTATACAGCGTTTTATCCATAAAAACATAGAGAGAATGGGGAGTCTTTTAGCTACAAAGACACATCCAAAATTCCCTCTGTCTTTGACTCCAATATGTCCAAAAAAACAAAAAAAGAGAACATTTTTATCTCTAAATAGTGTTATACATATTACAGATATTTCCTCTGCAGCAAGAGTTGCAGCAGAACTGCAGTAGTCTGAGAGTTTATTCGAGAAGAAAACTGCTTTATATACATACACCAGGACAGAATACACAATTCAGCATAAAAAAACTTTTGATACTTTGATGCTACTAAAGTCCATTTAAACATTTAAAAACTGGTCCTTAATATATTAAGTAGAAGTTACTTACGATACTTAACTATATATATTAAGTATTTCTTACTTAACGTAATATTTATTACTTTTACATTACGATATTTTGCATTACGGACTTTGAAACATGACAGATTTTAGCCTGAAAATATCTGTTACTAGTGCTAAGAACAAATCAATTTAAAAAAAAAAAGACTTTTATTTTTTAGTAGAAAATACTGGCATAAAATATCCTTTAAACTACAGTATAATTACTGGTGGAGTCCCTCAGGGCTCTATTGTTGGTCCTATTAAGTTTCAATGTATATAAAGTCTTTGTGGTTGCCGTGTTAGCAAGCAGCTGCTTATTTCCACGGAGCAACATAATCATTCATGTGGAGTCATGTTTCTGTCCAGTTTTCTCTTTGTGTTATCTCTGTTAGGAATGTGACAGCTTTTAACTTGAAAATCTCTGCTACTCCTGCTGGTTGGTGTGAACCAGCATTCATCCTGGGATCCTGTTTACTTCAGTGTGAACAGTCTGCTGATAATGATAAGCAGGATTGTGCAGTATATACTGTAGCAGGATGTAGACAGCATCACACACACACACACACACTGCAGTCATGCTGCAGGCTGCAGCATGGAGAAACCAAACCTCTGTCTCAAAGAGCCGAGAACTAACAGAAAAACACTAGATTAGAAAGGTTCTAATGATGATGAAATGAGAGGACGAAACCGTGGAGGGAAAACAGGAAGATGCTGCAGCGTTTCCTGTCTCGAGGGTCATCAGCCGTCGCCGCGGTTCCCCTAACGACCGCGACTGTCATGGTTACCAACATGGCTGTCCTGACAACGAGCGGTTCATGCAGCGTGGCGCCGCCCGGGGACGGTTCTGTCTGGCACGTCTGATCTCACTCAGACGCCGAAGACAAACACCACATCTACAGCTTCTTCCATCTGGGAATTTGCTGCTTGGGAGTAAATTGGATGGATTTCAGGTGTATTTCAGGTTTTCGACTGTATATTGGACAAAAGATTTCAACGAGACATTTATCGAGGCCACTGGTGCTCTGGTGACATGTTTACTGTTTTCGGATTTTTTTCCCTTTCAGATTAAATTAATAATTAATTAACAGATAATGAAACTGTTACTTGCAGCTCAATACAACAGCACAGTAGATTATATCTACTGATAAAATGTGTAAATTGGTTTCCAGTGAATTACAGTGTTAATTTCACCTAATGTTTTGAACATGTTTAAGCTTTTTATTTTATTTATTACTATTAATAATTACTAATATTAGACGTAATTAGTGGAGGGAGCAATTTTTAAAATAAATCTTCAATAAATTCTTAATTGATAGAAGTGATAGAAGAGCAATTGCTGTTAATTGTTCTGTATATTATACATAAAATCTATTCATTCATTAATAGTTTTTTATTTTTAAGGAAAACCACTATGTTACAGAGGTGTCTCATAGGTTTAATTGAAGGTAACCTGCATGAAGGTCCGGGAAAATTAGGAAAAAGTACCTGTTTCCTCAGGCTATGCTAAAATAGCTAGTGGCCACAAGCTGCTGCAGGCGATGTGAGTGAAAGACACAGAAATGATGGACTGTGAGTATACTGGTTACCCTGGATCCACTCACATCGACTCTTTGCAAATAAAAACTGTAGCTTGAGTCATAAATCTGGAATCATTGATTATATTTAGGAACATACTGAAAAGTAGCATGTTAAACAGGAAGCTGGGCTCATTGAAAGGAGAAATAAAAGTGGAGAAACACAAACCGATGCTGATGAATGTCCCTGCTTTCTTTTCTTATTCTCACATGCATCTACACACACACACACACACACACACACTCAGCTGCAGGCGTCTCCTCTGCAGCGCGGAAGCATCCGTGTGTATAGACAGTATAAATTCACAACGGCATTAATATTTAAAGGTGCAGTAAGAAGATAAATTCTCGCTGGTTCTCGCTGGTCATGTGATCTAATCATAGCTAATGTCTTGCTGCAGCATTTCGGAGGGTCCATCAGTCAGAGAGCATACAACTGCACCCTGGGGGGTGTGAGGACACACACACACACACACACACAACACACACACACACACACACACACACAATCACATGTGTATTAGTGCAGAGACAAAAATCACTGACCACTACTTATAAAACATGAAATCTCTCCTCAAACCCACCTGTTCAGACTGGCTTTTCCTTCATTTTTGAATCTCCACTTTTAATGTCAAGTGTCCAAAAGTGCTATATAAGTCGAATGTGCACACAATGTGTACATGTGCACCATTAGTAACTTCATACATCGATCTCTTTTTTAGTTTTTAAAGACATTGCTTTTACTTTATTACTTGTTTTCTATCCCTTCTCTTAAATATACCCTAAACTACAGTACAATTAATTACTAGTGGAGTTCCTCAAGGCTCGATTCTTGGTCTTGTGAAGTTTCGTTAGTTTAAGGTGTTTTTTTCCAGCACGATGGTCTCAAAACATGACTTTTGTCATATTATCAGCTCATAAAGTCTTTGTGCTTGGCATGTTAGCAAGCAGCTGCTTACTTTCCACATCCAACAGTCACGGAGCAACATAATCATTCATGTGGAGTCATCGTTCTGTCCGATTTTTTTCTCCGTGTTATCTCCGTTTCTGCTCTCTACCAGCTCCTGGGGGAAATATCTGCTCTTCAGCTGCATAATGCTCCACTATGTTGGCCAGCTAGTCGACAGCTAACTGCGTGTGTGCCTATGTGTGTGTGTGTGTTTTCATTGCTGAGTAGTTGAAAACAGCTGAGTGAACCAGAAGAAAAAAAGCTGCAGCCGGAAAAATTAACAACGAGCCGCATTGTAAAGCTCCAGAATGCAGATTACACACTGTCGTTATAAAACATATGGATTATAGCAGCTTTAACCTTCATCAGCTTTGTGTCTGACGAACAGAACGCCAATCTGTGACACAGATCCCAAACGTCTTCCTCAGCCCGGAGCTTAAACCGCAGCTGAACACGGTGAACCCTGCATACTTTTTGCATGTTCCCGCTTTGAAAGATTCATGAGACGCTCGCAGAGATCACATCGCGTTTGTCTTGGTGGGAATTTGTCGAATAGTGAAGCTCACAGCTCCCGACAGCTAACAGGCCAGGAAGTTTCCGGGAATAAGGAGCTCGGGATGAACACACGAAGGGTCTCCTGCACGAATATTCTCTTAAAATTCCCTCCAGTTAAGAGGAAAACGTGTTTGAAAATCGCCCCACGCCTCATGTGTTGTCCTGTTTTGCTGCATTAAGCTGATTAATTCCTTCCAGTTTAAATGATGGTATGAATGCGTGTACACCTGCGTGTTCCTGAACTCTGATCAATGTATGGATTGATTCTCAGCGGCAAACCGAACCTCTTCATCACTTAGGGACATTTCTCTTTTGTTTTTTTGTTTTTTTCTCCAGCGTGAGACTGGTGGAGCTGCAATAAACCAACACAAACACGTTGCATGATGCACAAAGGGATGAGAGATCAATACAGCAATCAGATGAACGGCCGCCTCCACACAAGCTGCTATAGTTTTACATTTTAGCCCAGGTTTTCCCTATATGCTGCTGCTGTTTATTAATCATTTAAAACGAGGAGACATCTCATCTGTTAAAGCAGATTCCAGATATATTTAAATCCCCAAATCAGTAAGGTTTGAGCTTATCACTGCTATCAAGTTTAGTGGATCCTATAATGTAAAGTTAAATTTCCAGATTCAAGACTGGCATCAATTTTGAGGACGTTGGACACTGCATTTTACTAAAGCCAAAGGTCAAACCTCAAAGAAAGTCCTGTTCGTTTAAAATAGCCCAGTTAGATAAAAACAGTCCCATTAATTTATAGAGTCTCTTTTCTTTAAAATCATCCTGTTAGATCAAAATCGACAAGCAATCCTAATCAATTAAAAATAGCCCTGTTAGTTAAAATAGTCCCTTTAATTAAAAAATAGTCCTGTTAGGTCAGAATAGTTCTATAAGTCATGATGTGTTTAAGGTCTGCTCAATAAAATGAGGATTAGGCAACGAAATGAAGCATCGTGGTGTGTTCAAATGCAGTGTTAATGTTGGAAAATGTAGTTTTTGGTATGAAACTTGAAGAAGATAAGAATTGGGTGTGTTGTTCCAGCAAATAATAGAAAAGTAGTGATGGTTGTAGCAATAAAGGATAGATAACGCTATCAATATCAATATCAATAGAAATTAATTCTCCCTGTCCCTATAGAATGTTCCCTACAGCTTTGATAAAACATGTTTTATCAAAGCTGTTTACAGCTGATTTATCCAATTTAAATGGAGTTATCAATATCTAATTGTGGTTTACGTATTTGTTTTGTTAATATTCTGTAGATTTAATTGATGCACTGATTTGAGTAAAATGAAACGGGCTGAACTTCACTAATGACGTTTCTCACATTTTAATAAGCAGACGACGTCCTTGGAAACTGAAAGTCTGACAGGGAGCAGCTGGACGTTCTGATCATTAAGCAAAGTGACGGATTTTTTCGGCTTTTTATTGCTGTCAAATGACGGAGCGATATTTCATGTTCGCCCTGGATGAGACCAGGCGAGAGATGCTGCAGGTTTACATTTCAGCTTCCTGTCTCCTCAACATCTGCTCGTCAGACACGAGTCAACACCAATTAGCGTTTTGAAAGAGATTATAAATTGTCTTCTAATAGAAGTAAATGTTAGTTAAACTTTTAGAGATGTTGTTTTTGCAGTTTAGTTGTACTGAAACATCCATATTGAACACATTCAGCATATTTCCAGGTGTATTTAGATATAAAATCCACTGGAATATCAATGATTTACAGTTAAAACCTCCTTATTTATCTTATACTGGCTCTTTATAAAGTCCTCAGTTCAGCCTCTGTCTGAAACAGGTTGTTTTAAGTAATGTCTCTTTAAGCCCCGCCTCCTAACGAACTGTTCTCTGTTCTGATTGGTCAGTTTCAGGAAGCTATGTACATCTGTACATGTTTGGGTTCTAACCGATTTTGAAAAATACCAATGGACGAGGTGAAAAATATACTGCAACAACCTCAGCAACAATCTCAGCAACAACCTCAGCAACAACCTCAGCAACAACCTCAGCAACAACCTCACTAACAATTTAATCCACCACCATAGCAATAGACTTATCCATTACCTTAGTAACAATATCAGCAACAACCTCAGAAACAATCTCATTTACAATCTCAGCAACAACCGTAGTAACAATCTCATCCATCACTTTAGAAACAATCTCAGCAAAAGTATCAACAACAATTTCAGCAATAATTTAATCCACCACCTCAGCCAAAATCTCAGCAACAACCTTAGCAACATTTAAAAAAAGAATTCCATCCACAATCTCAGTAACAATCTCAGCAACAATTTAATCCACTGACATAGCAATATACGTATCCATCACCTTAGTAACAATGTCAGCAACAACCTCAGCTACAATCTCACCCACCATCTCAGCAATAATCTCAGCAAAAACCTTAGTAACAATCTCATCCACCACCTCAGCAACAACCTCAGCCTTAATCTCAGCAAAAATCTCAGCAGCAACCTTAGCAACAACCTCAGTAACAACCTCAGCAACAACCTCAGCCTTAATCTCAGCAACAACCTCAGCAACAACCTCAGCAACAACCTCAGCAACAACCTCAGCAACAACCTCAGCATTAACCTCAGCAACAACCTCAGTAACAATCACAGCAACAACCTTAGCAACAATCTCAGCAACAACCTTAGCAACAACCTCAGCAACAACCTCAGCAACAATCACAGCAACAACCTTAGCAACAATCTCAGCAACAACCTTAGCAACAACCTCAGCAACAACCTCAGCAACAACCTCAGCCTTAATCTCAGCAAAAATCTCAGCAACAACCTTAGCAACAACCTCAGTAACAACCTCAGTAACAACCTTAGCAACAACCTCAGTAACAACCTCAGTAACAACCTTAGCAACAACCTTAGCAACAACCTCAGCAACAATCTTAGCCACAATCTCAGCAACAACCTTAGCAACAATCTTAGCCACAATATCAGTAACAACCTCAGTAACAATCACAACAACAACCTCAGCAACAACCTCAGCAACAACCTCAGCAACAACCTCAGTAACAACCTCAGTAACAACCTTAGCAACAACCTCAGCAACAATCTTAGCCACAATATCAGCAACAACCTCAGCAACAATCACAGCAACAACCTCAGCATTAACCTCAGCAACAACCTCAGTAACAATCACAACAACAACCTCAGTAACAATCACAACAACAACCTCAGCAACAACCTTAGTAACAACCTCAGCATTAACTTCAGCAACAACCTCAGCAACAACAACCTCAGCAACAACCTCAGCAACAACCTCAGCAACAAACTCAGCATCATCTGTTCCTCTACAAACCTCCACTTGACTCCTTCATGCAGCTGATTAACATGTTTCGTCTCCTGTTTCTTACCTGAATGTATTGATCGCAGATGATTGGTCCTCATCACCTGTCCGTCACCTCTTCTTGTTGCTTCCTCTTATCTCAGAACCTCCTTTGAATTTCTGTCTCTTTTCCTATTTAGAATCTACTGAATGTGCTGTTTCTGCTCCACAGTGGGAGGATACTGTTAGTAGCATTGAAATAAACAGGTTTTCTAGTAAAGTGCATTATCTAATATCATACGTTCCCATCTTTAATGTTGGACGCGTAGCAGAAAGCAGCTGTGATCGCAGGCTTTAATACATTTAATTGTAAAGGAGTTAAAGAGGTCAGTTTATGTGATATTGATTTTGCCGACACTTAAATTAAATGTCAGAGCTCTCCGTGGTTCCCTGTGATGGACTGCAGTGAGCGGCTGCTTACTAAAGCAGTCCTTAAAGCCTCAGCTGTCATAAACACTGAACTGAGCCTGTGATCAAAACTCTGCAGCTTCAAAGACACGTAAAGCTGCATTCAGCCTCCACACGGTCTGCTGCTGCAGTGCCTTCCCCTTCATGCTTTCTGCAGCCGACAGGAGGGGAAGGAAGAGTGAGGGGAGGGAGGAAAGGACGCTTAAGGAGAGCAAAATGAAAGGAAATAGGAGAGGAAAGAAGAGGAAAAAACAAAGGGAGGGGAGAAATGGAGGGAAGAGGAGAGGAAATGTGATGGATTTCTTGAAGGGGAGGGGTGAAAAGGAAGAAAAGGGGCACATGTAGCATGTTTTTGCCACTGAAAAGGGCACTTCAGCATGGGTTTTGGCTCCTCAAGGGCACTTCAGGGTGCATTTTGGCACTCAAGGGCACTTTAGCACGCCTTTTAGTTCACAAGAGGATACTTATCAGTGGTTTTGACTCCTAGAGGGAACTTTATCATGCTTTTTAGCTGCTAAGAGGGCACTTCAGCATGCAATTTGCCTCCGAGAGGGCACTTTAGCATGTGTTTTCGTTCCTAGAGGGCACTTTAGCATGCTTTTTAGCTCCCGAGAGGGCACTTCAGCATGCATTTTGCCTCCTAGAGGGCACTTTAGCATGTGTCTTGGCTCCTAGAGGGCAATTTAGCATGCTTTTTAGCTCCCAAGAGGGCACTTCAGCATGCATTTTGGCTCCTAGAGGGCAGTTTATCATGCGTTTTAACTCCCAAGAGGGCACTTTAGCATGATTCTGGCTCCTAAAGGGCACTTCAGCATGTGTTTTGGCTCCTAGAGGGCACTTTAGCATGCATTTTGTCTCTTTGAGGGCACTTCAGCATGCATTTTGCCTCTTTGAGGGCACTTTAGCATGTGTCTTGGCTCCTAGAAGGCAGTTTATCATGCTTTTTAACTCCCAAGAGGGCACTTATCATGATTCTGGCTCCTAGAGGGCACTTCAGCATGTGTTTTGCCTCTTATAGGGCACTTTAGCATGCTTTTTAGCTCCCGAGAGGGCACTTCAGCATGCATTTTGGCTCCTAGAGGGCAGTTTATCATGCTTTTTAACTCCCAAGAGGGCATGTTGCCTCCTTGAGGGCACTTTAGCATGTGTCTTGTTCCTAAAGGGCACTTAAGCATGGATTTTAGTACCCAAGAGGCCACTTTAGCACACAATTTGGCTCCAAAAGGGCACTTTAGCACATGTTTTTGCTCCTAGAGGGCACTTAAGCATGCATTTTAGTTCCCAAGTGGCCAGTTTAGCACATATTTTGGCTCCTAGAGGGCACTTAAGCACAGTGTTTCAACAATTGGGCCAAAAAGGGGCGACTACCCCAACCATTGTACACACCACTGAATGAATATTTGTTATCTTCAGAAAAATCCAACAAAATTTGAATTCTGCCCCTTTAAATGATGCATTTCAAATACAAGTTATAATAATGAAACTAATAATATAAGGAATATAAAAACCTACAGTAGTACTAGAAGTAAATATACATTAGGAAGGTTATCGCATACCATGAAGTAATTGTGCTCAAGTGACGTTAAAGAACACCCTCTGTGGTAATATCGCTAATTTATTAATCGCTGCGGCTCCGGTGCAGCGTAAAAATCTAAAGTAAAACATCAGCTCAGTCTAAATGTCTGGTTTTGACTGAGCATCACAACTCAAACATGATTCAAATCACAAGAGAAAAGAAAAGCTGCAACGGACTCAGCCGTAGATGTTTGGCATCGACTTCCCATTCGTTTCCTGTCAGCTGACTAATCAGCTAATTGACTGTTGCAGCTCTAATGAAATGACGTTTTTAGGACGCATCCCTTCAGTAGAACATGTGGGATAATGATACAACCTTCTGTCTTCTTATCTTAGATAACCTTTATTTTATTATAATGTATATTCATATTATTTCCTGTGTTCCTGGTTAGAAAAAAAACACTGAAACTTGTTGCTCATCCCTTAAAATTTGCGTTCGGAGTCTTTTTTTTCCAGGTCAGAAACACTTTACACTGCATTGTTAGAGTTATTATAACTATAATTTCAATTTGATTTTAATTACTCTAGTTGAGGTTTTAAAATAATGGGTTTCTACCTCACCTGCACAGGTGTATATATATATAATTACCTCTTTTATCTGGTTAAACAGGACTTTTCTGTAGCTGAAGAATCTTTTTTTTTCCCCTTTTCAACAGCCACTCTGTGAAATACCTGCAGTTTGTCCTTGAGTAACAACCTGCTCTCATTCACTGAGACCTGAGCTGTATAAGAGCATCACTGGAACACTTAGAACACAATAGACTGTTACATGAACACACACACACACACACATGCACAGAGCCGCTGAATGATTTCGGGCTATTACAGCATGCTGAAAGCTGCAGGGGTTTATATGAGGAAATGGATATTATGAATAATTTACCCATCAATCCCTAATTGGATGAGCCGTCTATAAAAGGCTAAATACGATGTAAATCAATACGATGCGTCTATTAACACCGGCAAATGACCACTAAAACGCCAAATAGCTTCTGAAAGTGCGGAGCGGCCTGATGAAGTCTGTGAAGGCATCGCAGCTCACACTGAGGTTATGAGCTCGATGCCTCTTCTTATAATAATAGTTAATAACAGAGACTTAAAATTATAAAGATATGCTGTATAATAATGTGGTAAATGACTGTTCGCACGGTGATGAACCTGTTATCTGAGACTATGCGGCTTTAATTTGTATTTGTTCAGTGTCAACTTTACTGTGTGTTCACACACACACACACACACGCAGCACAGTGTTACACTCAATGGGGAATCAATCAAACTGTCTCATCAGAACAAATCCTGCAGTTTAAAAAATCAACACGAACGACTAAAATCCACACTTTTACACTTAAGAAGTGGAGTGGAGCAGAGGGAAAATGAAGAAAAACACCAATCAATGCATGCAGGGCGGAATTAGGCCCATTAATTACCATTTTGATTAATAAAATGAATAAAAAAAAACACTTGATCACTGCTTACATCTCAAAATGAGAGAATTTAACTCAAAATTACCATCGGAGCTGATGCAGAAAGCAGATCAGTATCAATTTAGAAGGCTCGGGATTGAGCTATGAAACAATAAAAGCTAAAAAATTGGCTCAAATCATAATGTTAACATTACATGTTAAAACATATAATGTAAGAAAAGGGAATGGGGCCAGTGGACAAATTATGTCGATGTTTGCATATGATTATATAGGAAATTAATTACTTGAATTATTATTATACAGAATTGTTTTGATTTATTTTAAACAGGCATATTTGTGCATGCGGCAGCTATAGTTGCTAGTCATTAAAATGCTATTTTCTGCAAATCAGGGTACAAAATGGGGAAAAAAAACATGATATTCATAATATTACATGCATGAAACATTTGGAAAAAAATGGGGCTTAAATGCGTAATTGAGAATTGATGATATGATCCACATTAAAATATGAAATATTTCTGAAAAGGGCATTAAAGCTGCAGAGGTTCTATTGTAATTATGATCCACATCAACATGTGCTGCTATGAAACTCAGAAACTCACGAAGGCTGAATAACCACATGTCTCTTTAGATTCTATTAGATGGAACTTTATTGATCCCAGAGGAGGTTGACGAGAGAGCAGAAGAAAAAAAAAAACAGTTTAAAATAATCAATAGTCATTTCAGCTCAGTTGGTGCCAAGAGATATAGAACAAATATGACAATTAAAGGATCAGGAGCTGCTTCTCAGTGATATTAAATAGATCAAATATCACATTTCTTGGAATACTAACTCCCAGTATCAGAGATTTGTGACGTTATATATATTTATGGTAAATTTATTCCTCATTCGAATAAATCAGTTTGGCAGTTTTTGCTGTTTTTGTGCTTAATATCACATATTTAGTCTTTTTATTTACATATATCACAGTTATAACTTTGCTAGTTATACATTTTCCTTGGTTTTCTTGACTATTTTAAGGTTAATAAGCCTGATGTGACAGTTGTTTTACATCAATTTAATTAAGAATTGTGGTGGGAACAGGTTAAATGTAATATAGGGCACATTTTTTAGGGCCTTCGTCAGTTTAAGTTGAGGATAAAGCTGGAAATGAGGAATTATTCACATTTAACATTTAAAGGGGCAGCGACACCAGAGTCACAGTGGATTCTTATGGGTTAAAAACACGGCTGTTTCCTCTGTGACTACAAAACCTTTAATTCTAGACTCAAATCCATTAAATTCAAGAAAGGATTAGTTGAAAAACTAGAGCTGGTGTGATGAATAATGAACGACCCAGTATATTACAGCTGAAACTATCGATATTAGTAGTTTGCTTCTCTCTGATATTAACAATATATTTTTTTACATGTTCTATTATCACTAGAGGAGCAGAAAACATGAGGCACTCAGAGTCAATGCTAACTGTTAAAGCTAGGTTAACTGCTAAGCTGCTAGCAACTGAAGGAGTTAGCGATAAAGTAGCTAAAAGAAGGAGACAGCTAAAAGTGTTGAGTGGAAATAACATATATTTAAATGTAAATCAAGACAATTAGCTGCAGAATAAAGCAAAAATAATCAAATGCAGAGATGCTACACTAGCAAAAAACATTACATGTCACAATAGGCTACAAACACGGCTAATTGTCTCTAACTAAATAACTACATTTTCTCTAATTGTCTAAAGCATCTAGCTCTACTTTTTATTGTATTATTATACTTATTTTGTTTTTAAACTGCACATATTGCGGATAATTTATGTTTCTAATAGATGTCAAGTAAAGAGAAAAGTCATTTGCTGCCTCCGGGAAAAAAAAGGAATCTGAAATAAAACCTTTGTGCACTTTATTTTTCTCAAGTCACAGTCAATTAATGCAAGAACAGCGGAGGCTAATTTAAAAGACGGGTAGTCATCAGCCTGTTCTGTATGGAATGGGCGTTCATAATGGGACACGCGGAGGTCAGGTCATAATATCTGCATAATAACAACTGGTGCGACTAAATGATGCTATAAATGGAGGAAAAAAATAGATTTGAAGCCTGAAAAGTGAGAAAAAACAGCACAAATGTCTGCAACTTTAAAGACAATTAGCATAGATCGTTAAAGAAAACTGCAGATAAACTGACAAATGTTAATTACAGATGATTTTATCATGCTGTAACATTTGATAGTGCTTTATATTAAACAATAAAACTAAAGATTTAGAGAATATAAAGCTATATATACGATATAAAACACCGCTAAAGATATGAAAACTTAGACCGTAAAAAAGTGATTTACACGAATATGAACCATCATTGATTGACATTTTCTAGAGTGGATTTCCAGGATGAACGACCGTGTTATTGATCCCGAGAGACGCTCATCAACTCATGAGAAGGGTGAGCAAAAAAAAACAGAAACAGGAAGGAGAAGCGTCTTTTACAGTAAATTGTGTGGTTAGTAAGAGATAAATCATTAAATGTGGTAAACAACAATGACTTCAGCTGGTCCTCTGGCTCTCTCTTTCACAAACACACACACACACACACACACACACACAATGCATAGGGAGTGTTAATTTTTAATCCTATTTGCAAGCTGAAGGCAGCCAGGAGAAGAACGGGTAGCAGGAAGAGGAAAGGATGGAGGCAGAGATATATAAGGACAGAGATGGGAAATGATGAGCTGGGTCATGTCCCACACAGACACTCAGCAGAGGTGAGAAGATGAGTGAGAAGTGGATGAAACAATGCGACGGGCGAAGAGATGAAAGTGTCGAGACGGAAGTGGCAGAGCGACTCTCTCCACGAAAGCAGCTGTGTCCGATGTTAATAGCCCATTAAATGTGTTTTATGGGTGGTCATCATGTGGGTTAGAAGGGCCCGGCTACAAATGCTAGCAGCTGCATATTGGAGACCGTGTTATGGGACCGAAATGTGATGCTACGATCGGTTACACACGTACTATACTGTTAGAAAATAACATCTATATGGTACGACGATGCTGCAGTTTGATTTCTGTTAGGTTTAGACAGAAATAGTACTTAGCAAGGGTTAAAATAATCATTCAAAACTAGAGTCCATCCATTCTCTACCAGCTCCTCCATTCTCTACCAGCCCCTCCTCGGTTTAGACACAAAGAGTACTTGGCTAGGGTTAAATTCATTATTTGAAACTAGAGCCCCGAGAATCCTCTCTCTACCAGCCCCTCCTCTCTCTACTAGTACCAGCTTGTCCATTCTCTACCAGCTCTTCTCTTTACCAGCCCCTCCTTTCTCTACTAAGCCCATCTTCTCTCTACCAGCCTCTCCCTTCTCTCCTGTCTCCTCCTTTCTCTATCATATTCACCTTTCTCTACCAGCCCCTCCTCTCTCTTCTCTTAATCAGCTCATCCATTCTCTACCCTGTTTCTCCATTAGCCTCTCCTTTCTCTATCAGCCCCTCCTCTATCAGCTCCTCTTAGGTTTAGACACAGAGTACTTGGCTAAGGTTAAAATGATCATTCAAAACTAGAGCCCATCCTCTGTCTACCAGCTCCTCCTTTCTCTACCAGCCCATCCTCTCTCTACCAGCCCATCCTCTCTCTACTAGCAGCTCATCCATTCTCTACCAGCTCTTCTCTCTAACAGCATATCCTTTCTCTACTAAGCCCATCCTCTCTCTACCAGCCCATCCTCTCTCTACTAGTCCCCCTCTCTTTACCAGCCCCTCCTTTCTCTACTAAGCCCATCTTCTCTCTACCAGCCTCTCCCTTTTCTCCTATCTCCTCCTTTCTCTATCATATTCACCTCTCTCTACCAGCCCCTCCTCTCTCTACTAGCCCCCTTCTCTTTACCAGCTCATCCATTCTCTACCCTTTTTCTCCATTAGCCTCTCCTTTCTCTATCAGCCCCTCCTCTATCAGCTCCTCTTAGGTTTAGACACAGAGTACTTGGTTAGGGTTAAAATGATCATTCGAAACCAGAGCCCATCCTCTGTCTACCAGCTCCTCCTTTCTCTACCAGCCCATCCTCTGTCTACTAGCAGCTCGTCCATTCTCTACCAGCCTCTCCTTTCTCACCTCTCTCTATCATGTCCACCTTTTCTCAATCAATCTTTATTTACAAAGCACTTTTCATACACGCTACCAGCCCCTCCTCTCTCCACCAATCACCAATCTGCTTTTTCCTGCCCTGCGTTAGCTTTTAGCTGAAAGTTACTACCATGTTACCATGTACTTATTTCGTCAGTCACATCGAATATATGCACAAATAGTTTCTGGACCCAAACCCAGCTGCTGCATTATTAGTTGCAATATCCCTTTAAAAAAAAGGGACAAATTACTGAACAGATTATACAGAGAAAAACAGGAAAAAGATAATATTATAAGGAAATTAAAAGCTAAATGACCAGATGAGACCAATACTGCAGGATGCGGCCTCTGATAACAACTTTTTAGTTAGATTAAGGGCGAATTGACATAAAACCGTGGAATTAAAGCACAAAATGACATAAACACGAGGACAAACAGCCCACGTCAAGTCCAGTCGCTCCGGGTTATTGATCTTTCGGCAAAGCCCCTTTTTTTTAAAAGCTATACGACTGCCAAATTCTAATGAGCGTCATCCCTCATTTGTGGTTTTCTAAACCTTCATTATGGCTTAATGAGCAGCCGAGCTTCGCATTTACAGATATTATATATCACATATGCAGCGTCTGGCTCAGGGACCATTTAACAGCAGTTATCAAGTGAGGAAAACAGCGTGGCAGCCTGAGAATATCAGTGGTATCTGTTGTTTTTGCTACTCGGGAAAAGAAAAAAGTGAGCAAAGAAGCTATTTTTAAACCGATATAACGCGATTCAAAGGCCTTGAATTGTTCTGTGGCGAGATTTTCATCTATATTTTCATTACACTTAAACATTTCCTTTAAAAAACAGCATCAAAGGAACAGCTTTGGGTTTTTAAAAGGCTCTTTACTGTATAACTAAGTTATTTGTGTAAATCAAGTGCCCTTTTTTTCCCCCTCAGAAGTAGGTTGAACACAAACAATACAGATAAAGCAAAAGGAAACGGCATATTCAAATGTATTAATCAGCCCGGTAATGATCAATTTAGGAAAATATCAGCCTCATGTTTCAGGGCTGCGACTAACGATCACTTCCTTGAATAATTGATGAGCCGTTCGCTCTCGAAAGTGTCTGAAAGTGAGTTGATCGTGGTGAGGTCCGCAAATGTTTAGCTAACTATAGAATAGATTAATAAGCCTTAGTGCTCGTGGTGAGAAGAACAGGTTGCGTGAATATTAAAGTGAACATTATCTGTAGATGTCACAAATATACTCAAGAAATTCTCCTCGTCTTTAAGAGTCACAAGTGAAAAGATGCTTCCAGAAACCCTTGGGTATGGAACTAAACAATGATTATTGGTTTAGTCCCATTACAAAAGCTCTTCTGTCCTCTTTCCCTGGCAAAATATATATATATATCTATTTTTTTGCATTGACGCAGTAAGGAGCTCAGCCTCAGACCTCCTGCTAGCATCACACACTGGAATCCCAACGCCTGAGTGAATCCAGCTGAGCTGCGATTCAACTGATATAATGTGACCAGGAATAAAAACGTGTGGAATATAAAAGTCAATATATCTTGTTCTACGGTATCAAGTAGGCTCAAACTCCATGAATGTCTTCGGTTTCCTCTGCCAAGGAGGTTTTCTGTTTGTTAGCATGGTGGATTTTCATCATATTTTCAGCGAATGTTGGTAATAGCACCATGGACAGATGATAAAAGTTTGGTAATGATCTGGAAGAAATCCTGGTTTCTTGCTGCGATTGAATTTTCTGTTGGTTGGTACCATTGCGATTAATAGACGTTAAAACAGGCACTTGTTTGGCCATAGCTCTCATGCTAGTTTTAAATAGTATAGAAATGGTAAATTGAGTGCGTTGCTATAGTACCATTCAAAACACCCGCCCATTCACACACTGATGTTGCTCCAATCGGACTATTTTCTGGCATTCTTTAGTCTTCTATAATAGTAAACTGATGATTTTGGGTTTTTTGGACAAAATAAAGACATCTTAGGTAGCATATTCAGCTAACTGATAAAGTAATTGACTATCAAAATAGTGATTGGTCAAATGCTGTCGTAAATGTCACAGAAACAGAGGTCAAGGAGGGGTCAGCTACATGGACCCAAAGGTTACCATTAACTTCCACTCCTGTTGGGATGTCACATTTCTAAATGGCTTGTGTTGTGCCAGGTTTCTGCAAATCTACAAAGGAGACCAGACCACAATGTAATGAGTTTGTGGTCTTATTTCACGGTTTGTGGGTTAGCAAGAAGACCAGAGACCTAAATATTTACACACAAGCACTGGAAATGTGTTTTTGTCACTTTAATACATGAGGACACCTTCTCATGTTAGATTTCGCAGCTTTCATGTATTTTTAAAGGACATATTTTGCACATGTCCAGGTTTATACACTGGAGCTCTACTGGAATACTACTTTATGCGGCATCTCAGTTCAGCCTCTGCTTTAGATTAGCCGTTTTAGCTCCTGTCCCTTTAAGACCCGCCTCAAATGTCAATATAGCTCATCATGCGCCCATTCAGCTGTCTGACAACATACAGTAAAGAGGAAAATATGTAAATGAGCCCACACGTCAAGGTAGGTGTTGATGTCGCAGGAGGGGACAGAGACTCGGGCTGTTGCTTCAACACCTAATTGACAGGTGTTGATGGAACAAGAGGGGACAGACACTCCGACTGTCTGTCCTCATCACACATTACCGGAGGTAAACACTTTCATTATTTCCTGCCAAACGTCGAAGGACCATGAAGAAATTTGGCCATTTCTTGCAACAATCGAAGACATCTCTCATCTTCCTTTCTCTCGGTCTCTGAATTCATCATCTTCCCCAGCGTCAGAGAAGAAATTATTATTCTACGCTGGCACCATCGCACACATGCATCAGTCCTAGTAATCGCATGTGGACACACACAGATGCCGACATGCACGCATGCTAGCAGGGGAAATAAAAAGAAAAGACGTGATGGTATGCCGCTGCTCTCCTCCACACAAACATTTCATTCAGCCCATTATCCGGAACAGTAATTGCTGTGTTTTTGTAACGGCCCCGTGCTCATTGTTCCTCGCATTATGGACGACTGCTTTTCCTGCACATTAAGCTCAAATAAATTGCTTAATTTTAACGACGAGACACTCATTGTCCCGGCGCCGGTTTGTCTTTGTCAGTAATGGATTGGGGTTGTGTATTAGGTTTAAACATGCCATGCTGGAGTCAATAGAGGCCTCTGCACTTAAGAGGATCATGTGGGCGAATGTGGCAAAAGCTGCGATGTTTCCCATAGTTATTATTCTGTGAGTCAGGTACAGGTGCTTGACACAAACTGGACAGGTAATGGACACGTACTGGGCCAGATACTGGACAGAAATTCAAGTTTAACACTGGATTGGCACAGTAATGACACCTTCAGAGATCTAGAGTCCATCACTGTCTGATGCACACATCTGGAGCCCATCAATGTTTGCTGGACACATCTGGAGTCCATCAATCTTTGCTGGGCACATCTGGAGCCCATCAATGTTTGCTGGGCACATCTGGAGTCCATCAATGTTTGCTGGACACATCTGGAGTCCATCAATCTTTGCTGGGCAAATCTGGAGTCCATCAATGTTTGCTGGACACATCTGGAGTCCATCACTCTCTACTATGGACATCTGGAGTCCACCACTGCCTACTGCAAACATCTGGAGCCCACAGCTGTCTCCTGTACACTTTTGGAGTCCATTATTCTCTACTGAACTACTGGAGTCCACCATTGTCTATGGTACACATCTGGAGCCTACCAATCTCTACTATATAGATCTGGAGTCCACCACTCTGTACTATAGACATCTGGAGTCCACCACTGTCTACTGCAAACATCTGGAGCCCACCACTGTCTCCTGTACACATCTGGAGTCCACCACTCTACTATACACATTGGGAATCCACCACTGTATGCTGCACACATCTGCAATCCACCGCTGTCTTCTGCACACATCTGGATTCTACCGCTTTCTTCTGCACACACCTGGAGTCTACCGCAGTCTACTGTACACATCTGGAGTACATTATTCTCTACTGAAGTACTGGAGTCCACCATTGTCTACTGCACACATCTGGAATCCACCACTGTCTACTGCACACACTATGCAAATTTCGAGTCCATTACTGTCTACTGCAAACATCTGGAGTCCACCACTGCCTACTCTACATGTCTGGAGTCCACCACTCTCCACTATACATATCTGGAGTCCACCACTCTCCACTGCACACATCTGGAGTCCACCACTCTCCACTGCACACATCTGGAGTCCATTATTCTCTACTGAACTACTGGAGACCAACACTGACCACTGTACACATCTGTAGCCCATCAGACCTTCAGTACCCCCAGAATTCCCAACAAACAACAAGAATATCAACCGACACGTTGCGTTTGTCATTTAAAAGTCATTTACCAGTTAGCAGATGTCATTTACTGGTTAATGTGGTGTTTACTTGCGCTGGGATTCTGTGATTCTAACAGCAGGACTCCAGCAGGTTCCCCCGATGCTACTTTACAAGGACACAGTCATTGTTTACTCTGCTTAGCATCACCCAAGACATTTGTGATTGGTTTAAAGAAATGTAAATACAAAGAACCAGCAGAAATGCAAACAGGTGCAGCCAGACCAGATTAGCCGTTAGCATGGTATCATACAGTCATATCATACTGTGTACAGACAAACAGCCCCAGACACTTTAGCGGGGATGGCTCGGCAGTGAGATTTAAAGCCGTATTTACTCGTTTGACTTCACTATTTGATCATTTTCCTGTTGATTGGTGAATATCGATGTAATGATGTAGGAGACAGCCCCGGACTTCAGAGAGCAGCGGCTGCTTTGCTCGTCTTCAAAGCCAAAGACTCTGACATGTCTGACACCAGTCTCTGGATTATCAATGACGATCCAACCCAGATGTGTTTAACAGGCTCACAGATGCACATATGAATATTCACCAGTGTGAGCAAACGCACTAATGGGGAGATAAACATACAATCACACACAGATGCTCCAACCAACACATACGCTGCAACACGAGACACCAGGAGAATGAAGATCTGCATCATTTTTTAAGAAAAACTAAGGCTCTTATTTGATTTTTTATCACTGTTGCTGAATATTTAAATTGCTTTTATTAAAAAAGTGTTATGCACTTTGTGTAATCTGCTACACAAAGTGTATTAAAGTGAATTAAATTGTTAATTTTGACTATTAATCTAACCAAACCATCTAAAATTGGCTCCAAGTTGATGAACTCCAACATTAAAATGTGTTTGCTACTAATAAAAAGCAATATATTATATAATAATATAACACAGTCTGCATAATGAGTACTTTTACCTTTGGTATAAATAAATATAGCATCAAATTCATTTTAATTAGGTACTTTTACTTATAATGGAGTATTTTAGGATGACAATAATTCTACTTTTACTCAGGTAGAGGATCTGAATACTTCATCCACCATTGGTCATGTGATTCTTGACATTTAGTCACTTTTCTTTAAAGAAATAACTGCATCTGTTTGTTTTGATGTATAAAACAACCTCTGGACGCTGCGTTTATTGATGTCTTTGACCACAAATACTAAAATATAGGACATAAAATGTTTCGCCAGAACACTAAAAATGTCCAAAACATCAAGCCTACGTTTAATGAACTGCTCTGGATAGATACGTATATTATTTAGTGATTTTGTCATTATTACAGTGTGTTTTAAAGCTGCTTTACATCCACTATGAATGAGTGCGGATAGTGTGTAATCACTGCAGATACACTGACCTCGGCTCTCTTTACTCTCTTTCTTCTGCGTGACCTCTGTCTCTGAGCAGCTGGCCTTTTATGACGCTGCCATTACATGACATTACAGTCGGGTCTAATGGGATCAATGCTTTGAATATCAAAAGCGCGTTTGTACTCCTGTTATATAATCAAGGTGCGGGACGGGAGCTAAATTTCATTCGTCTTCAAAGATTCTTTATCATTGTCTTTCTGCTGAGGGCTTGTTGGTATTTGCCGTATTTGCTGCATTATTTCATTAGGATCCAATTAGCAGCAGCTGTTCGTACTAAACACCATAGCCATGGAAACGTTGTCCAAGTCAATATGTGCAAACACTTCCAGAAATGGGACCACTGGAAGAAGCCAGGTTGAAGAAGGGATCATTTATATTCATCATTTCAGCTCCTGTATTATATGATCACAAGAAGGAACATTTTTCTTTTAACACGCACAGAAACACCTTCCTCCGCAGCCTCTCTGACTAAGCTGCGGGAGGTCAAAGGTTGTGCATCACATGTCTAGACAGCATTCTCCAGACAGTTTGACATTACAACCCTTCATGGTGTTATTACAGGTGTGCGTGTTAAAACTGGCTGATTGATCTGATGGAAGATTCCCTCTTGAACTTTCAAGTTCTGTGCCATCGGTTTTCTTTACCTTGTGTTTGTGGTCAGTGATGTAACAGCAGCGAATCAATACACATGAACCCGTTCCACCGCTCGGACCAGGATGCCGGGGGTTCAATTCCCACTGGTGCCGCCCACGTGGGCAGTTTATGTAAACATCTGCGTAGCTGACTAATCCCTCAACGTGCCGGATGCTGTAATTTGAAAAGTTCTGAAATTTGTGGTTGGTAGATTTCTCTGGTGTAACAATGCTTTTATACCATTGAAACGCCTGCTAATTTCCCTTTTTCACCTCTGAAGACACTGTGAGCGGTAAGGGTGTAAATGCATGAGCCAATCAAAGTATGAGATCGGGAGCTTGAAAGCCAATGAGGACCGTCTACGAAAGTTTGACCGCCTTTGATTTGATGGACAGCAGTGTTACCCAATAGAAAGTAATCATGAGACCATCCAAATCTAATAGCCAATAACTCCAGGGCTTTCAAACTACATGTGGAAACTGTGCTATTTACAAATTTGGGTATACCAATTTCACATATAAGTGCCCCAGGTAGGAGATATTCAATGGTTGATGATATTTCAGACCTGGGGTTCACAATTAAGGGAGGAAGGACATCTGCATCCAGACCTGAAGGGGACATCTTTCTTTGTGATCTAATCAACATTACATCTAGGCATGTTGGACAGGTTATGCCTCAACAATGGCTTTGTTAACCGCCTCATCATTTGTGTATTTTCCTCCTCAAAAGCAGAGAGATACCAGGTGAGACTCTGAAACTAGGAGCAATCCATATCTTCATAGTCTGGGACCAAACTCCATCGTAGAAGATAACCAAGCTTGCCGGTTTATGGGCGACTACCTCCAGAATCTGGGAGTACAGAGAATGGAACGGCCTGCCAACAGTCTTGATCCCACAAATGTTCAATTGGATTGAGGGCAGGGCTGCAAACAGTGATCCCAATTGAACATTTGTTGGGCTTGTGCTGTTCATGCTAGAGCGACAAACAAAACCATGTTGCCTGACTCTTGACAAATCCTGGTTAAGTGATCCGGCTGGTGACCAGGTGGTTGATGATCCTTCCACAGTATACTGAGGCTCCTGACAATATCAATCAATCATCCAATCGACCAAACATTTGGCAGAGAAAGCAGAAGAGTGAGAGAAAATGGCCCATTGTTAGCTAGGTTAGCTGAGCTAAATGCTAACAGAGCTAGCAACTAGCAAATGAGAGATTCAGGGGAAAAAACACTAAAGGGAGGAGTCAACACTTAAACTAGCTAAACTAAAACTAGCGTGAAATCAATGTCTGCCGGATAATTTAACCACAGAAATGAGAATGAGGCAAAGATATCTAGGTAGAGATGCAGATACGCTAAAACACACAACAACACAGAAGCTCCGGTAACCAGAAATGATGCAATACGCTCACCGTAGCATCTATCAGCTAAGCTACTATGCTAAGTACAACAGGCTAACATCTGAAACGTCATGTGTGTCAAAAGTGTAATTTTAGTGCTATGAATAAAGCTCTGAGAGGCCAAGTAATATTTACGCCCTTTATGAGCAACAAAATAAGGACGGAGTTGCTTTTCCTGCAGAGGCGGAGGTAGCTATTGCCTGAAATCACAAAGTCAAAGAAGTACAAATGAGCCATGAAATGGCAACATTTCAAAATCCAGCCTGTGTGTCCATTCCATTTCTCCATTTTGTTTAGTGTTTGATGCATGGGACAGTTTTTATAAATCCCCTAGACCCTATCTAGCATGAAGAAAGCCATGAAAGCGGCTATTTGCATGATACAAGATGTGCGTGCAAGAATAAAAACCGCTGCGGTCTCCATAAAACCTTTCAAAAACATCCACAACGCATTCAAAAACATCCATTACAAAGAAATATAATTGTTGCTAATCAATATTAGCCAAAACTCCGTTCTTTTCGGTGCACTTTGATAAATAATAGCTCATTAATGGCTGTGGAAGGATGTCTGAGGTCATCTCCATGTATAATTCTGCAGCTGCTGCTCTACGCTGAGGTCTGATTTGCCTCTTCATCCACACAAAGAACAGCAGGACTGGAGCATAAACAGAACACCTTGTGCTTTTCAGATTAGCATTTTAGTTCCAGCACGAGAATGAGAGAACAGTATTATTGCCACTCCTCTGCTAATTACTAATTCTACAGCTTGTCCTGGTTCTGCTACAGGATGTTCCAGTAAAAGGCCACGACACCACTAAACCTGCACACCAGAGACCAGGAAGCTTCCCGATAACGCGTTTAATTAGCCATTGTTTCCAGGCAACAACAACACAGATGACTAGCGTGACTCTGGGATGTGGCTCTGGGATGTAGAGAATATAACAGGTATAATAGCAGTTAGAATACTCTAAGTGCGTTAGCATCCCTTCACCTTCAATATGTACCGCTGTGATTCTACAACTATTAGCATAGTTAGCTAAACCACCAGGGAAGACTCCTGTCAACTCTATATTCAACTATTAACATTCCAATGGAGAGAGATTAACATTAATCACTGTCATGATAACCATCCTTAGCTAATTAATGACCAAAAACAGCCAAGATTAACTCAATTAAATTAAATTTGTAGTCACATTTTGTTCATAGACAACTTAGACCAAGGTTTTAAGCAAAAAAAGAAGTTTTGACTCTCTGTCCCGCCCTCCTGAGAACACGATAAAGATAAACCTTCCCGGAAAATAGTCATTTTATTTAAATTATTATGATTTTCAACCCTGGCGTTGTACAAATCTATAGAATAACCGCCCGAAAAAAAAGGATTTTGTACCTTGGGTCAATAGTGATTGGATATTACGTCACATTCATGCTGTTTACTGGACAGATTTCAAACATTCCAAAACTTGTAGACGGCTAAGGTCTAAGGTTTAAGGTAATAAATAATTTCTACTCTAATTTGACTTAAATGTGCAGCTTCATATGCTTTCAAGCAAATGTAATATTTCATTGTCTAATTGAGGTGAGGTTTTCTTTGTCCAGAGCCCAGAGGACACATCCAAGTGGTGCATTTTTTGCCAAAGCGGGCTGGTTCTGGTCCCTGGGCCATATGTTTGACACCCTTAAAACTCATCCTGCACTCAGTCAACCCCCCTTCTTTCTTCTTTCTGGCCTGATCCTCCAGAGTCTGCAGCTCTAGAAACCGTCAGTTCTTCAGAAATAAGACAAAGCGTAGAACGACCAATCAGCATCGAGTATTCAACACAGCCATGAAGTAATAATATAGAACAGCAGCATTATGCCTGAATCTACAAATGTGTCAGTGACTATCGCAGTGTACGTCTACGTGTGTGTGTGTGTGTGTGTGTGTGTGTGTGTGTGTGTGTGTGTGTGTCCACAGGCTCATTAGCAGCAGCTTCTAAGGGCATCATGCTGCTGTGGCTATTTGGAAAGACCTGGAGATGATGTCATTCTATTCACTGATTAAAAAGGCTACTACCAGCTGTGTGTGTGTGTGTGTGTGTGTGTGTGTGTGTGTGTGTGTGTGTGTGTGTGTGTGTGTGTGTGTGTGTGTGTGTGTGTGTGTGTGTCTTTATCTGCATATGCGTGTGCTTCTGTTTGCAGCTAATAAATAATAATAGAGGAAAGCAGTGTGGAAAAACTACAGCATGTGTGTGTGTGTGTGTGTGTGTGTGTGTGTGTGTGTGTGTGTGTGTGTGTGTGTGTGTGTGTGTGTGTGTGTGTGTGTGTGTGTGTCTTTATCTGCATATGCGTGTGCTTCTGTTTGCAGCTAATAAATAATAATAGAGGAAAGCAGTGTGGAAAAACTACAGCATGTGTGTGTGTGTGTGTGTGTGTGTGTGTGTGTGTGTGTGTGTGTGTGTGTGTGTGTGTGTGTGTGTGTGTGTGTGTGTGTGTCTTTATCTGCATATGCGTGTGCTTCTGTTTGCAGCTAATAAATAATAATAGAGGAAAGCAGTGTGGAAAAACTACAGCATGTGTGTGTGTGTGTGTGTGTGTGTGTGTGTGTGTGTGTGTGTGTGTGTGTGTGTGTGTGTGTGTGTGTGTGTGTGTGTGTGTGTGTGTGTTGTGTGTGTGTGTTTAGACTGATCAATTATGTCACTGGGAGCTGATTAAAACAACTACTGCTTGAGTGTGTGTGTGTGTGTGTGTGTGTGTGTGTGTGTGTAATAGACAGTTTATAACACAGATGCAGCTTTATAAGTACAGTTTCCATCACTGTGTGTGTGTGTGTGTGTGTGTGTGTGTGTGTGTGTGTGTGTGTGTGTGTGTGTGTGTGTGTGTGTGTGTGTGTGTGTGTGTGTGTGTGTTGCCAGGCTATCACTGGGATAAATGCATGCGTGTGCAGACGTGCACATGTTGGTCATTACACGTTACCACACGCTCAGTCATGTGTGTGAAAATACGCGTTTGCGGCTGCCTGTGCACATGCATACATGAATATAGAGTGTGAAAATAGGGAGTAAGAGGAGAGGAAACAAGGAAACAAGGAAACAAGGAAACAAGAGGAGAGGAAATTAAAGGAGGAAAGGAAAAGAGCAGAAACGGAAATGAGAGCGGAGGATAAAACAGCAGATACGTGTCATATGAAGGAGAGGAACGAGGGACCTGGAGGTGACAGGGGTGAGGTCGCTGCAGGTGAGGAGGAGAGGAGGGGGAGGAGGAATGGAATCAAAAATAGAAAAGACAAGAGGGAAAGAACGGGAGGTAGCGTGAGAAGACGAGGCTCGTCGAGAGGGGGGAGGACAGGTGAGGAAGAAATGAGGAAATTAAATAACGGAGCGGGGGAAAAAAAAAGAGGTGAGAGAGATGATGGACGGAGATAAAGAAGATGGAGAGATGCTGCAAACTCACACTCCCTCCATGTAAAGCCAGGAACATATGAGTGGAGGAGGAAGAGAGAGAGAGAGAGAGGGCTGTAACTCGCCCACACAGGTCAGACGAGCGATATCTCAAATCACAAAACAGAAAATGTTAATGCGTGCTGAGGTAAAAGCAGACGTACTAGCCCTTTAATAAAGAAAGAATTCAGCTTTTTTAAAGTTTCACACGAACAAATATTAACATAATATTGTTAAGTTGTTGTTGCTGAAGTTATTACAGGATTATAACATTTTCAATTACTGTCTTGCATCTGGTGACCGTGACGACCAATTGATTCATTGATAATGCAAATAAGCTTCAACCGGACGTTAGGAACGCTTCTACCGGACGTCGCAGGCTCGGTTCAGGATGACGCCACATAAATAAAGGAACCGCACAACTTGTATTATTCATGGTGAGCGTTGGGAGAAGAGGGAGGTTCACGAAAGGTGGCTGCGTGCTTCTCTGCAGCTGCCGAGGAACTCGAGTTACGCAACCCGACGGCATCAGGACCAACATCAGAGGATTCGTCTCTGGAGACATAAAAAAAAAAGAGCAAAAAACGCTTCTGGATCCACCTATTGATCCTAATTGTGGCCCAATGATAGAGATTTTAATGTGTTATTTCACCCGTTGACGCCTATGAGCCTTTAGGCAAATGCTGTTTATAGTGTTTTAATTTAAATTAAGACACATTTACAGGTATTTACAGTTGATTACAGTGATTTGCAGCTATGAGTCTGGAGAATATACTGAAAATACCTTAAAACATCTTTCAGTACTACTGTAGTATGTGTCGTTATCGGCTCATCCATCCGCTATATTTATTTTTCCAATTAATTAATTCACGTTGAATCTAAACTATATCAGAAAATCATCAGATACGTCTTTAACTAAACCAGATGTCTGCATATGAAGCTGTAAACCAGTAATTCTTCATCTTTTTTCATGTCAAGGACCCTTAAACTGACACAAATTAGACCACAAACCCCCATTTAATGCGATTTTACCCCAGTATTAACCCTTTCATGCATTAATAATGCTGAAAACCCTGTCATGCATGAAAGTCACTACAGTGGCAGCATGAAAGGGTTAAAGAAAGTGTGTGAAACCCATCAGAAAAAATGTGATTGTGTTACTTCTAGATGGATGATAATTATAATTAATTATTCCTCTATTAGCTGGGGAAGCACCTCGTGGACCCCTGGGGGGTCCCTGGACCCCACTTTGAAAACCCCTGCTAGAAAAACGTACATAGATATTGATGAAAACGCAGCAGAAGTTGTGAGTGAGGTGTGGCAAAGCACACACCTTCTCCCACAACGACACCGCCGTTCTAATTACTCCTGATAATTAGTTGCATCCAAATTATATTAACGGCTTGTTTCTCGGCGGTGGAACAAATTAAAGTCTGGAAAGTTGCTGACGAGCTGATGTTTCGTTATTAAGTCAAATCTCCAGATGCAGCTGTTCAGCACTGCTGGGACGCACGCTGGGACGCAGGAGTGTGTGTGTGTGTGTGTGTGTGTGTGTGTGTGTGTGTGTGTGTTAATGTGTTGCCTGATTTAAATGAGGCTGCGCTTCTTTCCTTCCTTCAGGTGGACAGAGGAAACACTTTAAGAGGCTGACTAAGGGTTTACTATGCAGGGGAAAGCCGGACCACACACACACACACACACACACACACACACACACACACACACACACACACACAAAACAAAGAAACACACACACACAACAACACACATTCTGCAGCTCCATCCATCTCTCTTTTTCTTTTTACTTTCCTTTAGTGTGTGTCTTCCTCTCAAACACACACACACACACACACACACACACACACACACACACACACACACACACCTGTATATAAACACAGAAAACTGCAGTGTCGCTCGCTCTCTCTCACACACACACACACACACACACACACATATATATATATATATATATATATACATATATAGAACCTGCACAACCTCCATCTCCTGCGCAGGGTGCCTACACACACACACACACACACACACACACACACTGCATCCCTTCTTCTTCCAGCATTAGTCAGGATATATACCAGCATTCTCTCTCTTTTTTCTCTCTCTCCATCTTTTTGCACACACACAACCTGCAGATCTCCAGCAGCAGCAGCAGCAGCAGCAGCAGCAGCAGCAGCAGCAGCAGCAGCAGCAGCAGCAGCAGCAGCAGCAGCAGCAGCAGCAGCAGCAGCACATGTGTTCTACTACAGCAGCAGCAGAGGTGCATCCAGCTGTGAAACAGGCAGCACATGTGGCAGCTCTTTGATCAAATACTAGAACATGGCCCCCAATAATATGAACTCAACCACATCTGGATAAATCAAGCAGCACCTGATGCAGATGTGGCAGATGAAGCTTCTTAAACCAGATCCTCCTCTTCACCATTAAAGGTTACGGCGGCGGCTGGATGCATTTATATTTATATTCATATTTATATGAATATATATGTTTTAATGTTCTTCTTTATTTCCGGCTCCGCCGCTCAGCTGCGGTTAATTACATCCTAATTAAAGACGCTCACAGGTGTCGATCCCGCACTTTACACAGACATCACGATGAACAAAAAGGAAAAGAAACAGAATAGTTCGGGTTTTTTTTACTCACCTGTGGGAGATTCTCTCTCCGCCTCTGTGACAGGAAACAAACCGACCGTCGCTGTCGGGTTAACGGGAGATAGTCCGTCTCCTACCGGGGAGCCGGCGGTTCTCTCTCTCTCTCTCTCTCTCTCTCTCTCTCTCTGCGTTTCTCGCGGGATTTGCGCACCGCGTCCTCCTCCGTCTTTGTTGTGTCTTTCTCTGTCTTCAGGTTGTTCTATGAGCCACCTGGACTGGACCAGGAGGACCAGGAGGACCAGGAGGACCAGGAGGACCAGAAGGACCAGAGCAACTGGAGACCAGAGGGACCAGATACCAGAGAGACTAGAGAGACCACAGACCAGAGATCATAGATCAGAGAGACCAGATACCAGAGGGACCAGAGACTAGAGAGACTAGAGAGACCACAGACCAGAGGGACCAGATACCAGAGAGACTAGAGAGACCACAGACCAGAGATCATAGATCAGAGAGACCAGATACCAGAGGGACCAGATACCAGAGAGACTAGAGAGACCAGAGACCAGAGGGACCAGATACCAGAGAGACTAGAGAGACCAGAGACCAGAGGGACCAGATACCAGAGAGACTAGAGAGACCACAGACCAGAGATCATAGATCAGAGAGACCAGATACCAGAGGGACCCGATACCAGAGGGACCAGATACCAGAGAGACTAGAGAGACCACAGACCAGAGATCATAGATCAGAGAGACCAGATACCAGAGGGACCAGAGACTAGAGACCAGAGGGACCAGATACCAGAGAGACTAGAGAGACCAGAGACCAGAGGGACCAGATACCAGAGAGACTAGAGAGACCAGAGACCAGAGGGACCAGATACCAGAGAGACTAGAGAGACCACAGACCAGAGATCAGAGAGACCAGATAACAGAGGGACCAGAGACTAGAGACCAGAGAGACTAGAGAGACCACAGACCAGTGATCAGAGAGACCAGATAACAGAGGGGCCAGACACTAGAGACAAGAGACTAGAGACCAGAGAGACTAGAGAGACCACAGACCAAAGAGACCACAGACCAAAGAGACCAGAGATCAGTGACTAGAGACCAGAGAGACTAGAGAGACCACAGACCATAGATCAGAGAAACCAGATACTAGAGGGGCTAGACACTAGAGACTAGAGACCAGAGAGACTAGAGAGACAGAGAGTAGAGATCAGTGACTAGAGACCAGAGGAACCAGAAAGACTAGAGATACCAGAGAGACTAGAGAGACCACAGACCAGAGATCATAGATCAGAGAGACCAGATACCAGAGGGACCAGAGACTAGAGAGACCACAGACCAGAGATCATAGATCAGAGAGACCAGATACCAGAGGGACCAGATACCAGAGAGACTAGAGAGACCACAGACCAGAGGGACCAGATACCAGAGAGACTAGAGAGACCACAGACCAGAGATCATAGATCAGAGAGACCAGATACCAGAGGGACCAGAGACTAGAGACTAGAGAGACTAGAGAGACCACAGACCAGTGATCAGAGAGACCAGATAACAGAGGGGCCAGACACTAGAGACAAGAGACTAGAGACCAGAGAGACTAGAGAGACCACAGACCAAAGAGACCACAGACCAAAGAGACCAGAGATCAGTGACTAGAGACCAGAGAGACTAGAGAGACCATAGACCATAGATCAGAGAGACCAGATACTAGAGGGGCTAGACACTAGAGACTAGAGAGACAGAGAGTAGAGATCAGTGACTAGAGACCAGAGGAACCAGAAAGACTAGAGATACCAGAGAGACTAGAGACCAGAGACTAGAGCAGGGGCGGCCAACCCTGGTCCTGGAGAGCCGCTGTGAGTGCAGGTTTTAGTAGAATCAGTTGTGTTCCTGCTTGGTTGGAACAGAGACCTGGACCAGAGAGACCAGAGATCAAAGAGACCATAGATCAAAGAGACCAGAGATCAAAGAGACCAGAGATCAAAGAGACCAGAGAGTAGATATCAGAGGCCAGAGGAACCAGAGACTAGAGAGACCAGGGACAAGGGGCCATAGACCAGAATTTCTTTCTTTCTTTCTCATCCTCCCTCTCTCCCTACATATCTGCCTCTCTTTTTTCTCTCACTTGCTTTCTCCCTCTCCCCCTTTTCTCGTTTTCTGTAAGAATACACAGATATTACTAGATCTTATTAAATTCCATGGATTATTAAATCCATTAAATACACTCGGGAAGCAGTTTCAGCAACCAAAGCTAATCTCTTAACACAGTGAGTGTAAAAATACAGATTATAGGACGTATGAGAGATATAATACATCATTCTTTGTATTGTTAATATATCTTTATTTATTAGTACTTTTATTACATATTTTCCCTGATTAATATATCTTACCATGTATATTATAAGCTTTAGCAATACGAATGTTCAATTTGTAAAAGCAAATTGAATTAAACACAATCCAGACTACGGCAGTAAGAGAAACAGTTTAATAGTACATAACATAATTTAGCGAAGACAGCTTTGCATTTCAGCACCAACAGTTGATTCTTTTTTTAATATATCCAGCAGTTTCAGGCCTGAATGTACAATAAGTCCATTGATCTTTCTCTTTTAGCTCCAGAACAGATAAACAACGGGCTGAAACTCGCTATAAAACCTCCGTAGAGCCGTGGGGGGAGCTGCAGAGTCTGAGGATTCTCCGTAGGTTAATCACTACGGGACACAAACGCACATTAAACGTTGACGTTTTCTGGGCTTCTGGAGCGTTTGCGCTGAAATATCGTTGGTGTACTGAACCGTCGCCGGACTGTCGGTGGAGAGGAACCCGGGGAAGTGGACCTCCTAAGTGTCTGAGACTTGAGTCCAGGCCCGTCTCGCTAATCGGAGCTGTCACGATCGTCCGGGGCAGGCTCCCGGTGCTCCCGGCCAGCTGGGAATCCACGGTTCTGCGGCCTGAATACCGAGGAGGCTTCGAAGCACGAGTCCAGGCTGGAAGCAGATAACGACCTTCAGGATTCCACGGCGAGAAGCGGAGAGTCCCTGAGGCGAGTGGACAGACTTTAATTTCAGTCTCAGAGCCCGTGGCGGAGAGATTCTAACAGATATTCCCTGCATTGATCAATCCCTTGTCCACCGTGTGTTTGGCCACATTGATTTCACACCCTGTTGCTTGCTCTGTGTATCTGTCCCTGCAGACTGCATATAACATCAAGTTCAGGTCTATTTTAGGTTGGTAGAAAAAATACATATTGAACAAATCTCCTTACTCATCTGCAAAGCTGATTCTTTTATATCTTCTGCCCTTCCAGTAACAAAACATGATAAAAGACACACTAGGGTGCCCTCCCAGTGACAAAAAAAGGACATAAATTGCACTCTATTGTTCCCTTTCAGTGACAAATGTGATAAACTATCATCTATGGTTCCATTCCAGAGACAAAACGTGATAAACTGTCCTCTAGGGTGCCCTTCCAGTGGTCAAAAGGTGATAAATTACCCCTTTATGGTGCCCCTCCAGTGGGAAAATGAGAATAATTGCCTCTATGGTTCCCTTCCATTGGTCAAAACATAATTTGTTCTCTAGGGTGACTATCCGGTGACAAAACAAGATAAATTCCCTTCTATGGTTCGCTCTCAGTGGTTAAAATGTGATAAATTTACCTCTCTGATGCCCTTCCAGTGGACATTCTTTGATAAACTGCCCGCTAGAGTTCCCTTTCAGTGGACAAGTTGTCCTCTAGGGTGCCCCTCTAGTGGACAAAATATGATAAATTGTCCACAAATATTTATTTCCAGTTGCTAAAACATGATCATTTCCCCTCTAGGGTTCACTTCCAGTGATTAAAATATGATAAATTTCCATCTATGTTTCCCTTTTAGTGGACAAATTGTAATAAACTGTCCTCTAGGGTGCCCCTCTAGTGGACAAAATATGATAAATTGCCCTCAAATATTCATTTCCAGTTGTTAAAACGTGATAACTTCCCCTCTAGGGTTCGCTTCCAGTGAATAAAATATGATAAATTTCCCTTCCAGTGGACATTCTATGATAAACTGCACATTAAAGTTCCCTTTCAGTGGACAAATTATAATAAATTGTCCTCTAGGGTGCCCCTCTAGTGGACAAAATATGATAAATTGTCCTCAAATATTTATTTCCAGTTGTTAAAACGTGATAATTTCCCCTCTTGGGTTCACTTCCAGTGATTAAAATATGATAAATTTCCATCTATGGTTCCCTTTTAGTGGACAAATTGTAATAAATTGTCCCCTAGGGTGCCCCTCTAGTGGACAAATTATGATAAATTACCTTCAAATATTCATTTCCAGTTGTTAAAACATGATAAATCGCCCTTTATGTTTCCCTTACAGTGGACAAATTGTGATAAACTGCCCTCTGGGGTGCCCTTTTCTATCTTTGTTCAGCCTCGTCCCTCTCCACTGTTAATGAGGTTGTGATATGCAGCAGAACAACAAGTTGGCGAAGCTGAAAACTGACCCACGTCCCAGAAAACGCTCAGCAGAGGAATCAGTAAGAAATACTGTTATTAGTCTTTGGAACCGATTCTAAACTATCTGATAAAGGAACATGTGACCGGTGCAGCAGCGTGACTCACTGGAGTGATTTTAATAGTTTCCGGACATCAAGGGAGGAAGAAGACATATCAGGCTTTGATGCACACACACACACACACACACACACTTGTAGCATCAGTGTGTTGTTGGTTTATCTCCAGCTATAAATCTGTTGACGCACAAGATCTCACACACTCTTGAATACATTTAAAATCATTGTATTTTCCTCTAAAATCATTCGGGTCAATGTGATTTAACTTTGACTTTCAGTTCATAATACAATGCTGTCGTAACTGTACGGGACATGTAACATGACTGGACTCACTGCATGTTCTAATCTCTTCTGGTGCTGAATGTTCCAGGGGAATGAATGAATGAATGTGTGTGTGTGTTTGCACACGGGAACACGTATAATCCATCATACCACAGACACCTGGTGCCTCTGCCATTACTGCTGCTGTGTTCTGGACAGTGTGTGGGAGTCGGTATCCATGGGACACCTGATTCAATTACTGGACCGTCATGAAGAGATGAATCGGACGACGAAGACGGGAGGAGACGAAAGAAGGGAGAGGGAAAGAAAGGAGTGATGGCAGAGAGAGGGAGGGGAGGAAAGAAGAGAGGAGACTGATAGAAAGAGATTTATCATCTGTGTGAGTGTGTGATATTTTCCAGAACAGGCACTAGTGTGTGTGTGTGTGTGTGGAATTTGGCTCGAATGGATTAGTCTGACTTTAGCCAGTACCTAGATACACAAACACACACTGTATGAGGTATGCTACCATATAAGCAAAGTAAAGTGTGTGTGTGTGTGTGTGTGTCTAACCATAACCCTTTCTAAAACTCAACAGTGATTTTACTTCTACTTGACGAAGAGCCTAACTCACTGAGCCAAGAATCGTCTCTAAAATGTTATATTATATGATGAAACAGACAGGTCAAATCGAGCAATCTGATTGGTTGGTCTTAGCCATGGTATACTGATCACACCATACCATATTTATAGGTTAAGGCATTTAAGGCTATGGTTACACTATAATACACTGAAATAGTGGGAAAATCTAAATGATGAATAGCAGAGGCCCCAAAATTGAGCCTTGGGGGACCCCACAGGTAATATTTGTATGTTCAGATGTCAAATCGCTTTAGTGCAGCATCAGAAAGTTCCACTCTGTTCTCCAGTCGATGTAATATGTTGTGTGGAATGCAGCACTGAGATCCAGTAAAACTAAAACTGAGTGGCAGAGACATGAGATTTGTTAAAAATGTGTAGAAGATCTGAGGCCATACAGTATTTTTTTTTACATCTGTCAGCAGAATATCCAGGCAGCAGCAGGAGGAGGATTTCAGATTCAGATGTTGTCTAATGTCTTCCAGGCTTTTACAGTTGATAGATGGATGACAATTCAGCAAAATCAACAAAAAAGTGGCCTGAAGATATTCAGAAAAACTGCGAAGCTAATTAAAATGTCCATATAGCATCTGTTTGCATTTGAAGGACACGTTAAACAATATGCAGTTATCTTCGTTAAACCATACGGTTTATGATTTTTACAACAATTCAGTATCTCTGAGAAAAATCCTGTTGAGTCAGTTCACCAACATGCAGGCTCTTCACCTCAAGGCTGAACAATACACTTATATATAATGACCATATATCACAGCCTGAAGAGAGATATGGCTTTAATCTAATATGGGCCCTGTTAGAGCACATCAATATAAAACATGTAACAAACACGTTTCCTCAGTGAGACTTTAGTTTAAGACACGTTTTTTGAGGAAAATTCAAACATAAAAAGGGAAAAAATAAATAAATCACAGATGTGCAGATCTAAAAACCTCACCAAGGGAAATTAAGATAATTTAAATATAATAATACTAACAAAACATCAAATCTGCAGATTATTGATATTGATGATTGATCTATGGATAAAGCTCTAATTAATGCTCTACTACTTCTATCTATCTATCTATCTATCTATCCTGATACTTTATCGCCCCTTAATGGTAAATATGTGTACTGCTCCTTTAAATCTTCTTTTACCCCTTTACATTTTTCTTTTCTTTTCCCCTGATATATTTATGATTATTTCAGCTGGTTAAAGAATAAAAAAGAAAAACCTTTATTTTGCTTTACCTTCCATTTTTTTTATTTCTCTCCTCCTCCTCTTTGTCCTCCCCTTCAGTCACTTTCATCCTCCTTGAATGTTCTGCCCATTTTCCTCCAATTAACTGTTAACGAGCCACCGTCAGCCGTGACAATCTGGTTCGACTGTGAGATTTACCTCTTCAACCGTTTGGCTCTGGTCCACCGAGCAGCGAATCACGTCTTCATGTCTGTGTGCACATGCACGAGTGTGTGTTCTGCATGTTCATGTTTGTTTTACGAGGACGTGTGTGTGTGTGTGTGTAAGAGGAACTACGTCCTTAATTGGCGAAGCTCTTATCACTTTATTATGATGAAGTCCCACTAAAGAGGAGAACGGGGATGGTACGAGAGAGACGGAGATGAAATAACAGCAGACGACAGGAAATTAAATGTGTACGAAATAACAAAAGAGAAACGAAACCAAGCGGACAAAGAGAGACGTGGTCTGTGGGGATCATGTCGGGATGATGAAAATGTTTTGGTGGTGATTAAATCTCTGCGGCTGGGAGCTGCTGGGAAGAGACTGATGAAGATTAGTGATCGTCTGGATCCAGGCACTGATGAAAAACATCTGGCTCCTGTACCTTCATCTACTGCATGGACCAAACATCTGGCTTCTGTCCTGTCATCTACCTCCACATGGACCAAACATCTGGCTTCTGTCCTGTCATCTACCTCCACATGGACCAAACATCTGGCTTCTGTCCTGTCATCTACCTCCACATGGACCAAACATCTGGCTCCTGTCCTGTCATCTACCTCCACATGGACCAAACATCTGGCTCCTGTCCTGTCATCTACCTCCACATGGACCAAACATCTGGCTCCTGTCCTGTCATCTACCTCCACATGGACCAAACATCTGGCTTCTGTCCTGTCATCTACCTCCACATGGACCAAACATCTGGCTTCTGTCCTGTCATCTACCTCCACATGGACCAAACATCTGGCTCTTGCCCCGTCGTCTACTGTATGGATCAAACATCTACCTCATGGACCGAACATCTGGCTCCTTTACTGTCATCTACCTATCAATCATCTGCCTACCAAACATCTGGCTCCTTTACTGCCATTTAATGAATAGATCAAACATCTGGACTCTGCCCCATCATCTACTGTATGGACCAAACATCTGGCTTCTGTCCTGTCATCTACTTCCACGTGGTCCAAACATCTGACTCCTTTACCGTCATCTACTGAATAGATGAAACATCTGGCTCCTGTCCTGTCATCTACCTCATGGACCAAACATCTGGCTCCTGTCCAGTCAACTACCTTCAAAAGGAGCAAAACAAACATCTGGCTCCTTTACCGTCATCTGCTGCGTGGATCAAACATCTGGCTCATGTCTGGTCATCTACCTCAAGTGGACCAAACATCTGGTTCCGGTCCTGTTGTCTTCCTCCCCATGGACCCAACATCTGGCTCATGTCTGGTCATCCGACTCCACATGAATTATACATCTGGCTCCTGTCCCATTGTTTACTGCATGGATCAAACATCTGGCTCATGTCCCATCATATATCTCCACATGGAGCAACATCTGGCCCCCGTCCTGTCCTCAAACGCCACATAGACGAAACATCTGGCTCCTTTGCCGTCATCTACTGCATGGATCAAACATCTGGCTCATGTCCTGTCATTTAACTCCACATGGACCAAACATCTGGCTCCTGTCCACATATGTATTTTTTAAAAACTTAATAAATAAAAGTTTTAGGAAAGAAAAACAGAAAAAGTATCTTAATCCAACACAGTGATGTGCCTCCATCCTATACACATGTGGGTAACTTCCTCTTCTTTGAATACACCGATAAGAAAAGAAGAACTTTTAAAAGTATATTCTGCATATTCAGACTGGATAAGTTACATATCGCTGCTTTAATACCAGTTCCAGCCTGTCTCCTAATCCCCTTACAGACGACTCCAGGGTGATCACATGGTCCTGGGTTGGTATCTGCAGCAGAGGGCAGAGGTTGAAGGAAACGGCTCTTAACTCCCAGACGCCTTTACATAACAGCAGAAAGCCGCTCCTCTGTGAATTAAAGACAAATTAGACACAGCTTCCTCCTCTTTCACATCTTTTCATTTCTCCTCCTCCTCCTCTTTGTCCCCTTTCATCCCCTCATCGCTGGATTACACCAAAGTCACCTTGCCCTCGCACATCAGCTCGCGAGGCGGCCGAGTGAGTTCGGTCCGACCCCGATGGAGGAATTACAAAAGCTTTTTTTTTGTTTTACAGGCTGTGATGTCGGTTTTTCTTTGTCGCCTGATATCAGATGGAACTGGTGGAGTGGGCGATTCAAAGGTCTTGGACCTGCAGGCAAACAAACCCGAGCAGCGTTTTCAAAAGACTCGTAAAGAGGTGGGCGGAGGACAGAGTGGTAGCACATTACTGACATCTTTTCACCAAAAGCTGCTTGGTTTCCAGTTGGGCTGCACGGATAAAATGGACCAGATACAAAAACACTCAGGTTTCTGCAGCAATGTTCACTTAAAGGCTGGAATTGGGAGGAGAGAAATGAGAAGCTGAAGTTAGGGACTTTCTCAGAGGTGGAGGCTAATCAATACCTCGCCAATAAGTATTTAGATCCATCAATAACTCTTTAGATATAAAGTCCATCTGAATCAGAATTTGAAGAATATCCAGTGTCAAGAAAACGTCTTTCCAGTGTGTACAATGTACACTCAATGCCAGAAAACTTTTACTGAAGGTGGTGTGGGGGTGATTGATTATTGATTGGGAATGGCTTGAAACCAAAAGATCAGATATTGTGAACAGTAGTGTCATTGAAATTTAATTGATAAATGAGTTACAGTAATGCTTTTAAATCCTTTGTTATTCAGCCTTTAAGTCCTTTGATAAACTTTGTACCATGAATCCATAATGACATTTTTTGTGGTTGATTATGTTTTTTTGTGGAGTATGAGATGGTTTATAGAGCTATACTATAAAAAAAACATTAAAAAAAAACAGCGTTAACGTTAACCCAGGTGTTAGATGCATCCGGTCTGCAAGCATCACCAGAGGCTGAGAATGAAAAAGAGCGTATATGAACTGTGGAAAAGTCATGTTTCAACAGGAAACATCCGGCGGCCTCCTTTCACCTGAGCTGGTACACAGATAAGCACTCATCCCTGAAAACGCTGCATCGCCAATCCCATCAGCCCCTGCTTCCTGTGACACTTTCATCCCGTCTGTACCTGGACGCTGCTCACAGGGTTTGATAAAAAAAAAGAGAGAGAGAGACATGAGGTTACAGGAGGAGGAGAAGGGTTTTCATCACATGATGAATGCAGTTTATGTGTTTTATTTTCCGAATTGTAAAAAGCTGGTGAGACCTTATTGAGTTTAATACATTTCAACCAATCAATCAATCAAAGTTTATTCAAATACTATTAATACAGGTCAGTGCTGTTCAAAGTGTTTCAGAGATGATTGACAAGCTGATAAGTTTCCACAAAAAAAACAACAAAACAAGACAATTTAAAGGGCAAAAAAACAATTGAGAGCAAATATATTCATCTCACAGTCTGAAACTAATTGAGAATAAATATTAAGAACATGCATGTTCACTGATCAACAGCAGATGGCAGCAAAACACTAGTTCTGTTTCTGCTCGTTTAGAGTTGAGTGATGAGCTGAGTGAATGAGGAAAGACAAAATTCACAGTGGAGCTCCTATGAGGTTTCAGGTGTCTGAGTTATTCATGTCTAGTGGATCTCTGAAGGCCTTCTTCTTCACCTAGAGGACCTCATGTTCATCTAAAGATCATCTTATTTACCTAAAGACCTTTATATTCACCTATAGACCTTTTTTACCTAAAGAACCTCATCTTCTCCTAAAGACCCTTTTCTAAAGACCGTCATCTAAAGATCATCTTATTCATCTAAAGACCTTCACCTAAAGACCTTCATCTTCACCTAGAGACCTTCACCTAGAGACCTTTATCTTTACCTAGAGACCTTCACCTAAAGACCTTTATCTTTATCTAGAGAACCTCATCTTCTCCTAAAGACCTTCACCTTCACCTAGAGACCTTCACCTTCACCTAAAGACCTTCACCTTCACCTAGAGACCTTTATCTTTACCTAGAGACCTTCACCTTCACCTAAAGACCTTCATCTTCACCTAGAGACCTTCACCTTCACCTAAAGACCTTCATCTTCACCTAGAGACCTTCACCTTCACCTAAAGACCTTTATCTTTACCTAGAGACCTTCACCTTCACCTAAAGACCTTTATCTTTATCTAGAGAACCTTCACCTAAAGACCTTCATCTTCACCTAGAGACCTTCACCTAGAGACCTTTATCTTTACCTAGAGACCTTCACCTAAAGACCTTTATCTTTATCTAGAGAACCTCATCTTCTCCTAAAGACCTTCACCTTCACCTAGAGACCTTCACCTTCACCTAAAGACCTTCACCTTCACCTAGAGACCTTTATCTTTACCTAGAGACCTTCACCTTCACCTAAAGACCTTCATCTTCACCTAGAGACCTTCACCTTCACCTAAAGACCTTCATCTTCACCTAGAGACCTTCACCTTCACCTAAAGACCTTTATCTTTACCTAGAGACCTTCACCTTCACCTAAAGACCTTTATCTTTATCTAGAGAACCTTCACCTAGAGACCTTCACCTTCACCTAAAGACCTTCATCTTCACCTAGAGACCTTCACCTTCACCTAAAGACCTTTATCTTTACCTAGAGACCTTCACCTAAAGACCTTTATCTTTATCTAGAGAACCTTCACCTAGAGACCTTCACCTTCACCTAAAGACCTTCACCTTCACCTAAAGACCTTCACCTTCACCTAGAGACCTTTATCTTTACCTAGAGACCTTCACCTTCACCTAAAGACCTTTATCTTTATCTAGAGAACCTTCACCTAGAGACCTTCACCTTCACCTAAAGACCTTCATCTTCACCTAGAGACCTTCACCTTCACCTAAAGACCTTCATCTTCACCTAGAGACCTTCACCTTCACCTAAAGACCTTTATCTTCACCTAGAGACCTTCACCTTCACCTAAAGACCTTTATCTTTACCTAGAGACCTTCACCTTCACCTAAAGACCTTTATCTTTATCTAGAGAACCTTCACCTAGAGACCTTCACCTTCACCTAAAGACCTTCACCTTCACCTAAAGACCTTCACCTTCACCTAAAGACCTTCACCTTCACCTAGAGACCTTCACCTTCACCTAAAGACCTTCACCTTCACCTAGAGACCTTTATCTTTACCTAGAGACCTTCACCTTCACCTAAAGACCTTCATCTTCACCTAGAGACCTTCACCTTCACCTAAAGACCTTCATCTTCACCTAGAGACCTTCACCTTCACCTAAAGACCTTTATCTTTACCTAGAGACCTTCACCTTCACCTAAAGACCTTTATCTTTATCTAGAGAACCTTCACCTAGAGACCTTCACCTTCACCTAAAGACCTTCATCTTCACCTAGAGACCTTCACCTTCACCTAAAGACCTTTATCTTTATCTAGAGAACCTTCACCTAGAGACCTTCACCTTCACCTAAAGGCCTTCACCTCCACCTAAAGACCTTCACCTTCACCTAAAGACCTTCACCTTCACCTAGAGACCTTTATCTTTACCTAGAGACCTTCACCTTCACCTAAAGACCTTTATCTTTATCTAGAGAACCTTCACCTAGAGACCTTCACCTTCACCTAAAGACCTTTATCTTTATCTAGAGAACCTTCACCTAGAGACCTTCACCTTCACCTAAAGACCTTCATCTTCACCTAGAGACCTTCACCTTCACCTAAAGACCTTCATCTTCACCTAGAGACCTTCACCTTCACCTAAAGACCTTTATCTTTACCTAGAGACCTTCACCTTCACCTAAAGACCTTTATCTTTATCTAGAGAACCTTCACCTAGAGACCTTCACCTTCACCTAAAGACCTTCATCTTCACCTAGAGACCTTCACCTTCACCTAAAGACCTTTATCTTTATCTAGAGAACCTTCACCTAGAGACCTTCACCTTCACCTAAAGGCCTTCACCTCCACCTAAAGACCTTCACCTTCACCTAAAGACCTTCACCTTCACCTAGAGACCTTTATCTTTACCTAGAGACCTTCACCTTCACCTAAAGACCTTTATCTTTATCTAGAGAACCTTCACCTAGAGACCTTCACCTTCACCTAAAGACCTTTATCTTTATCTAGAGAACCTTCACCTAGAGACCTTCACCTTCACCTAAAGACCTTCATCTTCACCTAGAGACCTTCACCTTCACCTAAAGACCTTTATCTTTACCTAGAGACCTTCACCTTCACCTAAAGACCTTTATCTTTATCTAGAGAACCTTCACCTAGAGACCTTCACCTTCACCTAAAGACCTTCACCTTCACCTAAAGACCTTCACCTTCACCTAGAGACCTTTATCTTTACCTAGAGACCTTCACCTTCACCTAAAGACCTTTATCTTTATCTAGAGAACCTTCACCTAGAGACCTTCACCTTCACCTAAAGACCTTTATCTTTACCTAAAGAACCTCATCTTCTCCTAAAGACCCTTTTCTAAAGACCTTCATCTAAATATCATCTTATTCATCTAAAGACCTTTATCTTCACCTAGAGACCTTCACCTTCACCTAAAGACCTTTATCTTCACCTAGAGACCTTCACCTTCACCTAAAGACCTTTATCTTTACCCAAAGAACCTCATCTTCTCCTAAAGACCTTTTTCCATCCCCTAAAGACCTTCATCTAAAGACCCTTACTCAGATAAGACACTCATTTAGAAAACAGAAGTTGAATTACACATTACAGCAATCAGCGTATTTTGAGATCAACAGGAACTAAACAATGAACATAAATCTGTATTTTATTTAATCGTATTTAAACGTACCTCGTCAGTAGCTTTTAATCGTGACGTGTCGCCTGCTGCTACTGGACTGCTGTGCTCAGATTTCCATTCCGTATATCAACAAATGTCAAACGAGCGTGTCTGCACTGTTTTGCACGACTCTCGTGTGAGAAATGCAAATATGAGCAGGATTGCGGCTGTTTTTGCATGTTGCATGAACAATAAAATCACGTTCTGAGATGCCGTCTGCTGTTCAGAGAATGCAAATGTCATTTTCACATCAGCTGCTGGATATTATATCCATGCATGATGTTTCAGGGGATGTGTCGTGCCTTTTACAAGTTTTGTACAATTTCATTTAGAAAACACTTTTATCCAAAGAGATGTACCTCCATTGACTGTATCCCCCATACAATTAGAGGTAGAGATAGAAAACAACTAAATCAAAGGAAAAGCTTTTGGATTTTCAGGTTAAAAGCGACGCAATTTCTAGGGTTAAATGAGGATCTAGAATTCCATCATTCATCAAACATGTAGGAGCATTTTTTTTATTATTTACTTTTCTAGACATGTTAATTTAATAAAGGCCAAAGACTACCATCCTGACAAAGAGATTTAGTTCCAGGCACCACTCCTACTTTCGTGGTTTTCAGATGTACATCCATGTGGCGATATCAGTATAACATGTAAAAGTCCGAGCAGAAACTGCTTGGTCTGTTGGTGGGAATCGTAGGAAGAGCTGGGTGTCGTCAGCATAGCAGCGGCAAGAGAACCGGTGAGGTTTGTGATATTTTGTTCCATTCTGATGTTGGATGATGTTGAAAGTCCAAAACTTAAGGTGTACATTTGTTAAAATGAAAAAAAAAATGCTCCCTGACAGACAAAAGTCAGTTAATTAGTACAGTCGCAGTTGGAATTAGTAGTAGTAGTGATTAGTCTTAAAATAGATGTCTAAACACCAAGGTTGTATGATGGGATGTATTATTAGGTTAAGGTTGTATTATGGCTTGTGTTATAATAAAGTTGTATAAATAGGTTATAGGTTAAGGTTGTATTATTAGATTATGGTCATATTATGGGTTGTATTATTAGATTAAGGTCAGATTATTGCTTGTATTATTAGGTTAAGGTTGTATTATTAGGTTAACATTGTATTATGGGTTGTATTATTAGATTAATGTTGTATTATGGGTTGTATTATTAGATTAAGGTCAGATTATTGCTTGTATTATTAGGTTAAGTTTGTATTATTAGGTTAAGTTTGTATTATGGGTTGTATTATTAGGTTAAGGTTGTATTATTAGGTTAAGGTTGTATTATGGGTTGTATTATTGGGTTAAGTTTGTATTATGGGTTGTATTATTAGGTTAAGGTTGTATTATGGGTTGTATTATTAGGTTAAGGTTGTATTATGGGTTGTATTATTAGGTTAAGGTCATATTATTGCTTGTATTATTAGCTTAAGTTTTTATTATTAGGTTAACATTGTATTATGGGTTGTATTATTAGCTTAAGGTTGTATTATGCTAATAAGGGTCCTTGGCTACTTGGAGAAAGAAGTTGTTGCCATCACCATCTTACAGTTTTCCAGTGTAAACATGGTGGCAGCTGCTGTCTGAGTTCATGATAGTTGAACTTTTCTTTTACCTTGTTATGTAACTAGGCAACATGAGGGTTGAGGAGGTGCTACCACACTGTACATTTAATCTAATCTAAATCAAATAAAAGAACAAACAATCTACAGTTAAGATAAAACAGATAAACCACAGGATGACAACCATCAATCCTTACATGTCCCAAAAGGAGTAGGATATATTCTATGTATGGTTATTATCCTCAATCATCATATTGTGTTGGATTTGAAACACAGCAGTTTTCCAGCTCGATGTAAAAACAGTAGCGGCAGGACATAGCTGCTGGGTATCGTAGCCCAGATCCCAGATATGATCAATACACATTGGATCCACAGGTCCACTCCTTCTTTGCCATCTACAATGATATAAACCAGAGACCCGACAAACCTCATGGACAGAACTCCGGTTATGACCAAGATGGTGTGGAATGCCCACTTCTTTCCCTTGTTCACCTGTTCCCTGGCCCCTCTCCCTTCCCCTGGCCCTGGATGAGTCAGGTTGCGTAGAACAAAGAGGCTACAGAAAGAAGTGATGATAACAGCGATGACCAAAATGGAAGAATACATGATTCTTAGCAAAGTAGGGTACAGAAGGGTGATCCCCATCCATACGGCGGGCAGAAACCAAGCACTGCCGATGCTGAGATTTCTGATTCTCATCCCAGTCGTACTTTTCATTCTCAGGTATGTGATTGGGTGAACGACAGCCAGGTACCGCTCCACACAGGTGAGGACGTGAAAGCATGACTCTCCAAGGGAGACTGCGGTTATAAGGTCTGCCATCATGAAGATCATCTCTATGAAGCCAAAGAAAATTGCTAAAGTGGCGACGAAGTGCGCCAAGATGACGATCATCTTCATGGCAATGATGTTGTAGGTGAAAAGGTCCAAATTGCAGGTCACCGCCAACGCCGTAGATACGGAGCACTGCCTCCGTCGCCGCTGGAGACCGAGGTAGACGATGTAGATGGCAAGTGGGAGAAAGAAGAGGATATAGTTGCAGGACCAAGCGATGGCGTTGTAAGCGCTGGTTTTGGAGGTGTAACATATGTTGGTCAGTGGGGAGAAGGAGGAGCCGTTTTCTGACATTTCTCAGGACTTTACTGGAAAGAGAGGACGGAAAAACGAGAAAAGTGAGAGTGGCAAGAGAGAAGAGGCTTTCAAAATGCAACGCCCTGGTACCAAGTTATTGGTTACCAAATAACCTAGATTTATCAAAATGGGAAACCATCCACTTACGCACTTATACCTACAGGCAATTTAGAGTCTCCAATTAACCTAAGAATTCCTTTGGACTTTGGGAGAAAGCCAGAGAACCTGGAGAAAACCCACGCAGACACAAGGAGAAGAAGCAAACTCCACACAGAAAGGTCCCAGACCAAGGTCTTGAACCTGCGACCTTCTTACTTCTTCTAAAACTAGCCCGGGTATACCCATCCTTCATTGCACATGAATTCACTTCGCTGTGCAATTCAGTCTGGACACCAAGGACCCTAACCTGTAAATATTTCATTACCACAATCTTATCACAATACAATAGAATATAATAATGAAGTGTTTTGTTTCTTGAGTTTAAACAGGTGCGACATGAGGGAGATCATTTGCTAATCAGGCTTGAAAGTCAGTGTTTTCCAGGTGATAGAATGGTGTAATTTGTATTGTGAATTTTGCAAAAATGTGATTTATGATATTTGAATGAGAACAATTACATTTTACTTAAAATGTACATGTTCTTGATACATTAACTATTTCAAGTTGTCTGAATTGTGCCATTTGCCAGAATTGTTGTGTTGTGTGTAGAGTTTGAAATAATATTTCAAAAATAGTTCCTAACTAACCGAACCTAAAAATGCAATGTGTTACTTGTATAGTTGACAAAATTCAGGAATAAATCTAAAACATATTGACAATTGGATGGATTTATGTTTATATTCTTGAAAACATTTTCCAAACGTGTCACTAAAAGATGCAGAATCATATGATCTAATTGAACTTGTGATTCATAGAAGGCACTCACCTTTCCAGAGGTTCTTGATGCTGGTTTTCTTCTCCTGCATGTCCAGAGTTACTGAACATCAGCTCTAGATAAATGCAGGTGTGCGTGATGGAAACATGACGGTTTATTTTTTGCATGTTGCAAAGCACATGATAATATGTTATGTTGTTGATTTTGCAGTATGCAAATGCTCTGGAGATCCAGTGTCTTCTAGCCCCAAAAAACGCCAAACGAGCACCGACCTGCCATCCCATAATACAACTTCCAATTCAAACAAAGAGGAGACACTTTAACAGTTAAGAACTTCAGACAAAAAGGTATTTAAAGCTCACTTAAACCTTTATAAACGATCACCAATAGCCATAAAACATGTCATTAAATATTTCCATTACTTAATAAGAATACATTTTATTCAAATAGCACTGTTCAAGACACTTCATATCATAAATATATAGTATAGTGTATAATATATAGGGAAATAACAACAGAAGTAAAAGGAAAAGTGAATAATATGGGACATTCAAAGACCGTAAGCAAGGTGGTCTGATTTGACAATTGATTTAAACCAATAGGAAGGTCACCCTAGAGGACATTTTACCATATTTCATCACTGAAGGTGCACTCTAGAGGACACTTTATCACATTTTGTAAATCATCTAACGCAGCCTCCTAGCTACTAAGGAATTTGTCGGACTATATCAACATCCCCGGACTTCCTTCTTTGCTCCGACTTCGCTGCTTATGTCACCAAACACAATCCAGGGTTTTTACGGTTTTACTCTGACCCTCCTCTTGATTCGGTGTTCCTACAAGAGGGTAGCTTTCCTGCCCTGTGCAGAAACAGCAGCGGTATCACCAGACTGCTGGGCACATTGTACCAGTTTAGAGACAAAAGTACAGCGCACTTCCCTATCTCTCCTAGCTGTGGTGAACCGAACAGAAAAATGGAGGATGTATTTCCTGCGATCCTCAAAAGCAGCGTCGCCAGTATGGCCACGATCGTATAGAACGCCCTTAGCTTCGTCTGGTGGACCTGCGGTCTGGAGACGCCCCCTTCCCCCGGACCCGGGCGTCTCAGAGCGCGGAGAACGGAAAGGCTGCAGAAAGAGATGGCGGGGAAAGCGAGTAACGTGAAGACCAAAGACAAGATTTTGAGGGCTCTGACGCTGACGGTCAACAAAGACGACATTCCGAAGCACAGCAGCCAAATGCAGCCGACGGAGACGTTTCTGATCCTGATCCAGCGTTCGTCCCTCAGGCTCAGGTAGGTGACCGGGTGGATGACAGCCAGGTAGCGCTCCACGCAGGTCAGGACGTGAAAGAGCAGCTGTCCGGACGCGTTGACCAAGGACAGGTGGATGCCCGGTTTCAACAGAAGGTGCAGATGGGTGACGGCTGAACAACAGAACAGGATGAGCCCTAAGATACTCATCAGCTCATTGGACACCATGTGGTAGGTGAAGAGATCCGAGTGGCTCATGGCCACGCCGGAGCCCTGTTGACGCCATTTCTGGAAGCCCAGGTAGAGGACGAGGAGGTAGAGAGGCAGCAGGAAGAGGATGTTGGAGATGGTGAAGGTGATGGCGCTGATAAATCCAGAGCTGGTGGTGAAGCAGTGGCTCATCATGAGATAGTAGTCGAAGGATGGCGTGAAAAGAACAGAGGAAAGAGAGGAATTGACTGACATGACTACGGGAAAGGGGCAGGGATAGAGTGAAAAAGAGAGAAAGATAACAAAGTCAAAATGGAATCAACAAGACAAGAGGAAATATCGCAATATGGCTTGGTTCCATAAACAAAACCAGCTCGACTAACCATGACTTGGTGGGTTTTCAAGCGTCCATCAAGAATTAACATGAACGGGGTCGTCATAGCATGAATGCACAAAAGTGCAATGATGTTTCTTCAATGTTAATCCAATAATCAATCACTACTCTACAAGTTGTGAAATACTGTTAGACCTTTTACTTGTAATTGTTATATGTTTGATGACATAAAGATGATGCCGATTGATTTAATTTACTAAATTACTCCAAATTTCCAGGAAATTAGGAATGAAATTACAAATGAAGAAAATAGGAGAGTTGCAGCTATATTAGACAAATTAAATATGAATTAACATAACATATACCATTAAGTTATAATGTAAGATAATGTTAGGTAGATAAAAGTGCCAACGGGACAAAAAGTGCAGGATATGAGCAATAAAACGCAACAGAACCTTAAAAATATTTAACTAATGAACAATTTTAAATAGAAGTTCAGCAATATTTTAAACAAAACACTGTAATTTTAATATTAAATATCAAAATAATTAAAATCCACTCACTATTTGTCTCAGAGTATTTGGTTCTGATCTCTCTTGTCTTCTGTAGTGTGTGAACAGGAGAGTCCACCACTTGTTTTATATGTAAAACCTGTGTGTGTGTGTGTGTGTGTGTGTGTGTGTGTGTGTGTGTGTGTGTGTGTGTGATATCATTATTATTATATGTTCTTCATCAGACAGGCTGGAATTCAGAAATAATATAAGAAGGGGAGATTTCTACAAGTATGAATACTGCATATAGTCTTATATTAGTTTTATAGTATTATATAGTTTTACACAGTATGGAAATCAACTGAGATTCACCTGAATTATTTAAAATATATCTCAAATATCCCTCAGTCAATCTGTCCATATTTGAGTCAAATGAGCTGTAACTTTAAACCACTGCTTCAAATTCAAATTCAGCTTCGAGACGAAAATGTCCAGATAAAGAGAAGAGCACCTGGAGTCGATTGCTATTTTTTGCAGGTTTTTCCTCTTTATAGTCCACATTATACCAAAAAATACCTCTGACCTTGTGGTTTGCAATAGATTAACGGTGCTTTTTTACTGCTTCTTTGTTGTGGAAACATTGTGTGTGTGTGTGTGTCCTGGGTGGCTCATTATCCCAGTTGTGATTTATTGCGTTTGGTGGTGGTGCTAGCTGTCTCATTAGCTGTAGCGCTAATATCTGGAGAGCTAATGGCGGCCATTTACAAAGGATAGCGGCGGAAAGACACACGACCTGTCACATAAAGGTCATTCCGCAGACTTGGGTGAGAGTCATGAAGGTTGACGTTAGAACATGTAGTTGTCTCCCAAATCACATACTTCTGCACTTACACTTAATATTTTACGTATTTAAGTGCATTCACACCAATGGATATGAGCATTTTGGCTATAAATGTATATTAAAGTGCAGTGTCAGAGATTATAAAGTGCTTCACAATATAAAGGAACAGAACCAGAAGGGCACTGGAAGCGGATACCTTTGTTGAGGCCAAAGGTCGCTCTTCTATCCGACATGCAAATGTGCAAGGAAAAATGACTGTGGTGCAAATTTTGGGAGCGGGATCCACCTCTAAATGGGTTCATCCTCGGACGATTTCTCCACCCCAGCACCAAGTTTTATGAAAATCAGCCCCAGTAGTTTTTCCTAATGCTTCTGGCAGATGAACAAATCTGTTTTGATAATGTTCCTATTATGATTAAGATATATTATATAGTTATTATAGTTTTTATATGATCAGCATTTTGGTTTTAAATGTGCATTATAAATAAAAATGATTGTTTGATAGAACCAAATTCACTTCAAACCAGTTACTCAACATTTGACAAGTCTGTTATACATAAAAATAAAATAAAAAAATATGAAATTATGTATTAAGTGATCATCAACCCTTACTGCCATTAAATTATATTATTAGCAAAACTAAAGTAAAGCTAGCTGGTTAGCTTTATGTGCTAATTATCAAAATCTAGCTGTCATAGCTTATGGATACCAAAAATTAACTGAGACCTGTTTACCTGAGTGTGATTATTGTTAATATACATTTATCACCCAGATAATTTAGTGTTTTCCATGAAAAGTCACACTTATTTACCACCATGAGTAATAAAATCAATAGAAAGGTTCATTCCATTAGCCTTCTGACGCAATTAGCAAGCACATTGTTCCATTAGAACACTGGACTGATAGTTGCTGGAAATGCGCCTGGAAATGAGTGTGTTTCTGATGAGTTTAAAGCTATATTCATTGAAAAAAATGTGCTTTTCTTTCAAAAATAATTACATTTCTAAATGACCCCAAACATTTCAAAGGTAGTATAAGTGATTAATGCATTAATCTGCAGTGCAAGCAATGCACTGTTTACCTTGTAGTACTGAATGTGTCCACCAGATGTCAGTATTAATCTCTACTATGAGCAAAAGTCATTTTCTGACCTCACAGAGGTCCTCGTTCTATTAATCCACCAAAATATTGCCTTTAAATTCATGAAGAAGACGGCAGCTGAAGATCTGAGAGCCGTCAGTGATGATGTTCTCTGACAGACGAGCTGCGGCTCTGTGATGTTACAGGAACATTCCACCGATTTCACACATGAGCTGCAGCTTCCTGGTCATGTGAACAGTTGTATAGCGTCTTTTGTGGCTCCCGCGGGAGCTTTACAGTATTTGTTTTATTATTTTTATATTGAGGATTATGGGAAATGTGAGATCCAGCCTTACTAGGAACATGACTCATACTGCTGACTCAAAGTCAGGATATGTCTTTTTGTTGTGTTTTGTTGTTTTTTGGGTCATGACTCCCTTAAGATGAAAGAGTATCTTTAAATGAGGGCATTATTATTATCATTATTATTATAGGTTTAAAGGTGCTTTGTCGTCTTATTAAGAGTTAAAGTGGTAAAACACTGCAGGTTTATTTAGAGAGGACATTTCAACAAGTGCTTTACCTAAAATATAAAAAGCATAAAAGTACAATTTAAAAGGAGAAACTTCTTAAATTAAAATTAATAAGATTAAAAATAAATTGGAATTAAAAACAAAAAAAGGGAGAATAATCAAAACTTAAAATTAAGAACAAGTGCATATGTTTCTGATGATTTATAGCACGTTATAATCTACTACAACTGTCATGGCCGTTTATTCCATAGAGATGTGCTCATTTTGCACTTTTTTCCCCTTTTTTTGGTTATTATTTGTGTTTTTGCTGTTATTTTGTCTTTCATTGTTTTATCTCCTTAAAAACGAAAGGATTCCTCCCAAGGGCTTTATCCTAATCCGTAAAAAAATGTTTGCAAATGTTGCCATGGTAACCGATCATAAGGCGAGTTAAAAACCATCTTGACCTTAAATGATCGATTCTCAAAATACAGTAAAATCAGGTCGGACTTTTTCTATTGAGTAATAAATTGATTTTCCATTGATTAGTGTTTAACTCAGCCAACACTGATCATTGTATTCATCAACCACAAATGGCATCAGTGCGTTACTGTTAGTTGGTTTATTTTAAAGAAAACATCTTTTTTTCCAATGATTTTCTGAAGAACGGCATGTCTTTTTCACACACACACACACACACACACACACACACACACACACACACACACACACAGGGAGTTTCCTGTTACAGTGGGCAGGAGCAGAAGGGGAGGAGTGAGGAGGAAGAGGGAAAAAGTGGGAGGAGGAGAGAGAAGGAATGTCCGAGAGAGAGAGAGAGGAGGGAACAGTGACTCTGCTGGGAAGTAGAAACCTCTCAGAAGGAGGCGTGTGACACATTCACTCTTCAACTCTTCAACCGAGCGGCAGCTCCGGAGGAACCGAGGATCAAATCGACCGGATCGTCGCCACGGAGACGGGGAGACCAGAACCCTTAGCGACCGTCTTGAAGACTGGAAGCCAGACCCACTGGTTTAAAGCTGTTGGGTTGTTCGATTGATTGATTGATCGACTAATTGGAAGCCGGGTGTTATTGGGAAGTTCAGCAACTCGTTGAGGGATTGGAGATGTTTTAGAAAGATTTGACAACTCGGATCCGGTTGGGAGTTTGATTGGATCGATCGATCGATCGGAGGAGGGATGAGCGCGGCCGGAGAGGTGGTGTGCGAAGGCTGGCTGCGAAAGTCGCCCCCCGAGAAGAAGCTGCGGCGCTACGTGAGTAAATACGTCCGTGCACGTGCCGTCCGAGAACAAACGGACCTCGTCACAGTCCGGACTGTGATTCGATTATTTCATCACTGAGTCATGAACTAATTAAAAGAGATTACAGCTCATGTAGTCACATCCCAAGGTGATAATCTATTATATCTATTTATAGGCATGTTATATTATTATTTATCTGAAGTTTGTGCTTATCCTTAAATGACCTTGATGCTTAAATAGCAGAAACATGCAAATTCACGCCGTGTCCTTCACTTTCCCGTCTTCATTAGCGTTTTCCTAATAAGGGAAACGCCATCGTGCAGAGAAACAACTGTTTATTACTAAGCTGAGCTACAAGAATCCGTGGCTCCGTGCCCGACGCTGGATACCAGAGACCTGCAGATGTTTTGAGTTTTTAAGGAATTCGTCTGACTTCAACTTTATTTATTTACACCGACGCTGAGTGCTGCTCTGTTTAGACTGATATTGATTTACTATTTGTTTAATATGCAGGGGTTGATCTAGTTAGGACAAAAATAGGACTTTTATTTTGAAAGAGGACCATCTATAAAATGTCAGCATGGGGCTGTTTGTCCAACAGCACAAAGCTTGCTTTCCAGTAAAGAAGCAGCACGCACACACACACACACACACACACACACACACACACACACGCTGCATATCTGGCATGCCTGGCCAGTGAGTTGAGCTAATCTCATCTCTCCCCTCCATATTTTCCCTCGCTCTTTCTGCCTTTCTTCCTTTCCAGAAGGAATATTATTTTATATTAAATATTTCTCTTATTCGTTTACTTTCTCTTCCTCTAGTCCAGCCAAACACTGTTTTCTCATGTATGGAAAGCGAAGGGGGGGATGATTAAGGAAGAAGAAAAGAGGAATTTCTGTATAAAGACACTGAGAGAACATTTCCAGAAAAGAAGTGATGGAAGGAGAAATTAAACCGCCCTGAGAGGTTGATCTGTTGTGATGATGATGACTTTTTTTCCCACAATCCCTAAGTGCTGTGAACTCATCGTCATCCCAGCAGGGGGAAAGTTTCCGAACTTATACGAATAAAGTTATACGAATAAAGTTTTGAATCGTAACAGGTGGGAGTAAAGGGGGAAAGAAGGAGAAGCAAAGAAGAGTTTGTGTACATTCAGCTCCGGGTTTCATCTCCATGTGGGTGTATACAACCCAGTGTGTACACACACACACACACTGCCGGGCAGCTGTGTGTCTACTGTCAACACACACACACACTCGCACGAAGCAGAATAAGTGTGTGTGTGTGTTTCGTTTGTTCGCATGTGCGTGTTAAGCTTTGGGCCAAAGTTCATGGATTGTAGCTCGTCATACACTCCCTGTTCTGTTCAAAGCTGTGTGTGTGTGTGTGTGTGTGTGTGTGTGTGTGTGTGTGTGTGTGTGTGTGTGTGTGTGTGTGTGTGTGTGTGTGTGTGTGTGTGTGTGTGTGTGTGTGTGTGTGTGTTCCCAGAGTTATGTAATGAACTAATCGCTCTCAGCTGGGCCGGTTTGGAAGAGGAGGCCTCCCTCAAGATTTAGAAGATTTGGAGACACACACAATAACACACACACACACACACACACACACACACACATTGGAACAAAACTGAGGAAAATGATGAAAAATTACACCTCATCACACCAAAGATCAGCCACAGTTTAAGGACACCTCATCGATCTATACACGTCCTGTGCTCCAGATGTCACAGGTTCAATCCTCAGACTGTAGATAAAAGTCTAGTTTTTACTTTAAATTACGATTTTAATTCATTTTACGTTTAATTCTGTTGTCTTTTAAACTGTAAATAATGTTTTATTTCAGTTCTGCAATCGTCATATTGAAAGCGACGCGATGCCACATGAGAACGGAGCTTTTAAGACGTAGAACAAGAGGAATAGATCAGTAAATAAGGAAGTGAAAGGCGGGACGTTTGTTACTCAGGTTCGCTGTTAATTTTGGTTTAGAGGCAGGATGGAGGAAGCGCGGTTTTAGATCCATTGTGGCGTCTTCCTGCCCGGGGGTCAGAGGTCAGAGGAGTAAACAAAACAAAAAAGAGGGAAGGAGGAACGAGGTGCACGGAGATTAGAGAAGGAGCGAGGAAGAGGAAAGATTATCAGCCTTAAATTCACCTTGGAGATAACAGGGGCAGCTCGGTGTGGATGAAAAGGGAAAATATGACTTCGTGCACACGTTGCTAATCAGGTTTTATCAGCAGCGGTTTAACCTCCGCACTTCAAAGCAGACTCGCTTTTTTAATCTGGTGTCTGTGGAGACACTCCCTGCTGACCGGATGACTCAGACTCAGCATATAGTCAGAGTTTAGCTCTCTGCTAACATGGACTGTGGATAAAATAATGGAATGTTGTGGCTCGTCTAGACGATGGATCATATTCTGAGTCATTTCACGTATTAATTCAGTTTTAATTAAAAAAAATAAAAGCAACAGATGTACAGATATTAAAATTATTAAATTTACTTCAATTAAAATGTTTTGTCATAAAACCAGTGAAAATAAAGTTGTTGTTTGAAGTGTTAACGGCAGGTTGAAGTGTTCACGGCAGGTTGATATGTTCATGGCAGGTTGAAGTGTTCACAGCAGGTTGAAGTGTTCACAGCAGGTTGAACAGTTCATAGCAGCTTGAAGTGTTCATGGCAGGTTGAACAGTTCATGGCAGGTTGAAGTGTTCATAGCAGGTTGAAATGTTCATGGCAGGTTGAAGTGTTCACAGCAGGTTGAAGTGTTCACAGCAGGTTGAAGTGTTCACGGCAGGTTGAAGTGTTCACAGCAGGTTGAACAGTTCATAGCAGCTTGAAGTGTTCACGGCAGGTTGAACAGTTCATGGCAGGTTGAAGTGTTCACAGCAGGTTGAACAGTTCATGGCAGGTTGAAGTGTTCATGGCAGGTTGAAGTGTTCACAGCAGGTTGAACAGTTCATAGCAGCTTGAAGTGTTCACGGCAGGTTGAACAGTTCACAGCAGGTTGAACAGTTCATGGCAGGTTGAAGTGTTCATGGCAGGTTGAAGTGTTCACAGCAGGTTGAACAGTTCATGGCAGGTTGAAGTGTTCAGGGCAGGTTGAACAGTTCATGGCAGGTTGAAATGTTCACAGCAGTTTGAAGTGTTCACAGCAGGTTGAACAGTTCATAGCAGGTTGAAGTGTTCACGGCAGGTTGAACAGTTCATAGCAGGTTGAAGTGTTCAGGGCAGGTTGAACAGTTCATGGCAGGTTGAAGTGTTCATGGCAGGTTGAAGTGTTCACAGCAGGTTGAACAGTTCATGGCAGGTTGAAGTGTTCATGGCAGGTTGAAGTGTTCACAGCAGGTTGAAGTGTTCACAGCAGCTTGAAGTGTTCACGGCAGGTTGAACAGTTCACGGCAGCTTGAAGTGTTCATGGCAGGTTGAAGTGTTCACGGCAGGTTGAACAGTTCATGGCAGGTTGAAGTGTTCACGGCAGGTTGAACAGTTCATGGCAGGTTGAAGTGTTCACGGCAGGTTGAACAGTTCATGGCAGGTTGAAGTGTTCACGGCAGGTTGAACAGTTCATGGCAGGTTAAAGTGTTCGCGGCAGGTCGAAGACTTCTTGTCATTTTTTAACTTTTATTTTAATTTAGAATCTGTAGTTTTAGTGTTTTATTGTAATTTAGAATCAGGGGTTTCAGTGATTTCATTTTTATTTAAGTTTTAACCAGAGGATTTAGTGTTTTAATATAAATCACAAGTCAAAACAGAGCTAATTTTATCTTAATATATAGTGAAGAATCATCATTACTACAGAGAATTAATGGAAATTTCTAAACTTTTGTGAAATGTTTGAGTGTTTGAACTTTGCCGTGTAGCAAAATATGGTCGTGTTAGTTGTTTCTGACCTGCTGTTTCATTTGGCCCAAAGCCTGAAGACGACTGATCATCAAACAGAGCGAAGAGAATAAAAGCACACACACACACACACACACACACATCTACTACCATCTCTGAGCGGCATTTCCTCTTCAGCTACTTCCTCTTCCTGTCTGTGTTTGGAGAGAGAGAGAGAGAATTTACTTTAATTGTTGTGCAGTTGATCCCTGTCACACAAACACATGGACTTTGGTTTTTTCTGAGAAACGCCATTAAACAGGGATAAAAAGAAAAACTAAATCTCACACACACACACACACACACACACACACACACACACAGTAATTAGTGGCACAATCAGAAGCACAGAAGCTCAAATCTAAATTCTAGGATTCTTTTAATCAGATAAACAAACATGCTATCAACTAGTTTTATATTCTAGGTGGATTATAATTTTATCTTTTTTTGGGTACAAAACACTTTTCCCAGTTAAACTATTGCTAGTTTTATGTGTGTAAATTGTATTGATCGATATTGATTGAGATATCGATCAATACATTTTATGCCTAATGACCTACTTTTAGAATAAATAACGAATAATTATCTATGTAAGGGATAATTAATAGAATAAGAGATGATTCTCACCCTGTAATTAGGGATCAATACCCAAATAGCCTATGTGGTCAAGTTTCGTTTATATTGATCGATATTGATAATTATTTATGATTATCTTGGGGACATTTTATGATTAATAACTTATTTTTAATAAGTAAATGTAGAGGCGTGATAATATATTTCATATCAGTCAATAATGATGATTTTTATTGATCTATTTTACAACCAGGAGGAAAAAAGGCTGAATGTAATCACTTTATATTGATTTGTAGTTTGTCTGTTAATTGTTGATTTAATTATTGATCCGTTATTATAGGAAATATGGTGTTTATGAGCCAAGGAGGACCTTAAGTGAAACTATTATATTCAACTATTTCCTTGTTGTATTGATGATGTGGATATTGAAAATACTATTGAATTATTGGCCTGACCTGACGACATCCAGCCTGTACTTTGTGTATTTACTAGTTAGCTAATGTTAGCATGCTAGCAAGCTAAAACATCTTATATACCTCTCTGCAGGCATGGAAGAGACGTTGGTTCGTGCTGCGTAGCGGTCGGCTGAGCGGCGAGCCGGACGTCCTGCAGTACTACAAGAACCAGCAGTCCCGCCGGCCAATCAGGACCATCAACCTCAACCTGTGTGAACAGGTAAAGTTACTGATTTTTATATCCAGCACAAGTTGATCTTGAATGGACCGGTCAAACACCTACAAATGTCTGTGAACAAATGGCCACTTTATCATCCAGTGGACATGATTAGCTCTTCTAGCGAGCTGCTTCTGGCCCCTGGGCCACATGTTTGACAGCCCTGATCTAGTCTGTGTTTAATTCCTGTTTTTTGAATTGAACGACCTGCATGCTTCACTACTTAGAACTAACCGTAATGGACGTTTCCTCCTCCAGGTGGACGCCGGCCTGTCGTTCACTAAGAAAGAGCTGGAGAACAGCTTCGTGTTCGACCTGAGGACGGAGGAGAGGACGTGGTACCTGGTGGCCGAGTCCGAGGACGACATGAACCGCTGGGTGTCGTCCATCTGCCTGCTGTGTGGCTTCAACCCAACGGACGACAGCTACGGTGAATAGTCAAAACTTAGAGACACATAGTTGGTTTTGGAGAGATTGCTTCATTCCTCTTGTTAAATATGGCCTACATTACCCAGAATGCAACTAAACCACTGACAGTTCAGTTACAGCCTGAGATTCGGCAGAGATTCTAAGCTACAGACGTCTCGCTTCTTCCAAATTCCCTCATATTTTTTTACTTTTCAGGATGCCGACTCATCACCTGAGTCAGCTACTCTCATATATATGACAAAAACTCCAACACCCACAATACCCTGCGGAACCATACAGGAACTTGGTGTTCTATCGTCTTTTTCACCATCTCACATGGTCTCTTTGTCCTCCAGTTCCAGAGAGACCTCCTGCCTCTGTCCCATCCTCCATCGGTGGCACCGCCGCCATCACCACGGCAACAGTCCCGCCCCCCTATGACCCGGTTAACGTGCGACACCTGGAACCCGACGGCAGCATAGAAGAAGACTACCTGTGGCTATCGCACTGCCAGAGTCACATCAGGTAAAGCCAATATGATAAATATGGAGGATACTGTATTACCTGTTTGTTCCAGGATGGATTAAATAATAATATCTAATACTATAGTACTTACTATAATAGTTGGCATCTAATCAATTAATTGTTGCAGCTCTACTGTAGAGTCACTTTTTCCACTTTGGTTCCAGATTAAATCGTCTGAAGGTGAATCAACAGTGAGTGAGCTGCAGGTTCAGGCGTGTTGATCTCAGGATTATCGGAGCCTGGATCACACACATTCAAACAAACTGTCATGGGACGGATCACCGGAATAACACAAGACTTCGATTTTAATCTTAGGTGGTTTTGGTTGTGATTCGCCTCACTGGAGAGATATTTGAGTCAGAAAAAAGCTGCATCTTAAATCCTCAGCAGCATCTTATTACCTTCACCAAGGAGGTTATGTTTTAGCTGGTGTTTGTCTGTTTTCTTAGCAAAATACCTCGAAAAGTACTGGCCGGATTTTTGTCAAAATTTCAGCGAATGTTGGTAATGGTACCCTGAACAGATGATTATATTTTAGTAATGATCCTAGTTTATACTTCGAATGCACAAGGTCTGCATCATGTCGATAGCGTAGCTATGCAGATAATGCAGATTTTTCCCCAGTGGCCACTCGTGGTACTGCAACAAAAAAAATCCCATGCGACCAAAAAATCATTTTTTTCCCCATAGACTGTAACAGTAAAAGAGAAGCCGATAAAACTGTTGATTTACGCATTCTCATCGGCCCCCAGGGCATGATGGGAGGCCCCAAAGCATCATGGGAGGTGACTCTACTGATCAGTCTATGGGTCGCATAACCTGGAAATAAACAGGTCAGGAACTTTTGCAGCGCTTGCGCCAGGCAAGCAACTTCCATTGAATTGAATGGCGGCCATTTTTCAGTCCGGTATCCAGTTGTATATTACATCCATGGTAGCTACATATGCAGAAGTATAAACTCGGTTTGACTCCCCCTAGAAGGTTGGTCACATTATGCTTGGTGGAGGTCTGTGCTCTTCTAGTTTTCATAGAATTTTATTTTTCATCCCTTTAACTTGTTATTTTCTCTGCCTCCAGGCCTCCGTTAGGTTCCTCCACCTCTCTAGAAACCGACTACAGCGACAGCCTCTACCTTCCTCCCTCCACCACTGACTCCTCCTCCTCCTCTTCCTCTTCGCCGTCCCTCCTTCCCAACGGCCTCCCGCCCGCCGCCTCCTCCTCTTCCTCCGGCTTTAGAGCCGCCCCGTGGACATCGCTCCCCCTCAGCCAATCCCTAGATGCCGGGACGACCTCTGACCTCCAGAGACGAGCCGGCCGACCTCGCTGCCACCCCTCGCCGCACCCCAGGAAGCACTCGCTAGATTTCCACCTGCGTCCCGTGGCGGTGCCGCTGGGTACCGACGGGCACCCGAGCGCCCCCAGCGGTTACCAGGTCCCCCGCCCGGCGTCCACGCCTCAGCCGCACCCCCCTCGCCGCCCGTCCTCCACGCCCAGCGTGGACTCCCTGACCCAGGCGGAGCTCCACGCCTCCACCGCGGCTCCTCCTCCTCGCCCGCCGAAGCCCTCGGCCGTCGCAGCCCAGGGATCGAACTCCGAGTCGGAGCGGAGGGACGGATGTGCGGAGGCGGGAGGAGGAGGAGTTCCAACAAGGTGCAACCCTGCCGCTATACCAGGACGCACACAGACGGGTAAAGTTTAAAGACCCTTCTCCTCACGTCTCCTTGTAATAGTAAAATGTCTTTTTAGTCCACAACCCAAAGATCATCAGTTTACTATTTTTGAAGAATTGATTAATCGACTAATCATTGCAGCCCTATTTTCCGTCACGTGCCTGAACACGGATCATACTTTTATTTATGTTTAATAATAAACTCCCAGCAGCTTAGTTCAAACCTGACGTCAGACGGCTCTAAAGAGGCCTCGGTGGATTATGGATTTACAGCTGGAACAATTAGTGCCTGTTTGATTAGCATTACGTCCAATAAGAGAACAAGAATTTGGACCCCGCAACGCCATGGAGATTATTGGATTTATAATTTGTTCAGTAACAGAAGGAGACACGAGAGAGGCTGGAATATAAAAGTATAGAAATGCTAGTAATAGTTAATATAACAATGTCTATTCCATGTTTGATTAGGGGGTTTTTAGGCTTTTTTAATTAATTCCTTTAAATAGTAAAAGAAGATTAAGTCAAAGTGTTTGGCGTTTCCTCACTTGTTGGTGTGGTTTAATCATATTGTCTGTGTTTTCCAGGCTGTGAGTCATTTCACGTCCCTCGCTCTCTGTCTGACAGAGCCAGCATCTTCGAGTTCAGCGAGAGCTTCAACAGCTACTTCGTAAGTTCAGTGGTTTTCATTTTCTGCTTTTCTGTCCCTTGTTTTATAATTTTGATTTTATACATTGGTCATTTCAGACCCGTTCTTCTCTCCTGGTCTTCTTGATATTTCTCTTCATCTCTCCTGTTTTTTATATGTTTTTCTCTCCATGTCTCCTCATTTCTTGACGTTTCTCATGGTGTTTTGATGTTTCTCTCCATCTCTTCTGGTTTCTTGATGCTTTTCTCTCCTTTTCTCTTGTTCCTTTGAGGTTTCTCTTCATGTCTTCTGGTTTTTTGATGTTTCTCTCTGTCTCTCCTGATTTCTCAAGGTTCCTCTCTCCATCTCTCCTGGTTCTTGATGTTTCTCTCTCCTTTTCTTCTGGTTTTTCAATGTTTCTCTCCTGTTTTTTTGATTTTTCTCTACGTCTCTCAACATTTCTGTCCATCTCTCCTGGTTTCTTGAGGTTTCTCTCTCTATCTCTCCTGGTTTTTCGATGTTTCTGTCCATCTCTCCTGGTTTCTCGATGTTTCTCTCCATCTCTCCTGGTTTCTCGATGTTTCTGTCCATCTCTCCTGGTTTTTCGATGTTTCTGTCCATCTCTCCTGGTTTCTCGATGTTTCTCTCTCCATCTCTCCTGGTTTCTCAACATTTATGTCCATCTCTCCTGGTTTCTCAACATTTATATCCATGTCTCTTGGTTTCTCGATGTTTCTCTCTCCATCTCTCCTGGTTTCTCAACATTTATGTCCATCTCTCCTACTTTCTCGATGTCTCTCTCCATCTCTCCTGGTTTCTTGAGGTTTCTCTCCATCTCTCCTGGTTTCTCGATGGTTCTCTCTCCATCTCTCCTGGTTCTTAATGTTTCTCTCTATCTCCCAGGTTAATAAAGGGATGGTACCACTGGGTAGTGTTTGTTCTGAAGAGGATGATGTGGATGAAAACTATGTTCCAATGAGTGCCGCCACCACTGAGCCTCCTGTTGCACCAAGGTGAGTCAAATATAAGATACGATGTAAAACATAAACTGTATTGATTCTAGTGTCTTCAGGGAATTTGGCATTTGACTTCCTAATTCCTTCTCTGGTTCCAGGGTTCCTCCAGCTCATTCCTCAGCGTCCTCTGACCCCCTCCAGCTCCAGGACCCCAACTATGTCCCCATGACCCCCCTCAACCCCTGCGTTCCCGCCGCCGGGGACCTGGCGTCCCTGGGTAGGCAGGTGCCCCCTCCCGCCCACATGGGCTTCCGTAACTCCCCGTTGACCCCCGTCTCGACCCTCACCCCGCCGCTCAGGAGGCACGCCGTGAACGCCGGGGCGGAGGTCGAGGCCACGCCCCCTCCCATCCACCGCAACCTGAAGCCACAACGCAGAGGTGAGGACGAGCCCGTCGGCCGTTTACAGCACTTGTCACACATACAGCTCTGGAAACAAATAAGAGACGGCTGCGTTTTCCTCCTGAAATCAGCATCTCTACGTGTATTCCAGCCGTTCCATTCTACTTAGAGGTACCAGGAGTGGAATAAAGTCACCACAGAACAATAGTAGCTTGATGCTTTCTGATGTGTCTGCAGGAGTTTCTGTCTCTCATCCTGCAGAGAGAACCGACGGCCAGGCTGCTGCAGAACCGACGCACAAAACCAGAGGTAGAATCTCTCATTATAGATCAATGATACAATACGTTATAGATATCCTATCACTCTATTATTAGCATTGTATCGTATATCTATATATGGAAAGACCCAAACCCAAAGATCATCAGTTTACTATTATAGAAGATTAAAGAAACCAGGAAATAATCAGATTTTAGAAGCTGGAACCAGAGAATTTGGACATTTTCTTCTTAGAAATGACTCAAATCAATTTATCAATTATAATCAATAGTTACAGTAATGTAATAGTTGGCAACTAATCGATTAATTGTTGAAGCTCTTTGAAATGGTTGTATTATAATAAAAAAAATATTCTGCAATGTGCATCACAATATGGATTTTAGGCCATACTGCTAATCCCTAATTGGTAATTTTACAGTTTATTCATTCATATATCAAGCAACAATAATCATAAATCATCTAAAATACATGTAACCTGCTTCAATATCAATGATGAGGTAATGCAGCTTCTTTACTTGAATCAAATACTGTATATTTCAGCTTCATCAGACTATTTCCATTGACAGGAGAGAGCAGGAAAACAGTCTGCGTTTTTGTTTCCTTTCTACTAAATAATTCCCGTTTTACTTTACTTCATCCTGTTCTGCTCAGTGAAGCAGGTTTCTGCCTGTTTGAACGGTAAGAAAACACACTTCAGCCGCAGAAACTGAAAAGTTAAACTAAAACGACTCAAACTCCGTCTCCCTTCGACCTCTTTTAGCTTTAATTATTTACCGGCTTCCACTTTGCTCAACAGGGCTGCAGCAGCAGGGCATGACAGCTACACACACACATATAGTTCCATTTATAGACTCACAGCATATAGAAGCATAAATATTAATAAAGCTTTGTGTAAAAGCAGCAAACTGCTGTCTTACAGTTATGGTTTATTTCCCACAAACTTTTAAAGTTTCATTTGTAAATTAGTTTTCTGCGTCTTTATTATAATTGTATGTATAGAAAAAGAGAATAATGTTTTCCTCAGACAAACAACATTGTGAGGGTGTTTTTTTCATCAGGACTTTTAAGTAGCAGCTACTCGAGCACAACCTTAATACATCTCCATCTTAAATCTCTGGACACACACAGTAGAGCTGATATCAATATTATCTGAGCAAGCACAGGATGAAAAACGACAGATATCCATCACAGCACTGGTCTTTAAATAGAGGGTTTGTATTTGCTCTAAAATAAACTATGAGTACATTTGTATTTCAATGATATGCACAAATAGCTAAATAAAACAGCTAAATGCATTTAAAGCTCTCATACCGTGCTGCCATGCACGAGCAAGCTAGCGACATAAGTAGTTTTCACTTCGTTAAATATGGTTGAAACAACTTAAATGAAAAAAAAAGAAAATTACTTTTATAAACAACTTAACAAGAAACTGCTAAAAAATAATAATAACTTAAAACAGTTAAACAAAGAAAAAGTTAAGCCAACTGTTAGCATAATGCTAAAGTAATAGCAACAGTCAACACAGCTATAAATTGCACGTTTTTAAACGTTTAAATGTTTGCTGGGAACCTAACAAACCACTACAAAACACAGCTATAAATCACCGTTTTTTTAATAAAACAATGTACAAAGTAAACCGCAGTCAGTTAAGCACAAAAGGAGTGTTTTTTTCACTGTTAGCATGATGCTAAAGTAATAGCAACTTACCGGTCCAGGAGATAAACGTCAAGCTCCGAGTCCAACTTCAAGCAACAAATGTTGAACCGAGATTTAATCACGTTTTGCGTCGTTTTTTTTCTCGGTTAAATTCTTTAGTTTACTTCCTCTTCATTTTTGTTTGCTAGCTTAGCTAATTAAACTGACATTAGCGACTTTAGCTACGAGCTACAGCTGCGGAGCTGTGACGTGCACACGCAGACCTGAAAAAAACAAGAGACACGCCCACTTTTCGGAATGAGCTGTGATTGGCCGAGACCTCCCCCCGACTTTCTAACATGAGCTGTGATTGGCTGAAACTTTCTCAGGCTGTTTACAATCCGTCATATCAATTTCATTACGAAATAGTGAAATTATTATGTTTTTATTGGGAAATAAAATGGATTGTGCTGGTAAATTAAATACAGTAACCAAAATAATCTATATACATATTAATTATGTGTATATAGATTATTATAATATACTGTACATCATAGCAATATAATGCAATATATGACTGAAATGCATCAGTATATATATATATATATATATATATATATATATATATATATATATATATATATATATATATATATATACTGATTACAAATGTTAGCATAAAAATCTAGAAAAAGGTTCCATTAGTAGTGGTGCTGTTAGTTTCTTATCTAACTTGTAGTTTCCTGTTGCTCTATCAGTAATAAATACATGTCTGTGTGTGTGTGTGTGTGTGTGTGTTTAATGCATGTTTTTTTATTATCTTCTTGTCCCACTACTAAAATATATACAAATTCTTTGTCTGTCCCAGTGAAACCAGCTCCTCTGGACATCACTCCAGTGCAGCAGGACTGGCAGGAAGTCCCGCCCCCTGTCCGCTCACCTGTCACTCGAACCTTCACGCGAGAGTAAGTGTGTGTGTGTGTGTGTGTGTGTGTGTGTGTGTGTGTGTGTGTGTGTGTGTGTGTGTGTGTGTGTGTGTGTGTGAAAAAAATTATTACCTATTATATTTATATTACATGTATATCTATGTTTATGGTTATTTTCACATATTCATTATATTTATATTTAGCAGTGTGCTGCCCTCATGTGGTGGTGAAGCGGTACTGCAACTAAATTCTACTACAGTAGTAGATGGTAAAAGAAAGTATATAAAAAGAAAAAAGTAATATAAAAAGTATAAAGTAGCCTCAGGTGAGAGTATAAAGAGAAGTTTTAAAAGATATCTATTATTAATAATGCTTGTATTACTATTTATTAATTAATTTATTTTATAATTAATTCAAATTAGGAATAGGAATCAGGCATCATGTGTAGTAGTGCATAGTTTTGGGGGTAATTGATATTTTCCTGAATGTTTCAGTCCTTCCAGTCAGCGTTCAGTCCGGCCGACCTCAGCAGCCCACAGCTCTTCTCCATCCTCTGATTCCGATGACCCCGACGACAGCTACATCGCCATGACGACGTCCAGCCTCAGCTTCAGCACCGGGGAACAGGTAAAAAAAAAACTCTCCTAAATGAAATATAAACATTTAAAACACTTTCTTCCTTCTTCGTCCAACTGATTTTCCTTCCTAGACCCCTTATATCTATTTAACCAAACCGTGTGTGTGTGTGTGTGTGTGTGTGTGTGTAGTCCCTGAGGCTGATGCTGCACCGCTCCTCAGAAGGCGGCTTCAGCAGCCCGCTACTACGGCGAGCCAGAGGGGACAAACAGGTGGAGTACCTGGACCTGGACCTCCACACGGGACACTCCACCACAACCAGACAGGTAACTCACGTAAATGAGTTAAATTACATCAATGAATTACAACTTTTGACCCATAACATGACAGGAGGGTTAAGAACAAATGGTTCTTATAGGTTAAAGTCATAATCAGCATATAATAAATGAGAATTCTGCTTTCTGTTCAGAAACGCTGCACGGCGGAGGGCGGCGCCAACGACGACAAGCAGGCCGGAGCGGGGGAGGAGCGCGCACGTGGCGGGCGCACACGTGTGGACTACGTGGTGGTGGACCCCAAAAGGACCAAGGCCCTGAGGAACACCAGAGAAGCATGGCATGATGGGAGGATGTCCACGGAGAAGGAGAAAAGCTAGAGAAAGAAAGAAAGCAAATGACTCCATGGTAACAGAATTAGACTTAGCCGAGGTAATCTGATTACTATTCTAAGAGAATGAATCCCCTCAAAACCAGCAATGTCTCTGAGGAGTCGCTCCTGCTGAAGATGCACGTCTTTAATCAGAAAAAAAAGGAGGAAATGAGGATTTGGGACTATTTTCAGTGGTGGATGAATCTGCCGCTTTACCGAAGAATAGCTGGAACCACGGAGCTCAGCAGCACAGATATGATTTATCAGGATTTATCACAGACATGAATCAATTCATTGTTGGTTTTGGTCTTTAAAGTAAAAAAAAAAAAACATCAAATCAACCAGATTACAAGAGTAACAAGAGTCTGGATTGAAAAGTTGCTCCTTTTTTCCTCTTTTTTTTTTATCCAGGTTAGATTTTCTCTCTCCTGTAACATTTCACTGTGATTTAACTGTAATCACCAATAAAGACTGATCGATAGATTTAAATGCATCCTCTGCAGTGTAAAAGAAGAAAGAGTCCAATATTTCTGTATTTATTCTGAGGCTTTAACTCCGCCTCCCTGGACTTTTCACTCTGTTTTCTGTGATTGATGTAATCTGTGATCATTGATTCTGTGAGAAATACACAGTGAAGGAATGAAAAAAACGGAGTTTGTCGTGTTAATTAGTACGAGTCGATACACTATAATTATATTTATAAGCAGCTGAATGACAGGATGTGTGAGTATGGGTATTTTCTTATGAGAAATATGGGTATTTTAAACCTGCAGTTCCTCTAGTGGCCACTAGATGCTGAGAGTCAGTCACACCTACAGGCAATTTAGAGTCTCCAATTAACCTCAGCATGTTTTTGGACTGTGGGAGGAAGCCGGAGTACCTGGTGAAAACCCACGCAGACACGGGGAGAACATGCAAACTCCACACAGAAAGGTCCCAGACCCAGGACCAAGGAGGTCTTGAACCTGCGACCTTCTTGCTGTGAGGCAACAGCGCTAACCCCTGCGCCACCGTGTCGCCCCTGATGCTGAGACTCATTATAATCATTCACAATCAGCAGCTGCCTTCAAATTATAGGCCACTGACCTGATAGTTGTCCAAAAGACAATGACACAAAAGGTCATTGCTAAAGAGGCTGGCTGTTCACAGAGGGTACAAGCAATAGGGATAACCACAATGCAATGGAGGGCGACACGGTGGGGCAGGGGTTAGCGTTGTTGCCTCACAGCAAGAAGGTCGCAGGTTCAAGACCTCCTTGGTCCTGGGTGGACGATTGGCTGGTGTGTATCCTTGCCTCTCACTGTAACATGCTGGTATTGGCTCCAGCAGACCATGTGACCCTAATGAGGAATAAGCAGGTATAGAAAATGACTGACTGACAATGCAATGGAATTCCAATGGTTCATGATATTCTAAGGCTGCAGCTATGTGTTTCTGTCACAAGATGGCGCTAATAAACCCTTCAGTCAGTTAAACGATATGAAAAATATGACATGACACAAGCCTGAGGAAATAACTGCATAAATATGTAAATAAATTTTAAAAAGAATGCATTTTATAGGAGGCTATTTCTAGTAAGTATTAAGAGAAATTTTGAAAATTTATTGAAATGAAAATATGCGATTTTAAAGGGACGTTATATTCATTCATTCATGAAAAACTCTGATACAAAAAACAACATAATTCTTCATATTATCACATATAAAGTGCATAGTTTAAGCAGAAGTTTGAGGATTTTCAGGATTAAACCAGAGACAACATGAAGGACGGCTCTGTTCATGTGACTGCAGAGGAATGACTTTGGTTCTAAAGAGAAATGTGCATTTCTTGGAATACTAACTCCCAGTATCAGAGATTTGTGACGTTCTATATATTTATGGTAAATTTATTCCTCATTTGAATAAATCAGCTTGGCAGTTTTTGCTGTTTTTGTGCTTAATATCACATATTTAGTCTTTTTATTTACATATATCAGTTATAACTTTGCTAGTTATACATTTTCCTTGGTTTTCTTGACTATTTTAAGGTTAATAAGCCTGATGTGACAGTTGTTTTACATCAGTTTAATTAAGAATTGTGGTGGGAACAGGTTAAATGTAATATAGGACACGTTATTTAGGGCCTGCGTCAGTTTAAGCTGAGGTTAAAGCTGGAAATGAGGAATTATTCACATTTAACATTTAAAGGGGCAGCGACACCAGAGTCACGGTGGCTTCTTATGGGTTAAAGGTTAAAGCTGAATGACACAGTGACGACAGACATGGAGCAGGAGCAACTTTTCCTGATCCTGCCTGAACAGCCTGAAGACTTCATCACATCCTGTAGGAAGGTGGACGAGCTCCTCACATTTATAGCATGAAGTTAACATGGGGAACATTTCTCTGATCCAGCTGCTGAGATCTGAGTTTTACTGTCAATCAGAGAATGAAGAGAACAGATCCAGCTGCTGCTGCTGCTGTCAGTACTAGTCCATAAGACAGGACCATACAGCCTAGACTCACTGGATCAGCTCTAGGATCAGGATCAGGATCAGGATCAGGGTCAAGTTCAGGTGACAGACCTGTGACATTGAGGTAGAATTCGACTCTGCCCCAACCATCATCTGTGTCCAATGCACAGTCGTACCAACCAGAGTCCTCAGTCCTGAGTCTGGACATATGAAATGTGATCCGTCCTTCTCTGAGTGCGTCTATGTCGAACTGAACTCGACCTTTAAAATGTTCATGCTGATCCTCCGGTAGCTCATCGCCCTCATAGACACTAAACAGGAGCATGTATTTAACCTTTGTAAACACAGGGAACACGTCACAATATATGGAGGGTGTTTCATGTTTGGGTGAGAAGGTCCAGTCCAGTGTGATGTTGTGGTTCTCCTCTGCCTGATAGGAGGTCTGTGGGACATTCACCACTAATGTTGCTGCTGAGGAGACAGAGAGGAAACAGTAAAACAGGAGAAAGAATTGAATAGAAACACACTTTCCCAGCTGCAATAAGGTGTTTTTACTGATGTTACCACACACAGATTTAAAGGTGGAGGTCATGAAATGTGTTAGTGAGGCTGAACGTTTGTTCTGTTGTTCTACTTCATGTCAAAGTGAAGTTTAAACTGACCACAGACACAGGAGGTGAGAATGATGAGCAGCAGGATCATGGAGATCATCTTCTCCCTGTGAGAGGAGACAGAGGAGGAGTCATGGACACACGAGGTCAAAGGTCATCAAAGGAAAATCAATCTACATTCTACGAAATCTAGTTTCTCTGTGAAGACGTTTAATATTTAAACAGTTTTACTGTCTACTGCCACCAGATGGAGCTAAAACCTCATCTGTTGTTCCGTTGTTAGGGTTTGACATGTGATCACCCAGTGACAAAATTAAAAAAAAGACCAGACCCCAGCATTTCTAAGATCACCAGGCTCTAAACGTGATGCTTTCTGCTGTAGAGTTTATCAAGATGGCCACAAACCAGACTAAATCCTCTGCTCCACTTTGTCTTATCTCTACTTCACATATTATGAGTTATGGAGAAAACCCTGGATCTGATCAGATCATCCAGACTGGTGGTTATTTCCCTGAAATCGACCAGTTCATCAGTATCTAAACATCAAGTCAAAGTCAATCACTATGATGAGTTGGAACTCACATGTTCACAGGTTTTTCTCTTTAGTTTCAGACGTCTCCATCCAGAGAATTAGATCCTCTTTGTTTAAACAGCTGCTAGACACAGCTGGAAAAAAATAGATCCGTGAAGATAAGTCCAGATGTTGTTGTTTCTACATCTACTCAAGAACTTTGTCGTTTAAGCTGCAGTAAACAGGGAGGAGTGAACAACATGGAGTCCTACTGCTCAGAGAGGAGGAGGAGTCACTCAACTTCTCATATCTGAATACACGTCTACATGTGACAACCAGGGTTGCAATTATATATTTACCCTATATGGGTCTCTATTTAAAAATAATGCATGCACGCTCTCCTGGACCAGGAAAAAACACACGTTTGCATGCTGCACAGCTTCCACACACACACACACACACACACACACACACACACATAGGATCTTAAACAAGAAAATATTCAGTATGAAGTAAAGACAGAAAACAAGAGGAAGCTGGTGCTTCACTTCACTTTGTAGCATTAACAGAAGAGAGAACAATTCTCTGGACTGGAGGTTACACGTTTTTCCAGAATGTGAAATTAAAAGAACTCAGCTGAACTATGTTTATCTGATCTGAGCCTGTTGTCATGCACTGTTTACCAGATAAATCTGATAAGAGTCCAGTTTTTCCATTTCATGTCACAACAGATGAAATCTCATTCTGTTCATCTTCTTCCATCAGACAGTTTCAACAGTCTGAATTAATATAACATCCACCTGCTTTTCCAATAATCTGCATGTATGTGACCACTCTGCTGCTAAAAGGCCTGACTCCATCTGGTTCTCACTACTTTTATATCAGTTCAATAAAGATTTGATATTTTATCCTCCAGCTTGTAGGTGTAGGAATAGTTTCATATATATATATTTTATGAAAACAACATTTAGAACAATGGAGGAGCTACTTTCTTGCTACAGACTGAGATTATATATAATTTTTTTCCTCTGTGGCCCAGTGGGCGGAGCCAGTAACTAAAAAAGGAAGAAGTACCAGTCAGCAGTGCCAGCAGCTGTAACTGATGCTTTATGCTGCACCATTCAACCGATAAAAACACGCCCAACTAACTGAACATACAAAGAACCAGTTTAAAAAGCTCTGCTCAGTTCGATTTCGGTGACTTTTTGGAGACTGATGTGAAAACAGCAGTTGACATTACTACTGAACCTGAACATCCCCTGGTTGATGGTGTTAGGATCTAATTCTCTGGGTGAAGAGGATCATTTCACAGCTGTCAAACCTGAAACCTGTGAATGTGTAAGTTAGCGCGCACACACACACACACACACACAAAGATATATAAATATATACAATAACCAAAATATCTTTAGAGAATTTTAAATTAGAGTGTATATAAATGTATATGATATAAAATAACGTTTTGAGAAAGGCAGATTGAGCATTTCTATATATATTTTTTTTTATCATGCAGATGCGCAAATGCATTTCTGTCTTTATACTTATATAAAAAGCCATGTATAATATATATATATATATATATATATATATATATATATATATATACACACACACATATATTTGCAGGGTTTTGCAGTGCCAACATACTTTCAGAGTTTCAAATTGGTCACATTTACACTTTCAGAATCTGCTTTTGGCAAAGTCCCCCTTGGCTATTTACATATGGGTATTTTTTCATTTTGACAGACGTTGCAGTAGAGGCTTATTGTTCCATAAGATCATTTTGTCTTATCTCCAATGCAATAAGCTCGTCCCTCTGTTCCGCCTCTACCCAACCCCTGGATGCTCACGAAATTTACAGTTGAAAATAAGTCTTATATAGACATGTAGATATCAAACACTGAACTTTTTTATACAATAATATATTATATGTTAAATAATAAATCAGAGAGAGCAACAACACAATAACAAATAAATAAAACAACTGCATCCAAGGGAAGGCTTTCAGTTCAGTTGTGGGTGTGGATGTCTATTCTAAGGTGACTGTTTGTTCCTGTTTACTTGAACCTTCAGAAATGAATGTGTATATGAATATGATTTAAATGAAAAAAAATATCTCATTAGTAAAACCTGAATAAAAATACCCAAACCAGAAATATCACCTCATTATATTATGCTGTCTAGTAGCCTTTGTATTTCACAATGATAGGAGATAGAACCCTTATATGACAATAATATGGTAGGACAAAATCAAATACCTTATAAAATAACATATTCTAATCCTACACATTAAACCAAACAATAGAGGCATTTCCTTTTCCTATCTGTCCAGTCCTGTTTACAGTTGGGCTAACCTAGCCTAGCTTGTCGGTTTATCACGTAGCGCTGTGCTAGCAAAACAAGCTGGGAAGTGCTCAGTTCTGATGTTAGGTTGTTCAGAACTCAGAGTTCCGACGACCTAAAACGCACCATCTCGAGCAGGTTATTTTGCCTGTTCCTGCTGCAGGAACCTGATTCATAAGTGGTGATTTATCTATTGAGCCAGAGAAGGAAACAAAAAATCTGAATTTTTTTTCCCTTCAAAATCCAAAAGATAAAAATATCCAACGCCTGTTGCCTTTTCTTGATATGACAAAACTTGTTTCAACTTGCTTCAACTTTTACCAGAGGTTTTAGCTCCATCTAGTGTCAGTAGAAAGTAAAACTGTTTAAATATTAAACGTCTTCACAGAGAAACTGTAGATTTGTGATTAGTCGATGTAGATTGTTGCTGCAGGTTTACTTTCTCCCAGCCGTGATGATGACCTTTGACCTCATGTGTCCATGACTCCTCCTCTGTCTCCTCTCACAGGGAGAAGATGATCTCCATGATCCTGCTGCTCATCATTCTCACCTCCTGTGTCTGTGGTCAGTTTAAACTTCACTTTGACATGAAGTAGAACAACAGAACAAACGTTCAGCCTCACTAACACATTTCATGACCTCCACCTTTAAATCTGTGTGTGGTAACATCAGTAAAAACACCTTATTGCAGCTGGGAAAGTGTGTTTCTATTCAATTCTTTCTCCTGTTTTACTGTTTCCTCTCTGTCTCCTCAGCAGCAACATTAGTGGTGAATGTCCCACAGACCTCCTATCAGGCAGAGGAGAACCACAACATCACACTGGACTGGACCTTCTCACCCAAACATGAAACACCTTCCATATATTGTGACATGTTTACTAAGGTTAAACCTCTGATCCTGTATCATATCTATGATGGTGTTGAGGTACCAGGAGTTCAGGATGAACAGTTTAAAGGACGAGTTCAATGTGACAAAGACGCACTCAGAGAAGGACGAATCACACTTCATATGTCCAGACTCAGGACTGAGGACTCTGGTTGGTACGTCTGTGCAGTTTTGACAAACAATGGTCGGGACAAAGGAGAATGTTACCTCAATGTCACAGGTAAGAAGTTGCCTCACAGCAAGAAGGTCACAGGTTCAAGACCTCCTTGGTCCTGGGTCTGGGACCTTTCTGTGTGGAGTTTGCATGTTCTCCCCGTGTCTGCGTGGGTTTTCACCTGGTACTCCGGCTTCCTCCCACAGTCCAAAAACATGCTGAGGTTAATTGGAGATGCGAAATTACATGTAGGTGTGAGTGTGTGAGTGAATGGTGTGTGTGCCCCACGATTGGCTGGAGACCATCTGGGGTGTATCCCTGCCTCTCGCTGGGATTGGCTCCAACAGACCCCTGGGAACCAAAAGAGGACTAAGCAGGTATAGAAGATGAATGAATGTTTCTTCACGTGAGTGACACAGATGTGTTTGGTGACTTTACAGCAGCAATGGATCCACCTGAACATGAACCTGATCCTGAACCTGATCCAGTGAGTCGGGGCAGGATGGGTCTGTACTGTGGACTGGGACTGACAGCAGCAGCAGCAGCTGGATCTGTTCTCTTCATTCTCCTCCTGTTAAAACATAGATCTCAGCAGCTGGATCAGAAAAATGTTCCTGATGTTCTCTTGAAGCTATAAATGTAAGGAGCTCGTCCACCTTCCTCCAGCATGTGATGAAGTCTTCAGGTTCAGACCTGCAGAGCTGCTGCTTCTCATATGTTCTGTAAACTGGCATCAAAGTTGAATGTTTCCCTCTTTGCTCAGGAAGTTTTAAAACGCTCTGATCTCATTGCTCACATTGAGTTTTTTGTATTTAACTTGTTGGCTCTGTTCTTGTTTTTCTACGCTTTTATGAATTTGTAATATAAGTGATTTAACTATATTTTTATATTGGGATTTGTGCTATAAATAATGTAAATAATGTCAGCGTTGGTGATGCTTTCAGGTTCAAGTCTAACATGATATTCTGTCACATAACAAAAGATGCTTGAGTGTCATTAAAATGATCATAACTCATATTTTACCATTAATGCAGTTCCTACCGTTTATGTTTGTAGGGCAGCATTGTACAGAGGATGAAACGTTAGTCTTCTCTCACCTCCATCAGTGTCACTACACCAGTTATGATTGATATTTATCCTGAAGTAATGCTGTAAATAATACTAATACTAATAATACTCCATGAGTAAAATAGTAGAAATAAACCTTCCTCCTCTTATTATTTATTCCTCCTTATGTAAGAATTTACATGTCGAACATGTGAAGAATTTATTCAACATGTAAACTTCTACATATTCTGTCTACGGGTCATATTTAACCACAGTTTGGCTCCAAGAGAAGTCGTTGCTGTTGTGACTCTGCAGAGCAGCAGAGGTCAAACGTTGGGTGAGATTCCTCCTCAGTAGAAAGTGAATTGGTGCCATCTTCTGACACAGATCCTTAACTGCAGCTGAGAAACCTTTGAAACGTTAAATGTCTTCAGAGTGAAGCTGCAGACAAACGGTCCAGATTTCATTGGTGTGAACGAGTTCATCAATATCTAAACATCAGCATCATGAACGTGTCAAAGTCAAAGTCAATCACTATGATGAGTTTGAACTCACATGTTCACAGGTTTTTCTCTTTAGTTTGAGACGTCTCCATCCAGAGAATTAGATCCTCTTTGTTTAAACAGCTGCTAGACACAGCTGGAAAAAAATAGATCCGTGAAGATAAGTCCAGATGTTGTTGTTTCTACATCTACTCAAGAACTTTTAGTTGTTTACTGCAGTAAGCTGCAGTAAACAGGAGTGAGTGAACAACATGGAGTCCTACTGCTCAGAGAGGAGGAGGAGTCACTCAACTTCTCATATCTGAATACACTACATGTGACAACCAGGGTTGCAATTATATATTTACCCTATATGGGTCTCTATTTAAAAATAATGCATGCACGCTCTCCTGGACAAAGAAAAAACACACGTTTGCATGCTGCACAGCTTCCACACACACACACACACGCACACGCACGCACACACACACGCACACAGGCTCTTAAACAAGAGGAGGCTGGTGCTTCACTTCACTTTGTAGCATTAACAGCAGCAACACAATTGGGCGGAGCCAGTAGCAGAAAAATTAAGGGGTACGTGCACATATAGACATCTATGTGTGCACGTGGTGCTCTTGGCTGAACCATTGAACCGATTAAAACACGCCCCAACAAAGAAGCAGTTAAACAAGCTCAGTTTTCACAACACAGACTTTTCCCGCTATATTTAACGACTTTTTTGGGGGGGGGTTTTGGAGACTGGTGTAAAACAGCAGGTGATATTACTACTGAACCTGAAGGTCTCCTGGTTGATGGTGATAGGATTTAATTCTCTGCATGAAGACGATCATCTTAAAGCTCTTAAACATGGAACCTGAAAACCTGTGAATATGTAAGTTAGCGCGCGCACACACACACACACACACACACACACACACACACGCATTTAGGCGATCTTTGTGACCTCTCCATCTCCGTACATTACACTCTGTGTTAAATAGATAAATAGCAGACATCATCAACAGCTGCTTCATCTGCTGTGTCCATGTTTTTCTCTGCTTTTGTCTCTGCTGCAACTACATCTCCGCACATCTGCGGAAATGTGCGCTCGACTGACGACGCACCAAGTGTTAAACCGTCATGTCTAAACAGAGAGAAGTTGCGTAGCGGGATGTTGAATATTCATTTAATGTGACAAATAAAACGTTTATTTAGACTCTTTGTTTATTATTTATTTATAGTGGTTTTCTTCTATTATTTATGTATATATATATATATATATATATATATATATATATATATATATATATATATATATATATATATATATATATATATATATATATATATAAAGTTCCCCTTGGGTATTTTTTTTTTAGTTTTGACAGACGTTGCAGTAGAGGCGTTATTGTTCGATAAGAACATTCTGTCTTATCTCCAATGCAATAAACCAACCTCTACCAACTGAACCTGCAGCAGATGTGGACAGAACGAAAATATTCAGCAACATTAAGGCATAAATAACTCATAATAACTCTGAATTTACTTGTCCTATCAACACAATTTAAAAACTGCTTTATAGTTTGATGTTGGTGGATAAACGACTAAATTAACTAGAACTTACTCAACTTTCAACCGACTACTAGGTTTGTTATAAACATCATTAATATTATATTTAATTATAATCATAACTTCCATACAAAAGTAACATTATGCAGATAGACATACAATCATAATATAAGAACCTTCACATAAGCATAAAGCAGAAATGCTATAAATACAAAAACACTTTACTTTGACGGACATCAGCGGCGGCCATATTGGGACAGTACATCAACTGACTCAACATGTCACTTCACTGCAGAGCTCAAGTTTGTTAATATTCATTTATGAACAGTGTTCATACACACATATGAACATATGTTCCTGACATGAGAATCCAGGTTTGATGCTGCAGGTTTACTTTCTCCCAGCTGTGATGATGACCTTTGACCTCATGTGTCCATGACTCCTCCTCTGTCTCCTCTCACAGGGAGAAGATGATCTCCATGATCCTGCTGCTCATCATTCTCACCTCCTGTGTCTGTGGTCAGTTTAAACTTCACTTTGACATGAAGTAGAACAACAGAACAAACGTTCAGCCTCACTAACACATTTCATGACCTCCACCTTTAAATCTGTGTGTGGTAACATCAGTAAAAACACCTTATTGCAGCTGGGAAAGTGTGTTTCTATTCAATTCTTTCTCCTGTTTTACTGTTTCCTCTCTGTCTCCTCAGCAGCAACATTAGTGGTGAATGTCCCACAGACCTCCTATCAGGCAGAGGAGAACCACAACATCACACTGGACTGGACCTTCTCACCCAAACATGAAACACCCTCCATATATTGTGACATGTTCACTAAGGTTAAACCTATGATCCTGCATCATGTCTACGATTGTGTTGAGGTACCAGAGGTTCAGGATGAACAGTTTACAGGACGAGTTCAATGTGACAAAGACGCACTCAGAGAAGGACGAATCACACTTCATATGTCCAGACTCAGGACTGAGGACTCTGGTTGGTACGTCTGTGGGGTTTTAACAAATGATGGTTGGGACAAAGGAAAATGTTACCTCAATGTCACAGGTAAGAAGATTCAACTCAGCACAACTATGGAATATGTTCCACATGAATCTGTTGGTTCTTTAGTGAAATGTTGTTTCTTCACATGAGTGACACAGATGTGTTTGACTTTACAGCAGCGATGGATCCACCTGAACCTGAACCTGGACCTAGAGCTGATCCTAGACCTGATCCAGTGAGTCGGGGCAGGATGGGTCTGTACTGTGGACTGGGACTGACAGCAGCAGCAGCAGCTGGATCTGTTCTCTTCATTCTCTTCAGATCTCAGCAGCAGGATCATAGAAATGTTAACTAAATGTTAACTATAAATCTAAGGAGCTCGTCCACCTTCCTCCAGGATGTGATGAAGTCTTCAGGTTCAGACCTGCAGAGCTGCTGCTTCTCATATGTTCTGTAAACTGGCATCAAAGTTGAATGTTTCCCTCTTTGCTCTGGAAGTTTTAAAACAGTCAGATGTCATTTCTTATGACTTTGGTTCAATCCTGAAAGTTGTAGAACATGAAACTCAACAGACTTTTATGTATTTAACCTGTGGACTGTGTTGACACAAACATCTGCACTTGATATTTATGAAGAATGATGTTTATTGATGATCTGTTCTTGTTTTTATACTGTTATACTTACTTCTTTTTATACATTCATGAATTTGTAATATTAGTGATTTAACTATATTCAAAATATTCTTTAACCACAGTTTAACACTTGTTTGGTTCTAAGAATGTTCTAAGGATCCTGTAAAAAATGGACAAAGAAACATGTCAGAAAATAAACCTGAATGTGTCTGAACTCAGATTCATTTCCATTCCTGAGACTCCATCTATCACAGGAACAATCATGAAGAATCATCATCAGTTGTCTCTAATTTGGCTCGAAGAAAAGTCGTTGCTGTTGTGAAGTTAAACGTTGGGTGAGATTCCTCCTCAGTAGAAAGTGAATTGGTGCCATCTTCTGACACAGATCCTTAACTGCAGCTGAGAAACCGTTGAAACGTTAAATGTCTTCAGAGTGAAGCTGGAGACAAACGGTCCAGATTTCATTGGTGTGAACGTTGGGAAAATAGAATTTGTGGAGCAGAAACACAGGGAGAACTTCACCTTTCATGGAGTTGACATGGAGGAAGAGCTGCAGCTGACTACAACACAATCTGAGACTAATACACATTCTGTGTGCATAGAAAAATACTGAAAAACTGAAGAATGATAGAAAATATTTTATTTACAATGTAACAGTTATTCATCAGTTATTAATAGAATATAATAGGATCAGATAAGATAATCATTCATTTTTCCCACAGTGGGTAAAGTGCATTAACAACAGTAGTAGAGACAGTACAAGTGCAGTGCAGTACAAGACTATATATAAAAAATAAATACATTATAATACTAGATGTGTTACAGTGAGTAGAGTATTGCACATGCATAGTTATTATACAGTAACAAAAATGCTACAAAATTAAAGAATGGTATTAAACAGTCCATTTAGTAATGTAACAGTTACGTATAGAACATATTAACAGATGTTAATGTTGCATGAAGTTCTGGTTCCTTTTGATGAGGTCCACTGTAGAGGTGGAGAAACTGGTGTAGTGGTTTTGGTCCACAGGACTGGACTGGAGGCTACAATCTTCTTCTCTGTCTCTGGTTTATTAAAGTTGTGTTTCAGATCAAACTGTTTCCTCTGATCCAGCTGCTGCAGATTTGAGTTTTAATAACTGGAAGAGAATGAAGAGAACAAATACAGCTGCTGCTGTCAGTCCTAGTCCACAGTACAGACCCATCCTGCCCCGACTCACTGGATCAGGTCTAGGATCAGCTCTAGGTCCAGGTTCAGGTTCAGGTGGATCCATCGCTGCTGTAAAGTCACCAAACACATCTGTGTCACTCATGTGAAGAAACAACATTTCACTAAAGAACCAACAGATTCATGTGGAACATATTCCATAGTTGTGCTGAGTTGAATCTTCTTACCTGTGACATTGAGGTAACATTCTCCTTTTTCCCGACCATTGTTTGTTAAAACTGCACAGACGTACCAACCAGAGCCCTCAGTCCTGAGTCTGAACATATGAAGTGTGATTCGTCCTTCTCTGAGTGAGTCTTTGTCACATTGAACTCGTCCTTTAAACTGTTCATCCTGAACTCCTGGTACCTCAACACCATCATAGATATGATGCAGGATCATAGGTTTAACCTTAGTGAACATGTCACAATATATAGAGAATCTTTCATGTTTGGGTGAGAAGGTCCAGTCCAGTGTGATGTTGTGGTTCTCCTCTGCCTGATAGGAGGTCTGTGGGACATTCACCACTAATGTTGCTGCTGAGGAGACAGAGAGGAAACAGTAAAACAGGAGAAAGAATTGAATAGAAACACACTTTCCCAGCTGCAATAAGGTGTTTTTACTGATGTTACCAAACACAGATTTAAAGGTGGAGGTCATGAAATGTGTTAGTGAGGCTGAACGTTTGTTCTGTTGTTCTACTTCATGTCAAAGTGAAGTTTAAACTGACCACAGACACAGGAGGTGAGAATGATGAGCAGCAGGATCATGGAGATCATCTTCTCCCTGTGAGAGGAGACGGAGGAGGAGTCATGGACACATGAGGTCAAAGGTCATCAAAGTAAATCTGCAGCAACAATCTACATTCTACTAATCACAAATCTACAGTTTGACTGTGAAGACGTTTAATATTTAAACAGTTTTACTTTCTACTGACACCAGATGAAGCTAAAACCTCATCTGTTCTTCAGGGTTTTTATTCAGCGGTTTCTGTCCTGCATGAAAACAAGTGATCACCCAGTGACTGAGGAAGAGAAACTAAAACATAAAAGAATCCTCCACTGTGTAAAAAGGGAAGTTATCTATACAGAGCAAGAGTTTCATAATATAACAGAATTTAATCCGAATTTCTGGGGGAAAACAACTCATGTTGATCTTCAGCAAAGACTTTAACAGAAATGGATTTTTTCAACAATTTTCCTTCTTGTCTTTATTATTATTCAACACAAATTCATGAATAAAAATACAGAATATAAAATAAGAAAAGTGCTGCTGTATTTTTGAGGTTAAAATATTAACTTTCACCCAAGTCTTAGCTCTTTAAAAATTATACACAGTATAAAAATAAATTAATTAATTAATCAATTAATCTCATATTTTAGGGGTCCATAGATTCAAATGGGGCTTTATCGCCTCCTAACGTCCAGTAGAGGAACTGCAGTTTCCTGTTTATCGTCCCTCTGGTCTGCAGTTTCCTCCCTTTTCCTCCTCTTCTAGTTTCGGTGTGAATATTTTCGATTTATAAAACGTAATAAATTAATAAATAAAAAGTAATAAACGACTGTAATGTGTTGGTTTCTGCTGTAACACAGTGACATGAGGCATTACAGGACAAATGATCATATTTTACTACTTGAAGTGGTTATTTCTGTTCTTCTTCATACAAGTTAATGACTATAATAAGTTTTAACTCACATGTTCACAGGTTTTTCTCTTTGGTTTCAGAGCGTCTCCATCCACAGAATTAGATCCTCTTCTTTTAAAGTGTTGCTAGATGATCTGAGACATTTCTAAAATAGTCCAGGTCGTCTTTAAACAAGATAAGTCCAGATGCTTTTTGCTACAACTCATCAACAGTCGGAGAAAAAACATATAAAAGCAGAGTCTGTGTGTGTGTCAGCAACAGGAGCTGAGTGAACCGTTGGTTCTGGCAGTGCAGGGATATAAATGTCAGGAATCCAACTAGCTGTTACAAGACACGCCCCTATTTATGGAGAGGGATTTGTAATGGGAGTCAGGCCTCTCAGCAGCAGTCACTGTCATTTCACATAGATTCATTACATGACTTTATTACTGTATTTAAAATGATTGTGTTGGTCATTTCTGTTGTTTCTATGACCCAGTGGGCGGAGCCAGTGGCAGAAAGATGAGCAGAACCATGGATGAATAATAATATGATTATAATACATCATTATAATCATTATATTATTATAATACATCCATGTGTAGAGCAGTCAAAGCTGCAGCTGCTGTTTCTATATTGTGTTTCAACATGATGTTGGTGGAGTTGATAATTAGAACAGTCGAGTTACTTTCTGTTTCTCTCTACATAGACCAGTGCATTTATCTTGACTGTGTTACTCATATGGTAGATTTACAATCTGTTCAGACATATCTAGGGACTCCTACAAGAAAACAACAACTTTTTCAGACCGAACTAGACACTTTTTCTGGTGTTGTTGACTTCTGATGCTGTTAGGATCTAATTCTCTCAAACCGAAGAGAAAAACCTGTGAACACACTTTAATGTTTAAAGTAACGATCAGCATCCATTCGATGTAACGCGAGTCCACTGCGATACGTAGACGGCTCCAGGAAAACCCTGAAACTCTACGTCTTCACACAGAGTTCTCCTCTCGTCAACAAAAGCCATCTCTACGCAACCCGCGTCCTTTATTTTGGAGGAGGCGGCTCCACCGATGCGTCACAGGAAGTCCATATTTGGTTGAGGAAAGTTCTGGGCGCTTAAAACATAAGAGGTAAGAAGGCGTGGTTAAAAATGTCTATATAGTAACTTGTTGGGCTAGTACATTCATTCACTCGTCTTTGACCAGCTGGATCTGTCTTAGCGACTTTTAAGACATATTTAGCGACTCTTACAACAAATGGTTCGATTGTGTCTTGGTTTAAATCTACACATGTCAACGTTCTCAACCCGGAGAGAACAAAATGTAAGTTAAAACTCTTGTCCCGCTTCTACTTTTACTCGGGTAGCGGGGCGGCAGCTTCAGCCCAGACTCCCCCTGTCCCCGTTCCCAGAACCAGCCGCGTGTCCTGGGTCTTCCCCGGGGCCGCCGCCCGGAGGGACGTGCCCGGAACAGGAGGCTCCTCACTAGAGCCCCCTCAACCGGCACCTAAACGCCGCATAAAACACAGCACACACGGATAAAAACACCGCAGTCTTTAAGCTCCGCACACCGGAAGCGCTGCTGAGCACGTAAGGGACGTTTCAACGCCAGCTCAACCCACCGCAGGTAAGAACCAGAGACGTCTTCTCGCCCACTGGCTCTCTGCTTTTCTCTAAAGATGCCGCCACGATAAAAACAAACAATGAAACACGGGCGAGAGTTAACACTTAGCTTGCCCGGCTAACGAGACCCTCCCCCGGGGTCTGAGCTTCATTGGCACCGTCCGACAGCCGGGGAAACTTTCAGTCGGTGATGGGTCCGGCGACACCGGCGCCGTCTGCGCATGCGTCGAGCTCATAGAGCGAAACCCCGCGTTGGTCACGTGAAAGTCACGTGACCTATAGCGAAACTGTTTCGAACTGACCCTGACGCGCCAAACTGTGTTTATACGGCAGCGAATCTGTCACGGGATGCATCTGCCAACAGAATCTCGGAATTGCGTATCAATAATGATGGAGCCTCAATCCAAAAGAAAGGTTTCCGCCTTGTGGGACCACTTTGATCTCGTATCGGCAAATAAGGTATTTGTTGGATGAAATGTCCTTGTTTCATCCTGTTCCTCTCGGAGTTTCCACTTGATCTAACCTATCTGAATTCAAATTAATTTCAAAGTGACTCTTCGTTCACTTATTGATATTATTTTCTGCAGGTTAAATGTCCCATTTGTTCGACAGAACTTTCCTATTTAAATAAATCTACCTCCTGAATGCTGGAGGCATGTCCACTCAAATTCTGACATTATGATGCATGTTCACATTATTTATTGACTGTATCAAAAATATCAAAGACAATTTAAATGTTAATGAAGGTATGAAATAATACATTATAAAATACAATGACTTGAGTTATATTATATATAGTAGCTCATCAAATCAGTGTCAGTTGAGTCTAGTTTGTCTGTAGGGATTTTTAAGGTCCAGCAGGTGTCAGTATTCAGTCACACAGTATCAATACAGTTTGGCAATGTGTCAAAACTGTTTCAATATTAAATGTCTTCACAGTGAAACTGATCTGACCTTTGACCTCGTGTGTCCATGACTCCTCCTCTGTCTCCTCTCACAGGGAGAAGATGATCTCCATGATCCTGCTGCTCATCATTCTCACCTCCTGTGTCTGTGGTCAGTTTAAACTTCACTTTGACATGAAGTAGAACAACAGAACAAACGTTCAGCCTCACTAACACATTTCATGACCTCCACCTTTAAATCTGTGTGTGGTAACATCAGTAAAAACACCTTATTGCAGCTGGGAAAGTGTGTTTCTATTCAATTCTTTCTCCTGTTTTACTGTTTCCTCTCTGTCTCCTCAGCAGCAACATTAGTGGTGAATGTCCCACAGACCTCCTATCAGGCAGAGGAGAACCACAACATCACACTGGACTGGACCTTCTCACCCAAACATGAAACACCCTCCGTGTTTTGTGATATGTTGATTGGTGATAAACGTCTGACCCTGTATCATGTCTCTGATGGTGTTGAGGTACCAGAGGTTCAGAATAAACAGTTTACAGGACGAGTTCAATGTGACAAAGACTCACTCAGAGAAGGACGAATCACACTTCATATGTCCAGACTCAGGACTGAGGACTCTGGTTGTTACGTCTGTGGGGTTTTAACAAGTGATGGTCGGAACAAAGGAGAATGTTACCTCAATGTCACAGGTAAGAAGATTCAACTCAGCACAACTATGGAATATGTTCCACATGAATCTGTTGGTTCTTTAGTGAAATGTTGTTTCTTCACATGAGTGACACAGATGTGTTTGGTGACTTTACAGCAGCGATGGATCCACCTGAACCTGAACCTAGAGCTGAACCTGATCTTGGACCTGGGTCTGAACCAGTGAGTCGGGGCAGGATGGGTCTGTACTATGGACTAGGACTGACAGCAACAGCAGCAGTTGGATTTGTTCTCTTCATTCTCTTCAGATCTCAGAGGAAACAGTTTGAACTGAATCACAACTCTAATAACTTAGACACAGAAGGACCTGCAGACCTCCAGGACCCTGAGACCGCTACAGTGGTCCTCATCAACAAGAACCAGGATTCATCTCCTTCATGTGACATTAAAATCTGCTAATATGTTCTGTTAACAATATCTGGACGACTGCACTGAAACATGGTCTGTTCTAACAAGAACAGGAAACTGATCAGTGCTTTTCTACTTGATCTGCTTTTAAACCTCTGCACTTTATGTGATAAACTTCACCGTTTACATCAGTTCAATGGAACTATGTATTTTTACTTCTTTATTGTACTTCAAGTAATATATTTTAGTATTTATACGTAAATAAAAAGGCCTATTTGATACATTTTCTGGTAACTATTTGTATTTTCTACTCTTTACATTAAGGAAATAGACACCATTATTACAGAGACAACAAACAATATCACTACCAGTCTTTTTATTATTATTTATCTATTGCTTGTTAGCACTGAGCAGTAACAATGGTAGAAATAAATCTGTCTTCATTCTGTTGTTGTGTGTCATACATGTTTGTTTCCTATATCCTAGAATGTCCTATATCAGGGGTGCCCAACCTTTTTTTAACCAAGATCTACTTTTTAAGTTGATGGCATGCCGAGATCTACCAAGTCAAGATCAAGGGCCGGGCAATAATTCAAACATGGAGCCGCAATCGCAGATGCCACTAGTTGTACTGTACAGGAGAATAGGCAGTATAAAAATGTATAAAATATAAACATAGGTTGTCCAAAACAGAACTTCAGAGGCATATCATCTCTCAGATTAACACACACACCAAAAGAGATAAATTCAAAGGAGGAAGGAGGAGAAGAGAAGTCCAATATTTCAAAATGTCACGTCATTCAAGATACTACTAGTACTAATAGCCTAATAATAACCATAATAATAATAAACACTTTTCTACCTTCGTGGGATTCTGGCACTGGGAGGAGGCAGCTAGCTTCTCGTAATCCGGACAGCGGGAGTTGAGTACCAGCCTGAAGCAGCTGGGTTTCTTGAATAGCCGACATGATCCTTCTTGTTCTCGAAGTCAGCAAAAAGTGCCTCTGCGGCCTCTACGAAGGCTTCTTTAAAACATTTCTTGTGCTTTGCTAGAACACGACTCACGCGGTAAGACGCTATCGTGGCAGTTTTATTCACAGGTTGCGTAAACACCGCCTGCTTTGCGGCTAGCTTTCTCCACGGGTTGTTCACCTTTTCAGTTCGCCGGGAAGTCGTTAGCATTAGCTCCTGTGAGCTGTCATGGAATGTCGCTCCAAATTTCCCTTCTTTGGAACGGCCACGGTAGCGTTACAGGTCGAACACACTGGCTTTGAATTCGAAAAAACAAAAAAAGTAATCTTCTTCCCACTCAGGGTGATAATTTATTTAGAATTTTTTATTTCCCGCCATTATCTTCTCACTGTTACTGGTTGCTTCTTCGCGCTTTTGGGTAGTTGCCATGGTTGTAACTAGGGACTAGTTACCATGGCAACTACCCAGCATGCAACAGGATAGGATTCAGAATTATTTATATATTTCTTAATGTTATTAATAGGAAAATATATTCTGGTCACTCATGAAACGATGGTTTTATTAGTGTGCTTTTAGAACAATTTTTTTTTTATTTTATTTTTTTGTCATTCGCGATCGACCGAAACTCCGCCTGCGATCGACTGGTGCGGAACCCCGGTTCAGACACTGTAATAAACTTTATTGATACTGTGTGAGTGAACAGTGACACCTACTGGACATAAAAAATCACTACAGGGTTACAAGCTACTAGTTGACAGGCTTGTGGAGAGGATTAAAATGGGATTAAAAATAAGTGTTATTGCACCAAATATTGATTTCTGAACTCTTTTTAAGTGTAAACATTAGTGGGTTTAAAATATATTTTATTTACATGGTTTGAGGTCTGAAAACATTCTGTCTTTTATTGTTATTTTCTGCGAATGATAATGTTTTTATTTGGATTTTTTTCCAAATAAAATTTGCATTGGTCTCTTATTTTTTTCCAGAGCTGTAGTTGATTTGATGACCTTGTATATGTAATAATATAATGTAAGTCATTGTATTTTATATTGTTATTATTACATATCTTCATTTTTCTTTTATATTTTCAGACACACTCAATAAATAATGTGAACATGTATCATAACATGAAAATCAAAATGAATGTGTTGTCAATGAAGATGCTTGTGGACTTTTTAAAAAAAAATTTATTAAATAAATACAATAAGAGTCACAAACATTCAACATGGCCTCTTTTTTCAAACACCACAGTTGGGATGGAGATAAAGTTCGGCCCAGTTCTCCTTCCTCGCTGGGCTCTGACTGATCACACCATAGAATCACAGCATGTGTTGTGCAGGTCCTTCTGTGTCTCTGGTTTATTAAATAACAAAGTGAGAAGAGACAGTATCTTTTGACGCAGCTTCTGAGGTTTGAGTTTTAAGAGAATGAAGAGAACTAATCCAACTGCTGCTGTCAGTCCCAGTCCAGAGTACAGACCCATCCTGCCCCGACTCAGTGAATCAGGATCAGGTTTAGATTTATGTCCAAGATCAGGTCCCGGATCAGGTCCAGGTTCAGGTTCAGGTGGATCCATCGCTGCTGTAAAGTCAAACACATCTGTGTCACTCATGTGAAGAAACAACATTTCACTAAAGAACCAACAGATTCATGTGGAACATATTCCATAGTTGTGCTGAGTTGAATCTTCTTACCTGTGACATTGAGTCGAAATTTTCCGTTGTCCCGACCATCTTTTGTCCTCACTACACAGACGTAACAACCAGAGTCCTCAGTCCTGAGTCTGGACATATGAAGTGTGATTCGTCCTTCTCTGAGTGCGTCTTTGTCACATTGAACTCGTCCTGTAAACTGTTCATTCTGATCCTCTGGTACCTCAACACCATCATAGACATGATACAGGATCAGACGTTTAACCTCAGTAAACATAGAACAATATATGGAGAATCTTTCATGTTTGGGTGAGAAGGTCCAGTCCAGTGTGATGTTGTGGTTCTCCTCTGCCTGATAGGAGGTCTGTGGGACATTCACCACTAATGTTGCTGCTGAGGAGACAGAGAGGAAACAGTAAAACAGGAGAAAGAATTGAATAGAAACACACTTTCCCAGCTGCAATAAGGTGTTTTTACTGATGTTACCACACACAGATTTAAAGGTGGAGGTCATGAAATGTGTTAGTGAGGCTGAACGTTTGTTCTGTTGTTCTACTTCATGTCAAAGTGAAGTTTAAACTGACCACAGACACAGGAGGTGAGAATGATGAGCAGCAGGATCATGGAGATCATCTTCTCCCTGTGAGAGGAGACAGAGGAGGAGTCATGGACACATGAGGTCAAAGGTCATCATCACAGCTGGGAGAAAGTAAACCTGCAGCATCAAACATGGATTCTCATGTCAGGAACAAATCTACAGTTTTACTGTGAAGACATTTAATATTTAAACAGTTTTACTCCAAAACTGGATTTTTTCAACAATTTTCCTTCTTGTCTTTATTATTATTCAACACAAATGCATGAATAAAAATACAGAATATAAAATAAGAAAAGTGTTGCTGTATTTTTGAGGTTAAAATATTAACTACCACCCAAGTTTAAGCTCTTTAAAAACTATATATACAGTATAAAAATAAATTAATTAATTAATCTAATATTTTTGGCGTCGCTGGAGTCAAATGGGGCTTTATCGCCTCCTAACGTCCAGTAGAGGAACTGCAGATTCTAAAAGTTCTCTGTTTCACTGCGAACATTTTGGATCCTCGTGAACTTCTCGGCAATTTTTGATCAACTAAACTTCATAAAACGTAATAAATTAATAAATAAAAAGTAGTAAATGATTTGTGTTTTTCTTCATACAAATTCACTAAGATCAGCAGCAGATCAGCAGCAGCGAAATGTTCCACTTCCTTATTTTTGTCTCATCAGAAAATCAGACAGACATCACATTCTCCAGATGGAAACATGATCATTACTTTATGTTTGTGACACATAAGGATTTGAACATCGTAGTCAAATATGTGCACTTATAAATGTGTCAACCACCAAATCAAAGTTAATCACAATAATAAGTTTTAACTCACCTGTTCACAGGTTTTTCCTCAGAGAATTAGATCAGAAGTCAACAACACCAGAAAAAGTGTCTAGTTCGGTCTGAAAAAGTTGGTAAATATAAAGAAAAAAGTTGTTTTTTTCTTTTCGGAGTCCCGAGGTGTCACATAAATATATCTGAGAGTAACACAGTCAACAGAAATGCACCCGTCTATGTGGAGAGAAACAGAAAGTAACTCGACTGTTCTTATCATCAACTCCACCCACATCATGTTGAAACATGCAGAAACAGGAGCTGCAGCTTTGACCGCTCTACACATGGATGTATTATAATAATATAATGATTATAATGATGTATTATAATAATATAATGATTATAATGATGTATTATAATAATATAATGATTATAATGATGTATTATAATCATATTATTATTCATCCATGGTTCTGCTCATCTTTCTGCCACTGGCTCCGCCCACTGGGTCATAGAAACAACAGAAATGACCAACACAATCATTTTAAATACAGTAATAAAGTCATGTAATGAATCTATGTGAAATGACAGTAGCTGCTGCTGAGAGGCCTGACTCCATCTGCTGTCTGTCTACTTATAAAGACAATACAGTTGAATCTCATCCACTTTAATTCAATGAAGCTTTGATATTTCAGCTTTTAGTGAACAGTTGCACCTTCCAGGTTATTTGGTCTTTGTTGTATTAGTGTTATTTATGTTGATTTGTTCTTGCTTCTACATCAAAATACATCAGGATTTATCTGTCAACACTCAGTGCTCAGCATGGAAGTGGTGGTTAGAGATTGTTTTCGCTATTACAAAACCATCTCACTTATTTTTAGAAAAAGGGGCGTGTCACGTGACAGCTGGTTGGGTCACGCCTCCCGTTGCGTCACGCAGCAGCAGCAGCAGCCAGTCAGTTTGCAGCTCCTGTTGCTGACACACACACAGACTCTGCTTTTATATTTTTTTTCTCCGACTGTTGATGAGTTGTAGCAAAAAGCATCTGGACTTATCTTGTTTAAAGACGACCTGGACTATTTTAGAAATGTCTCAGATCATCTAGCAACACTTTAAAAGAAGAGGATCTAATTCTTTCAAACCAAAGAGAAAAACTTGTGAACAGGTAAGTTAAAACTTATTATAGTGATTGACTTTGACTTGGTGGATGACACATGTATGATGCTGATGTTTATATGCTGTTAAAGTCATTGATTCGGAAACAGAAAGAAAACAAAGTAGCTGTTATTTTAAGACAATAAATCCAGTCTGGATGATCAGATACCGTCAGATTCTTCACCACAGCACAAAACGCAGCAGCGGGTTTGGGACAAAGTGGAGCAGAGATGTCAAAGTAGTTGGTTACATTAGAATATTCACTTATTTTAAAGGGTGTAATTTTAGGTCGGGACACTAGAAACACGTCCCTACCAATATTCATGGGCTGGTAATAACTTCTCCAGTGGTGTAAGTGGGGGTTATACGCAGGTATACGGAGTAAACCTGCGTATAACCACTTCTAAATCTCCATTGATGCGCACCATTCAGGAATATCTTTGAGCCAGACTGCCCGTTTTTTTCTCTAGGATGGTGAAGCCATGACCCACCCTCCTCTGCCTCTAATTGGCTGGTACTTGCTGCCTTCACGATTCGATTGGTCAAAATTAGGCATGAGGACTAATGAGCCAATCAGAGGCAGAGTAGAGCGGGTCATGCCGAGGAAAATATTTCTAACACCTCAGATGCCAGTTCCACTCCCTTCTGGTCACTGCACATCTTCTCTTAATGTCTTTTATATTTTCTGCTTTGCTTTTCAAATAAAATTCCAAAAATTAAAGCCAAAGTCTATTTTTGGTATTTCTGGTCCTCACTACAGGGGCTGGTTTACTCCACAAACATACTGATGGTTTATGTCTTTGCTGAGGATCAACATGAGTTGTTTCCCCCAGAAATTAGGATTAAGTTTAGAGCCTGGTGCAAATAACTGCTTTGGTCTGTATAGATAACTTCCCTGTTTAGACAGTGAAGGAATAGTCACTGGGTGAACACAGATGAGGTTTTAGCTCCATCTGGTGTCAGTAGAAAGTAAAACTGTTTAAATATTAAACGTCTTCACAGTGAAACTGTAGATTAGTGAACTTTGTTCCTGTTTGTGTCGTCTTCTTTGTTCCTGACATGAGAATCCAGGTTTGATGCTGCAGGTTTACTTTCTCCCAGCTGTGATGATGACCTTTGACCTCATGTGTCCATGACTCCTCCTCTGTCTCCTCTCACAGGGAGAAGATGATCTCCATGATCCTGCTGCTCATCATTCTCACCTCCTGTGTCTGTGGTCAGTTTAAACTTCACTTTGACATGAAGTAGAACAACAGAACAAACGTTCAGCCTCACTAACACATTTCATGACCTCCACCTTTAAATCTGTGTGTGGTAACATCAGTAAAAACACCTTATTGCAGCTGGGAAAGTGTGTTTCTATTCAATTCTTTCTCCTGTTTTACTGTTTCCTCTCTGTCTCCTCAGCAGCAACATTAGTGGTGAATGTCCCACAGACCTCCTATCAGGCAGAGGAGAACCACAACATCACACTGGACTGGACCTTCTCACCCAAACATGAAACACCCTCCTCTTTACTGTTCATTGATTGTCATGTAGTGACTGATGTTAAAGTCTTGAACCTGCATCATGTCTATGATGGTGTTGAGGTACCAGAGGATCAGGATGAACAGTTTACAGGACGAGTTCAATGTGACAAAGACACACTCAGAGAAGGACGAATCACACTTCATATGTCCAGACTCAGGACTGAGGACTCTGGTTGGTACGTCTGTGCAGTTTTAACAAAAGATGGTCGGGACAAAGGAGAATGTTACCTCAATGTCACAGGTAAGAAGATTCAACTCAGCACAACTATGGAATATGTTCCACATGAATCTGTTGGTTCTTTAGTGAAATGTTGTTTCTTCACATGAGTGACACAGATGTGTTTGGTGACTTTACAGCAGCGATGGATCCACCTGAACCTGAACCTGGACCTGATCCTGGACCTGATCCAGTGAGTCGGAGCAAGATGGGTCTGTACTGTGGACTGACAGCAGCAGCTGGATCTGTTCTCTTCATTCTCTTCCAGTTATTAAAACTCAAATCTGCAGCAGCTGGATCAGAGGAAACAGTTTGATCTGAAACACAACTTTAATATTTAATAAACCAGAGTCACAGAAGGACCTGCAGACCTCCAGGACCCTGAGGCCTGCAGGTAAGACTGTAGCCTCCAATCCTGGACACAGACTGTGTGAGTCATGGTCCATCAGGACCAAAACCAGTTTCCTCACCTCTACAGTGGACCTTATATGGAAAGCAGCTGGACCAGATGGGATCAGCTCCAGCTGGCAGAGTGGATCCTGGACTACCTCACAAACAGGCCCCAGTTTGTGAGGAGCCCTGAACTGTGGGTCTGACCCCCTGACCTGCAGTGTGGGTGTCCCCCAGGGTACGGTGCTGGAACCCTTCCTCTTCACCCTTTACACTGCAGACTTCAGACACAACACAGACGGCTGTGTCCTGCTCAAGTTTTCTGACGACTCAGCTATTATCAGCCTGATCGATGACCACGATGATGTGGACTACAGGAACCTGATGCAGGACTTTGTGGACTGGTGTCGGCCAAACCACCTCCTCATCAATGCAGGGAACACCAGGAGATGGTGGTGGATTTCTGCCGAACCGGTGAACATCCAGGGAATGGACATTAACAGTGGGCTCGTATAAGTACCCTGGTGTACACCTGAACCACTAACTGGACTGGACTCACAACACAGATGCACTGGACAGGAAAGGCCAGAGTAGACTCTACCTCCTGAGTAGACTGAGGTCTTTTGGGGTGTAGAGGGTGCTCCTAAAGACTTTCTAGGACTCTGTGGTGGCATCAGACCTTCTACGGTGTTGTCTGCTGGAGCAGCAGCATCACCCAGAGGGAGAGGAAGAGGCTGGACATGGTGAACAGGAAGTCCAGCTCAGTCCTGGTCTGTCTTCTGGATTCAGTTGCGCCCCCTGCAGGACGTTCTGTCTGCTCTGGAGAGCAGCTCCAGTGAGCGACTGATCCACCCTCACTGTGTGAAGGACAGATTCTGCAGGTCTTTACTTCCTGCTGCTGTGACACTGTACAATGAACACTGCTGAAACCAATAGTACATTAATGCTGCTGTATAATAATTCATCATGTGCAATATTCTACTCACTGTAGCACATCTATCTAGTATTATAACCTATTTATCTGTGTGCAATCTTGTCTTTGTCTTACATGTCACTTGTACTGTCTCTACTGCTGTTGTTAATGCACTTTCCCCACTGTGGGACAAATGAACGATCATCTTATTAACAAGAACCAGGTTCATCCCCTTCATCTATAAACACTTGATGTTACACGTCTGTTAATATCTGTTCTATCAACTCAACTCTGGACGATTGCACTGAAACACATTATCTCTGAATAACTGACTGTTAAATTGCTAAATGTATTTTATATCATTCTTCAGTTTTTCAGTATTTTTCTATGCACATGAATGTTTATTTGTCTCAGATCGTGTTGAAGTCAGCTGCAGCTCATTTACTGTATTCCTGCTTTGTTTCGTGTCATTTATTGTAAGTTACTGTTTCTCTGCTTTTTGCTTTGTAGAGCAGAAGAAGTCATTTCATCATTTAATTTATATTTCTGGTTAATATTTTAATAGTTTTACTCTATGAATATGAATAAATATCAGTTTAGTTCCTCATTTTCTCTCTCCTGTAATATTTCACTGTGATTACACTGCACTCATATACAGTGAAGACATGAATAAAGGATGTGTGAGTATGTTAATCACGAGATTCATACATTTTCTATAATAAAACACACAAAGCAAATATCAGATGGATCCTGTAGTGGAAACAGAACCGCGTTATATTCAATTCAGGACACCGAGCTGAAAGTCACCAGTTAACACGGTGGCGAGTTAAACCGAAACACCGGTGGACAGGAAGCAGCGGTCACCAGCTTCACCAGACGTGTTATAAGGTGGCTCAGTGTTGCTGTTTATTCATTTCAATGAATTCCCTTTGTCTTTAACACTGACTGGAATTAGACGATTTCACATGTGAATCTCTGTTGAAAGGACAACACATCCTATAATACTGATACTGTAGAATATTAAGCACTGTTACTCTTCTAAAACTCCCACTCATTTCAGTCTTCAATCATTGATTTTATTCAAAAAAACTCATTTTCTAGATATAAATATAAATATAACAGTGTACTATGTGTATATATGAACAGTGGAGTTTGCCCCTTGGTGCCACTCCCAGTATGTCTAATGGACTATTGGACCTATGCGACTCAAGTTCCTTGCAGCGAACCATTAACAAATCTTTTTCCACTATATTCAGGGACTTTTCAGAACGAACTAGACACATTTTCTGGTGTTGTTGACTTTTGGAGAATGATGTGAAATCAGCAGGTAACGTTACTGCTGAACCTGTAGGTCACACGGTTTGATGGTGTTAGGATCTAATTCTCTGGATGAAGACGCTCTCAAACTGAAGAGAACAACCTGTGAACATGTGAGTTCAAACTTATTATTATAACTGACTTTGACTTGGTGGTTGACACATTTATGATGCTGATATAACAGTGGAGTTTTTGAATTAATATACAAGTAATTAATGATTAATAAGTATAAAGAAATCACCATAATTAAGCAAAATGATTTATGTCCAAAACAGCTTTTTTAGTAGGATCACAAGGACGTTGTTGATGTGTGTAGTGATGTTGGAGTCTCTATAGTAACCAACAGTGTAGTTATTGATTAATATTGATGGTATTAATTACTAATGAGAATAAAGACTAGTAGAATAATGGATCACTGTTATCCATGGAGTTCAGAGGACGGTTTATCATAGGTTCATCATAGCCAGTAGTTCCTGCTGTGATTAAAGGACAGAGCAATGATTCATGTTTTCAGTTATTAATCCAAGAAGAGACAATCTTTCAATATTTTTCCAACTTTACTTCAGTTTCTGGAAGACGACGCCAGAGGAGTGAATGGAATGACCTTTGAACTCTTATCTCATTAAACATTGAACGCTACAGTTGATTTCTTCACGCCTGGTACTGATCTACAGATTAGTTTCTGATGTCAGCTCTGAGTTTGAAGTGTGACGGGCGTCTTTTATACAGATAATGAATTTAAACAGGTTCCATTATTACAGGTAACAAGGACAGTGAAGGACAGAGGAGCCTCTTATTTACTTTACTGAGCAATTTACCAATTAATTCATTAAAAATCCTACAATGTAATTTCCTGGATTCTTTCCCTTCATTCTGTTTCTCATAGTTGAAGTGTAGCTATGATGACAATTACAGACCTCTGCCATCTTTTTAAGTGGGAGAACTTACACAATTGGTGGCTGAATAAATATTGTTTTGAATCACTGTCATCCTGTTTGTGTCGTCTTCTTTGTTCCTGACATGAGAATCCAGGTTTGATGCTGCAGGTTTACTTTCTCCCAGCTGTGATGATGACCTTTGACCTCATGTGTCCATGACTCCTCCTCTGTCTCCTCTCACAGGGAGAAGATGATCTCCATGATCCTGCTGCTCATCATTCTCACCTCCTGTGTCTGTGGTCAGTTTAAACTTCACTTTGACATGAAGTAGAACAACAGAACAAACGTTCAGCCTCACTAACACATTTCATGACCTCCACCTTTAAATCTGTCTGTGGTAACATCAGTAAAAACACCTTATTGCAGCTGGGAAAGTGTGTTTCTATTCAATTCTTTCTCCTGTTTTACTGTTTCCTCTCTGTCTCCTCAGCAGCAACATTAGTGGTGAATGTCCCACAGACCTCCTATCAGGCAGAGGAGAACCACAACATCACACTGGACTGGACCTTCTCACCCAAAGCTGAAAGACCCTCCGTGTTTTGTGATATGTTCACTAAGGTTAAACCTATGATCCTGCATCATGTCTATGATGGTGTTGAGGTACCAGAGGTTCAGAATAAACAGTTTACAGGACGAGTTCAATGTGACAAAGACGCACTCAGAGAAGGACGAATCACACTTCATATGTCCAGACTCAGGACTGAGGACTCTAGTTGGTACGTCTGTGGGGTTTTAACAAATGATGGTTGGGACAAAGGAAAATGTTACCTCAATGTCACAGGTAAGAAGATTCAACTCAGCACAACTATGGAATATGTTCCACATGAATCTGTTGGTTCTTTAGTGAAATGTTGTTTCTTCACATGAGTGACACAGATGTGTTTGGTGACTTTACAGCAGCGATGGATCCACCTGAACCTGGACCTGAACCTGGACCTGAACCTGGACCTGATCCAATGGGTCTGTACTATGGACTGGGACTGACAGCAGCAGCTGTTCTCTTCATTCTCCTCCTGTTAAAACATAGATCTCAGCAGCAGGATCATAGAAATGTTAACTAAATGTTAACTATAAATGTAAGGAGCTCGTCCACCTTCCTCCAGGATGTGATGAAGTCTTCAGGTTCAGACCTGCAGAGCTGCTGCTTCTCATATGTTCTGTAAACTGGCATCAAAGTTGAATGTTTCCCTCTTTGCTCTGGAAGTTTTAAAACAGTCAGATCTCATTGTTTGATTTTGGTTCAATCCTGAAAGTTGTAGAACATGAAACTGTATTAGTTTTTGTATTTTTTATAAGACTGTATATGTATATATAAAATTGTACAGATTTTTTTTTCTTTAAATGTATACCTTCTTCCTTCAATTTTCAGGTCTGGTCCTAATATTCTTTTGTAGAAATCTCTGTCTACAAAATGCATTTTTTAAATTTGTATTTATTTACATATCCTTCATGCTTTTCTCATGTCCTGGTCTTTATAATATAAAGACCAGGACAAAAATGGTGTGTTTTTTTTAATTTTTTTGCAGTAAATTCTAAGCAGGTAAATATCGTCTGTGAGCAGGAGACAGTTTTTGTCCAGCAGGTGGCGATAAAAGACAACTTCTAAATACCTGACAGGGCAAATATCAAGTCCAGACAGGACTGTAATGGGTGTAATCAACCCCCTGCTACAGACAATAAAGCTTTGATTCATTCAAAAGTTTGGGGTCACTTCGGAATTTCCTTATTTTTAAAAGCGGTGTTTTTTTCAATGAAGATAACTTTAAACTAATCAGAAATAGACTCTATACATTGCTAATGTGGTAAATGACTATTCTAGCTGCAAATGTCTGGTTTTTGGTGCATCAATATCTACATAGGTGTATAGTGGTGCATTTCCAGCAACTATCAGTCAAATGTTCTAATGGAACAATGTTTGCTCATTGCGTCTGAAGGCTAATGGATGATTAGAAAACCCTTGATGCTAACATGTTAGCACAGCTGGAGTCACAAATCATAGTTTCTAACCTGGTTCCTTTATTTTCTATTCATTTTACAACTCATGCTGGTAAAAACAAAAGTGCGGCTTTTCATTAAAAACACAAAAATGTCCGGTTGACCTCAAACTTTCCAAGAACTTTAATCAGTTTTCACACAAAAAAAACACACACACAGAGATTCAAATGAAGTCAGATCTTGGAAAAGTTTTTATATAAAAATAAAAAAAAACTTTGCCTTTTGACACCACCATTATATCATAAAGACAGACGCCATACAGTTTTACAGTTATTTACAGTAGGCTCTTGTGCAGGATCTTGTCACGGTTGCACCACAGATTTTTAAAATGTCAGCATAGATAATGTTGTAGTTTGAGAAACAGGGCTTATTTAAGGGAATGTGCTAAAGATTAAAGGCTTAAACTCTGATTAACACTGCTATTTAATAGCTTAAGGTAGATCCTCATTAGTCTTCATTCTTAATGAAGTATATTCTTCCATGCAAACTACAAATATACAAAAAAAATTGCAAATTTGTGAAATCAATCACTAAAAATCCCTAAAACATGGAAAACAAAATACCATAAATAAATAAGTAGCCAAAAATTAGATATTTAACATAAGTACCTGTGTTTTGAATGTAAATGTACAGACTAATAAAGGTTCTTACTTGTTTAAAAACAGTATTTACATACTGGAAAACAGATCATCAAACATGTTTGTCAGTTACAATTAGATGAGGGAGTTTATTCCGATATGCTACAGTTCTACGTATTAGTTTGTGTCATTGTTTGGTAGAAGCTGCATAAAAAACAACAGGTTTAAGGTAAAATATAGATATAAAATGCTAAAGAAGGCTAAACTGTACTTATCGCTGCTATAGACTGCAGGTAAGTTATTTAAAAATTCACCTGTTGTCATGATATATGGAAATTATCTTTAGAGATTAAGGACGTTCTCACACCTGCTTTTTTTAAGTTTGAATTGACGTCTGGTGCCTGACACCTTGTTGGAGAGGTAGTACGCTTCCACGAGAGAAAGTAAAAAAAAACGTTTAGACTAATGAAGCTTGGACCCTAAAAGCGTTGTTTGTACCAGCTTAAATCATTGTAACATGGAGGTCAATGGACAATTTTAACATACAAGTCCATGGCCAATTTTAACATAAAGGTCCATGGACAATTTTAACATGGAGGTCAATGGCCTGTTTAACATGGAGGACCTTGGTCATTTTAACATGGAGGTCAATGGCCAATTTAACACTGAGGTCAATGGCCAATTTTAACATGAAGGACCATGGCCAATTTAACATGAAGGTCAATGGACAATTTTAACATGGAGGTCAATGGACAATTTTAACATGGAGGTCAATGGACAATTTTAACATGGAGGTCAATGGCCAGTTTAACATGGAGGACCTTGGTCATTTTAACATGGAGGTCAATGGCCAATTTAACACCGAGGTCAATGGCCAATTTAACATGAAGGTCAATGGCCAATTTTAACATGGAGGTCAATGGACAATTTTAACATGGAGGTCAATGGCCAGTTTAACATGGAGGACCTTGGTCATTTTAACATGGAGGTCAATGGCCAATTTAACATGAAGGCTTAAATCATTGTAACATGGAGGTCAATGGACAATTTTAACATACAAGTCCATGGCCAATTTTAACATAAAGGTCCATGGACAATTTTAACATGGAGGTCAATGGCCTGTTTAACATGGAGGACCTTGGTCATTTTAACATGGAGGTCAATGGCCAATTTAACACTGAGGTCAATGGCCAATTTTAACATGAAGGACCATGGCCAATTTAACATGAAGGTCAATGGCCAATTTTAACATGGAGGTCAATGGACAATTTTAACATGGAGGTCAATGGCCAGTTTAACATGGAGGACCTTGGTCATTTTAACATGGAGGACCTTGGTCATTTTAACATGGATGTCAATGGCCAATTTAACATGAAGGCTTAAATCATTGTAACATGGAGGTCAATGGACAAATTTAACATACAAGTCCATGGCCAATTTTAACATAAAGGTCCATGGACAATTTTAACATGGAGGTCAATGGCCTGTTTAACATGGAGGACCTTGGTCATTTTAACATGGAGGTCAATGGCCAATTTAACACTGAGGTCAATGGCCAATTTTAACATGAAGGACCATGGCCAATTTAACATGAAGGTCAATGGCCAATTTTAACATGGAGGTCAATGGACAATTTTAACATGGAGGTCAATGGACAATTTTAACATGGAGGTCAATGGCCAGTTTAACATGGAGGACCTTGGTCATTTTAGTTTTTAACACTTTTATGTTACTTTTAGTTTGGTGCATACAGTGTTTTTGTTTGAGATTTGTACACTGGCCACTAGCAAATAATACCAGGAACCGGCGAATTAAATAGATGAATCATTTCAGTGTGTATCTTCAGATACTGACTCGCTGCCGCTGTGTTGATGATGTTGGTGTCATCAGTAAAGATGCTAAGAGGAGGACGGGGGGATGGAGAAAAGAGAGAAGGGGAGGACCGAGGAGGGAGCTTCCGTAGAGGAGAGGAGCTGGTCGCTCCATGCAGGCTCCTCCAGGTTTATTTCCACAAACGGGTCACTGGAGCAAACCGCTAACAAAAGAAAAGAGAACACGAATTTCACTAAAAACGAGATGAAATTCTTGTCACTACAAGTTAGACTCTATGTTCACATTGTCTTACATGGGCTGTTGTTGTTGTTTTCGTTCTGCGGCTCCTCCTCGGTGGCATCGAATAATATGGTGGTACTCCCCAAGTGGTCCGATGTGTTGTCGGCTGAGGGGCTGGCGTCACCGATGGACGCCGTCTCCAGTCCGTTGGCTGGAGTGGCTGACGGAAGAGAAGTGAAGGTCAGACGGGGTGCAACAGAGCATATGATGATTATCTAAGCAGCTAGCTTATCTGGGCAAACCAGCAAAAAACAGTTAGTCAGTCATCTTCTATCCCTGCTTATTTCTCATTAGGGTGACATGGTCTGCTGGAGCCAATCCCAGCACGTTACAGCGAGAGGCAGGGATACACCCCAGATGGTCGCCAACCAATCGTGGGGCACACACACCATTCACTCACACACTCACACCTATGGGCAATTTAGAGTCTCCAATTATCCTCAGCATGTTTTTGGACTGTGGGAGGAAGCTGGAGAACCTGGTGAAAACCCACACAGACACAGGGAGAACATGCAAACTCCACACAGAAAGGTCCCAGACCCAGGACCAAGGAGGTCTTGAACCTGCGACCTTCTTGCTGTGAGGCAACAGCGCTAACCCCTGCTCCACCGTGTCACCCACCAGCAAAAAACACCCGGTACCAGTGAAAGCCATGAGCGTACGTTACCATTCAAAAGTATGGCGTCACCCAGACAATTTTGTGTTTTTTGTATTTGAAATAATAATTTTTTCCTTCAAATTGTGCTTTTCGTCAAAGGAAAGTCAGTTTTATAGTTGGTTTTCAGCTGTGCTAACATGAAGTATCTCTGTGCTGTGATTGTGAGAAAGTACAAAGTAGATCTCATGGTAAAATCGAGTACTGTTGAGTTACACTGGCTTGCATACTACAGCGTTTTCAATAGATGTTGCAGATTATACATTATACAACTTCTCTCATTTATTAACCCGTTAAACTCCGGCGTCCCCCTGTGGACCCTGAGATTGCTCCACTAATCATGTACAAATATAGTGAAGCTATACATCAAATTAAACAGGAGAAACTCCACTACAAGCACATATAAGTCATATTTACACACACCAAACACAACTCCAACACCAAGCTAATTAATTAACTAATATGAAAATCGCTATACCATCATAAAGCCAACCCACTCGCCACATTTTGATGGCTAGCGCTCTGATACTTCATGTTATACAAACAAATGACATCTCATATGAAAGCTGAGACAGTGACGAGTCCAACGGTACCATCAGTGTAGCTTTATGACAAAAACTCAGTAAACTAGCAGCCAAAAAACACTACAGTAAAAAGTCGCTTGTTTGAAGCGACTAACAAAAAATGTGTTTTTTGTTGCTGTTTTGGGATGAAAATGTTTATTTGAGATCAATAAATGGTCGTTTAGTGTCGACCAACATCTCTGTGTTTATTCCAGACATACCCTACTGACTATGGGTATGTCCTAAACCTAAAAAAGGGCTGGAGGTCAAGGGGTTAACCCATCTCTTGGAGCCCTTGATGGATTAAAGGTCTATTTGTGGCTTATTACAACAGGTAGCAGGTAAGCTAATTGTCATCCACAGCTGTCAATCAACCCCCACATGATATTAAAGCTACTATAAGTCTTGAAATCGTATTAATCGAGCACTAATTTAAAAAACAACAATAACCACCAGCTGAATTTCGCGATTAAGAACCTTAAGGGATATTTTGGAGGCAGCGTTGTTAGCACCACCAACGTTGTTAGCACCACCAACGTTGTTAGCATTAAGCTGCTGCTTTAGCTGCTTGTTTTAGGCTGTTTCATGTTGGATATTTGATTTTTGTACCGTTCTCCACACCGGAGCCTTTCTCCTCGGACTCTAGAGCTGTTCCATTGGCTACTGGAGGAGGTGGAAGGTCATCGTTGGCGGTCACATGGTCCTTGGCTGGTAGTTCTGTATAATAACACACATAAACCATATTACACATCAGGATTATACACGTTAATTCAAATAAAACCACACACAAACGTACCCAGGTCGTCCACATAGACCGGTTCAAAGGTTCCCGTGGTTTCGTTGCGATGGTTGGCCGGAGTCGGACGCTGGAGGTCGAATGAATACGTCTGAACGAGCCAAACGGGCGAAAGCAACATGAGTCAGGTTACTTAACTTTAACGTGTTCACGTGTTAAACCTCAACATGTGAGCGTCTGCTTACCCTGGAGACTCTCCTGAGGAAGTAGAGGATGATACAGAGGACGATAATCACCAGGATGATCAGAATCAGGATCACGTAACCTACAAGTACAGAGACGTAGAAACGTTAATACATGAATTTACAAGGTAAAACTAGATTAATATACAAGTTTTACATGCAATTATGTAATTAAACTGCAATTTCTGCAATTTAAACCTGACTATTTGTATTATAGAGTGTCGTTATAGCAACATTAATAGATTTTATAAGTGGGATTATCCTTTTTTATCATTAAAAACAAGTTTTATTATATTTATCAATTAATTCATTAACATTACAATGTACAATATAGATATATAAAATATTTTAATTAAACATTGATGTTATGAAATACAAAAAAAAGAAAAAAAACCTAAATATTTAATATTTACTCAAATAAAACCTAATAAATAAGAATCCGAATGATTCAGTAATAATATGATTAGGTTTAATATATCTAATATATCTAATATATCTAAAAGATATATTAAGAAAATAAGAAATATATAATAAATACTTATAATAATGCATAATAAATAATCCAAATAACAATATTCTTACCCCCACTGGAACCACTGGTGGCTGCAGTAGGTACTACAGAACAGAGACAGGGGGTTAATGTGAATACTGTGAATTACTGTGAGAAATAGAAATGAATCGGTATAAAGAGTGTGTGTGTGTGTGTGTGTGTGTGTGTGTGTGTGTGTGTGTGTGTGTGTGTGTGTGTGACAGTTAGAGAGTCAGTTGTGGTTTGAAACACAGGAAGACGACACACACTGAGGCGTAACGTATGATCAAGTCTTTTGCATTTGAACGCTTGGAGACGATTTACCCGGCGACTTACTGGCGGTTGCCATAGTAACGCCGTCAGTGGGCAGTGAGGTCGGGGTCGATGCCGTGGTATGACCCTCCTTTATAGAACCATCCGTACTCGGCGGTTTCTCTTGCACCTGCACAGACGTCAGATTGTGTTCAACTTCATTCATTTAATCAACTTTATCTGCTAGAAATTTAAATTAAATCGCATAAAAACAAACACAGCAAATCTTAACGTTTGAGCGGCTAAAACTCGACAAATCTTGGTATTTTTTTGCCTAAACAATGAGTCAAAAATATTGATTATCCAAGTTAATCCCACAAATAAAAACAAATAGACAATTAATGCACTAATAGAATGTTTCAAAGGTCAAATATTAACAATTTACATGTCAGGATATTATTATTTAGGCGTTTATCTGCTCGCCAGCATGAAACATTGAGAATAAATAATGCAAAATGAAACAAATAGAAATAAAAGTGGCGTTTGAACAGCGTAATAAATCATGTAAAGCTCTTTAACCCATAAGAACCCACCGTGACTCTGGTGTCGCTGCCCCTTTAAATGTTAAATGTGAATAATTCCTCATTTCCAGCTTTAACCTCAACTTAAACTGACGAAGGCCCTAAATAACGTGCCCTATATTACATTTAACCTGTTCCCACCACAATTCTTAATTAAATTGATGTAAAACAACTGTCACATCAGGCTTATTAACCTTAAAATAGTAAAAAAAAAACAAGAAAAATGTATAACTAGCAAAGTTATGTTGAGGAAATGCAAATAAAAAGACTAAATATGTGATATTAAGCACAAAAACAGCAAAAAATGCCAATTGATTTATTCAAATGAGGAATAAATTTACCATAAATATATATAACGTCACAAATCTCTGATACTGGGAGTTAGTATTCCAAGAAATGTCCAAGAAATGTGATATTTGATCTATTTAATATCACTGAGAATGTTCCTTAAAGGAGAAATGGGTCCGGGTTCTTATGGGTTAAATGAGTTGATGTTACCGTAGCGTTGGTTTCAGGCAGAGCCGTCACGTTTTCTGATGTAAGGTTCTTATCACACGTGGGAGAAACGATCAGAGTCCTGTTGATTTCATTTTCAGGTAACGGTGGTGGGGTGTTTGTGTTGGTAGAGGAATCTGTGACGGAAACACACACGTCAACCACAACTTTACCGTAATATACAGAGAAATCACTCCTAAAAACACTGATGAAAGAAAATAGAGAACCAATGTAATAGAATGGTAACAGCTAAATGAATTAAATTCATTTAAAATGAAGTAATAGCTTATCTTATTCATTTAATTTCAATTATCTCCGGCTGCAGATAATTATTTTGATAATCGGTTATTTAACCCGTTAAACTCCTGAGATTGCTCCACTAACCATGTACAAATATAGTGAAGCTATACATCAAATTAAACAGGAGAAACTCCACTACAAGCACATATAAGTCATATTTACACACACCAAACACAACTCCAACACCAAGCTAATTAATTAACTAATATGAAAATCGGTATATGATTATAAAGCCGACCCACTCGCCACATTTTGATGGCTAGCGCTCTGATACTTCATGTTACACAAACAAATGACATCTCATATGAAAGCTGAGACTTTGACGAGTCCAACGGTACCATCAGTGTAGCTTTATGATAAAAACTCAGTAAACTAGCAGCCAAAAAACACTAAAGTAAAAAAAATGGCTGGAGGTCAAGGGGTTAAATGTATATGTATAAAATATCAATCACCTGTTTTCTAAAACTGAAGATTTAACCTAAAATGTTGTTTTTTGTCCAGATCAACAGTCCACAACCCGAAGATCATCACTTCACTATTATAGAAGACTAAAAAACTGAAAATAATCCGATTTTGAGAAGCTGAAACCAGAGAATTTGGACGTTTTCTTCTTAAAAATGACTCAAATCGTTTAAAGGATTATCAAAATATTTGCAGATTAATGTAATTGCTCCAGTTTATTAATTTAATTTCAGTGAATTTAATTCATCGAGGTGTTATCAATCTTCTTGGCCACAACGGAGTGTGTTCATGTCCATTTAAATACACAAAAAAACAAATATTTGCATATTAAAATCTCCTCTATGATGCCAAAAAACGCATGTTTTGCATGTTTTCTTGTCTTAAAATAGAATAAATGAACATAATCAACAGACATTTAATGAAAACAATGTAAAAATAAGTGGTAATAACATTCAAAATTTTTGTCCATAAAGTTTACATCCCTAAAACATACACATTTAACAGTTTTCCATTATTAAATGATAAAATACAGAACAATAAATGACATTTATTCCTCAGTTTATATATTTTATTGGGTGAAAAATGCCCTAAAAATACATTAAATTCCAGTTCTAAACACTGATATTGGTTCTATTAAAGCCCCACTTCCTGTGAAAGATGGTTGCTGGTTGTCATAGTAACGCATCCTTCATTGACTTCATGTTTTTAATGAGAGTCCTGTGTTTTATTGTAGTAAAGTCTTTACTGTACCTGCCACCGTTTCAGTTTGTCCTCTGCACAGAGACGACACGGCTACAACTAACACACACACACACACACACACACACACACACACACACACACACACACACACACACACACACACACGGAAGAATGTTAAAATAAGGTTAAACAAACTGGATTAAAGTTTGACTGGTGCAGGTTGAAGTTTTCCAGCTGCAGAAATGTGATTTAAAATAGAATCTAATGCTTATTTTTTACCTTTATTTGTTATAGAGGGACAATGAACATTAATGAACATTTCAAAATAAAATGTAAATGCACCCAATTGTAGCCAAAAGGCTAATTCCCATTAACACGTGGCCTGCTAATAAAAACAGGAAACATATAATATATAGAAAACACACTCAGCAACACACGTTTGGTCGACTATCGGCCATTTCTTTCTATTTTGTCTTTTAATTAACTTAATGAGATAATTAGTTAACATTGAATAAAAACTGAAAGAGTGAAAACGAGTTGAAATCAGTGTAAAAATCCATATATATATAATTTAAATGCAAAAAAAAAAAAGTAATAGCTTTTGAATTTCACATTCTCGTGTGCGTGTGTGTGTGTGTGTGTGTGTGTGTGTGTGTGTGTGTGTGTGTGTGTGTGTGTGTGTTCAGGGTTCACAACTTCATATGTGTGAACAAAACAAGCTGGTGTGAAAATGTAAAAAAAAAAATAAGAGGGTGAAAAATACATCAGAGTATATTTATCATATATATCAACTCATTCCATCTATCTGACCTCTGACCTTTGCTTGTAAAGTTCATTTGTCTCGATATATTTAGATGTATTATATAAAACATGGCTATATTACACCTCATATACGAACACAATGCAATTCAGCATCTTTAACAATCTCTATCCTCCATTGAGTCAAATCTGCATCTTAAAAGGAGCTAAAGCTAAAACGGAGCAGAAAAGGCGACATTTCCCTCCATAAAGTATAAAGTAGCATCAAAGGGGAAGATTTTCCATCCTGTGATACTTCCTGCATGTGACACTATGCTCCCGAGTCCTTAAATGTGGCCTGAAAGTCGTGCAAGTGCAAGATTTGAGACCGAATCGAGGCCTTGAAAGCGTCCGTCAATAAATACAATTATAAATAAAGTTGCTGCGTATGTAAAGGAGTTAGATTCTCTTTCAGGAGGGAAACCACAGGCTGCAGCAGCTCGGAGTGCAATTGAGCTCATTTTGAAGTTCCTGTTGTTGCTTTTATCCACTAAGAATCTCACCCAAGTTCTTCTGTCACTGGGAAATTCATCAATTTTACCCTAAAATGCAACGAAATACACAAAAATGTACATTCATGCCCATAAAACCAATAATTCTTGTATATATATTATAGAATTGTACACTTTGGTTCAGGTGCGACACGTTATTTCCACCACAGGTCAAATTCAGGCCTCTGAAAGCAGAGAATTGATATATATACGATGCGATATAACACACAGATAAGGGAATGAATGTATAAAACAACCAGGATGTAAAAGTATTAAATCAGAGATGATGAACTCACCGAGGAAGCAGAGTTGAAGCCACAACTTCTTCATGCTGACGAGTGAATAAATTCTTCCTTAAAGACGCCGTACGACCATCGGGTTTTTAACTTGGACCCTTTTTACTCTCAGTTTTCACTTCTTCTTCTCTTTGAGCTTTGTGCTCTGTGCTCACGCTCTCCTCCTCCGTCCGCAAACTCCCTCTCTCAGTTTAACCTCTCTCTCTCTCTTTCTCTTTCTCTCTCTCTTCCCTCGTCTGCTGTACACCACTCTACTTTCACAAAGGCCTAAAAAGAAAGAAACGCAGAAAGCATCTCCCAATCGCTCATTTTCGGTGCTAAACCAGGAGTCCCTGTTCATTTGATGCACTTCATACTCATTAGTTGTATTTGTGGGGACCTGATTAAGTTTTGTGCAGAATTTGGAGTAATTTGGCCAGATGATGGCACTGTAGCAACAAACTGTACTTTTTTATACTTCTAAGAAGCCAAACTGAGGCTAAAACGCTGTGGGCGGGGCTTAAACTGCAAAAAAAGTCATATTTCTGCAGAATTTTAATTAATTTGGCCAATCTTTACTGGTTTTGGGCCATCATTTTTCATTAGATTTGTTAGATTTTTGATGTTTCGTACAGTTTTGCTGCAACTTCCCTTCAAACTTAGCTTAAATGCTGTGGGCGGGGCTTAAATTTTAAAAAATGGCATATTTCCTGAAGGACCTAAGTAAGTTTAGTGCAGAATTTCAGTTAATTTTGCCAGATAGTGGCGCTATAACAACAATCTTTACTGTTTTTATTCATTTTTTATCATCACTCCTACAAATTCTAAGAAATCCAGACCATCTTATCCCCACAAACTGAGGCTAAAACACTGTGGGCGGGGCTTAAACTGCAAAAAAAGGCATATTACTGCAGAATTTCAGCTAATTTGGCCAGATGGTGGCACTATAACAACAATCTTTACTTTTTTGGGCCATCATTTTTCATTAGATTCGTTAGATTTTTGATGTTTCGTACAGTTTTGCTGCAACTTTTGATGCACTTACTACTCTTTGCTTGTATTTATGAGGATCTGAGTTTAGTGCAGAATTTAGTCATATAGTGGCACTATAACAACAATCTTTACTGTTTTTGGGGCCTGTAACTTTTAAATCTCAAGTCTCGGAATCAATTTTTTGGTATTTTTGATTGATTCTGTGAGTCCAGACCCATCTATCCATATAAAACTAATCATTTTTTCCATCACTCCTACAAATTCTAAGAAATCACAGTACAGAGCATCTCCAGGGCAAACGCTTCATTATATTTTTCATGTTTTGGACAGTTTTGCCCCTTAAACTTAGCTCAAATGCTGTGGGCGGGGCTTAAATTTAAAAAAATGTCATATTTCCTGACCACTTAGTTCCATTGGATCTGATACACGTCATACTTATTGGTTGTTTTTGTAGGAACCGGAGTAAGTTTACTGCAGAATTTTGAGCAATTTGCCCAGTTTTGCTGCAGCTGCCCCTTTAAACTTAGCTAAAATGCTGTGGGCGGGGCTTAAATTACAAAAAAAATGCCATATTTTCTGAATGGTTTGTGCTGTTGCAACCACACTCAGAGGACACATGCAGATGTGATGCCTGAGAGATAAATTTAGCGCAACTCGGCCCAAAGTTGGCGCTCTAGCGACATCTTTTCTCTATAAAGAAAAGCCTCCCTGTCTATGCATATGTATGACTGTCCTTCATATATCTTGAGAACCGTTCATCCAATCAGCCTCACGCTTGGCGGGTGTATTACTGAAGAGCCAAGGGAGTGCAGTGTCGAGTTTGAAGTCGATTAGATGAGCGGTTCTTGGGAACGGCCCAAGCAACCTCACCGCACTGCACCACCACCCCCCTCATCTTCAGTGGTGTTAATATCTCAACCTTTCATTCTCACCTCAGCCCTACTCTTCCTCTTTCTTTATGTCCCTCTACCCTCTTTCTCTCGGTATCAGTCAGCATTCAGGAAGTGCGTCAGGGACCGCAGGGCCCGCTCTGCTCGAAACAGGATGCTGCAGACGTCAGTAGCACGGCAGCGGGACCCGTTCAGAGCAGCGTCCTCCTCGAAGCCACAACAGAACAGACAAGACTGCTTCCGTGTAGCAGTAACTAAGTTATTTTTTGGGTGTAATTTCAGGGCAGAGTTGAGAAAATTGCGGAACATTTCCCCCAAATTCCAAGTAAAACTATTATCATTTAGAGCTTTTTGCAGAAAATGACAAAAAAATGAAAAGATGCAATGTTTTCAGACCTCAAACAATGTTTAAAACTAAAGTTTACACTTTCAGAAGTTCAGAAATCAATATTTGGTGCAATATCCCTTATTTTTAATGCATCTTGACATGCTTTATATTGTTGTTATTATTCCACTCCTGGTTCCTCTTTAAGCAGAATGAGGTGTTCATGTGTTGGAATTCACCAGACGCTGGGATTAAATGGCTGGAATTCATGCTGAGTTCAGAAAAAAACAAATGCAGTGGTCTCTTTTTTTTCCCCCAGTGCTGTACTTTATTTGTTAAATTAAAATATGAGATCATAGGATTAAATTAGAAGAAAGTTTTAATCCCTGGTTGAGAGTTTTGAAGAGTTAAATGATCTTTAATACAGGATGATGCAGAGAAGTGAGCTGAAAACATGGAGGAGGTGGAGGTTGACTGCAGCAGAAGATCCCAGCGCCGTTCTATTGTTGTCTTCTTTAACCTTCATAGGGATTGAGGCATCTGTAGAGAGAGGTCAGAGGTCAAATGAACAGAAACATTTACATTTATGCAGAAAAAGGACGTTTAAAAGAGACTCTTCAGACAAAATCTGAGTTGTGCTGCTGATATAGTCACATATTTCGTATTTATTAGTAGAAATTGTACTTAAAGGTCCTCAAGGTATATATATATATATATATATATATATATATATATATATATATATATATATATATAGTATACAATGGACAAACATGCAAATTGGCAGCAACATAAAATATTAACACCTGAGACTAGGATGTATAGTGTGTGTGTTTGTGTAGTAAAGTGTTATAATACTGTAATATATCATTATATCAAGTGTAGGACAACAAATAGCATGACCTGTAACACATTAGCATAACATGACATAATGTAGCATGATATAATTGTCTAATTTCAGGCTTCTGACCAGTTTTCTGCTGCTTATTTAAAAAAATGACCCTCCATTAATAGGATTTGTAGACTTTTAGTAGCTTTGATGTCTGCTGGGATTGATTGACAGTCGCTAGCCGCTAAACCGCTAGCTTAGCATGAAAACATACCGAGGAGGTTCAGGTTACCTGGGAGATTAATAGACTGCAACGGACCTGGTGAGCTGAAGCTTCTATTTCCACTACCGAAGTCATCGGCTTCAACATCATCTTCCTCAGAATCATCATAATAATCCTGATGTGAATAATTGTCTTCGTCTGCACTTGACAAAATGACTGGAGCCGCTGCAGGAAGGAAAAAGGCACAGATTGAAATAGAATAAATGTACAAATGATTCTTATGTGTTGGTTATTTTAAGGGTTTGATCAGCTCTGTACTGACATACTGACTTATTATATACTCTATTGTATACTCATCTATCATCTGCATATTGTATAATCGGTATATTATATTCTCTATCTTATGTATAGTGTATACTTTATACTGTTGTATATTATTGTATATTTCTGTATTATATGCTTTGTATATTCTATACTCTATATAATATACAATGTATACTCTCTTTTTTTTTACACCTCCTCACTAAGAGTTAGTTTCCATTTCTTCCCCTTTCTCTAAGAATGTTCCTTGTTGGATCTCTGAGAGTATTCTAACAGTGTTCATGGTTTGCCCTCAAACGACCTCTTCAGTGGTAAAAATACATTACAGGTGCCTTTATTTTTCTTTTCAATGCAGCTCTTTAAAAAGTCCACCGCAGCTTGAAGAGCTGCCACAGGCCTGTTTTGGATTTTTTTTTTGTTTTTTTTGGTCTTTGCACCTCTGACATCTGGGGTGAGAGACATGAAATATTTAAGTGTCGTAGGTGTGAAGGATGTCGTCATCACTAGAATGCACAGTGGGAGTAGAATTTACTTAGGATGCATTTTAGGTAGATCATGGTTCTCTAATAAGGTCTACTGCTGAGATATGAGGGGGTTGTGGTGTGTGGTGGGTTGTAATGATTTGACTTTGTCTTGGTGCCAAATGAGCCACTGCTCTGACTTTTTTTCTCCATTTTTTATTTGTTTAGGCTACACCAATGTGTAGTTTCCTTCTCCAAAGAGGTTATGTTTTAGCCATCGTCTGTCTGTCTGTTTGTTAGCAAAATAACTAAAAAACTTATGGCCGGATTTTCCTCAAATTTTCAGCAGACGTTGGGAATGATACTATAAACAGTCTATTAAATTTTGGTAATAATCAGAAAGAAATCCTGGTTTCTGGATCACTTTGAATTTTCCACTGTTTGGTAACATTTTGGTTAATGGATCTTCAAACAGGCATCATTGGTTGGGGCCACCTGGTGGTGATATCTTGCATCTGCATTGCTTGTTTTCTTTGAAGGCTATGTCAGATACACTCAGAGAGGACCCATTGTTGGGTGGGAGTCACAATATGCTTGGCGGAGGTCTGCGCTCTCAGAGTGCTTTTCTACTTTTAATTATTTGATTAGATAATAAAATGGCTACTCATAATTTAGGTTTTTGTCTAGGGAGTCTATACATCACATTTGTCACCAATATTTAGATTTTTGGGGGGAGTAAAATTGTCTGATTGGCCATTTTAAAGTTTCAAATCGGCTCCTCCTTCACAGAGAGCATCTTAATTGTGTTTTGCTGGCGTTTGTCTGTCCGTCTGTTTGTTAGCAGGATAACTCCAAAAGTTCTGGACAGATTTTCATCAAACTTTCAGAAAATGTTGAGGATGATGCCATGAACAGACGATGAAATATTGGTAATGGTCCAGAAGAAATCCTGGTTCCTGGATCGCTTTGAATTTTCGGATCTGTGGTAAAATTGCGGTAAATGGACCTTCAAACAGGCATCATTGGTTGGGGCCACCTGGTGGTGATATCTTGCATCTGCATTGCTTGTTTTCTTTGAAGGCTATGTCAGATACACTTAGAGAGGACCCATTGTTGGGTGGGAGTCACAATATGCTTGGCGGAGGTCTGCGCTCTCAGAGTGCTTTTTCTACTTTTAATTATTTGATTAGATAATAAAATGGTTACTAATAATTTAGGTTTTTGTCATAATTTACTTTGGAGTTGAACAGGGAGTCTACACATCACCAATTTGTTCAACCATTTGTCACTAATATTTCAATTTTTTGGGGGAGTAAAATTGTCTGATTGGCCATTTTAAAGTGGCTGGCGTTTGTCTGTCCGTCTGTTTGTTAGCAAGATAACTCAAAAAGTTCTGGACAGATTTTCGTCAAACTTTCAGAGAATGTTGAGAATGATACCACGAACAGACGACTAAATATTGGTAATGATCCAGAAGAAATCCTGGTTCCTGGATCGCTTTGAATTTTCTGATCTGTGGTAAAATTGTGGTAAATGGACCTTCAAACAGGCATCATTGATATCTGGGTGGGAGTCACAATATGATTATCAGAGGTCTGTGCTCTGAATGCTGTTCTAGTTTTATAGGAAGCACTTTTCTGGATACCTTTTCTTTCAACACCAGTTACTTCAAACCATCAATAATCAAAAAAAAAAAAAAAGTAAAGATCAATATGACTGTAGACATTTGATCACCAAGGTAATGAACACTATTAGGTCTAAATCAGGAGTCTCAACTCAATGTAGTTCATGGGCCACAATTTGAACATTTAGGTATATATAACACCTACAAATTAATTAACCTCCGATTTACAAAAAAAGAAGAATTGACAAAATTGAAAAAGTTTCAGTTTGTACGGTCATCCAGTGGACCGGATTATGGTTTGACGCTTCTGGTCTAAAGTCTAAAACATCCTGCCTTAAATTAGGTTTGTCACGATTTTGCCTTTATTTTTTGCAGTTGTTATACGTACTTGTCCGAGGAAAAGCGGGTATCGAAAACTACAAGGAAATGTAAATGTGTCGGATGTCATCTTGATATAATCAACTCAGACTAGCCTCATATCAGCTTCACATCTGCTTTTAAATAACTGACACTTTGAATTCGCGTTCATTCGTGTCAAATTTAACACGATAAATTGGACTATGACGATGAGTAAGACTCACAGCTTGGGGAAAAACGGATTCCCGATCAAATGTTCTGGATTGGATCTTTGAGAATGCAACAAAAGTCCTTGTTTCATGAGCAAACTTCACAAACCACAGCTTTAGTTTCCACTCACCGACAAGCCACATCAGCAGGAAAATCGTCGTCCTCGCCATCGTCAGCGTTGCCTCCGAACAACAACCTCAGACCATCAGACTTTCTCCAGCTGACTGAAGTGTATCCGCTGCTGTCACCTCATATCACTTTGTCTATATGTGTGTGAGTAAGAAAGAGAGCGTGTCTCTACACTCATCAACAGGAACTGAGTAACCACGGTGTGTCACTAGTCAAATAACATCAATCGGTTGCACCTCCTATACTAATACATGGATATATGGTGTAGTGATGGTCTCTGTGAACAGGACAGAGTCATCCTGACTATTTTATGACATGGACCATTGTGAAATTTGTCCTTGAAAGTTGAGTCTTTGAGTCAAATTTAGCTTCTATTCCTACAAGAATGTTTTATAGGTCGTCGTCTAACATTTAAATGATGAGTTATTCTCTTGCTGCTGCTTCACTTTCTCTATTTCACTTCTCTTTCCACTGAACGTTTGCTTTCAACCTGTCATTTGTCGTCTTGTCTGGACGAGATTATCAGATTAACAGATTCTAAAGATTCATGAACCACAATCCCTCAATTATGAAACATTTATTCTATGGTCTGGACTTCTCTAAACTGGACTAGATCCTACAGAGGCTAAATATTCCTTCTGAGAAAACCCAGAGACCTTTAACTGTCTTAACCCCTTGACCTCCAGCCCTTTTTTAGGTTTAGGACATACCCATAGTAAGTAGGGTATGTCTGGAATAAACACAGAGATGTTGGTCGACACTAAACGACCATTTATTGATCTCAAATAAACATTTTCAAAAACACATTTTTTGTTAGTCGCTTCAAACAAGCAGCTTTTTACTGTAGTGTTTCTTGGCTGCTAGTTTACTGAGTTTTTGTCATAAAGCTACACTGATGGTACCGTTGGACTCGTCAAAGTCTCAGCTTTCATATGAGATGTCATTTGTTTGTATAACATGAAGTATCAGAGCGCTAGCCATCAAAATGTGGCGAGTGGATTGGCTTTATGATCGTATACCGATTTTCATTCTTGTTAATTCATTTGCTTGGTGTTGGAGTTGTGTTTGTTGTGTGTAAATATGACTTATATGTGCTTGTAGTGGAGTTTCTCCTGTTTAATATGATGTATAGCTTGACTATATTTGTACATGATTAGTGGAGCAATCTCCCCACAGGGAGACCCTGGAGTTTAACGGGTTAAGTAACTTACAAAACCAGGAAATCTCTATTTTGTGTAAACCCCTTCTCTCCATCTTCATGTGTTTATGGCAAATGTACCAAAAGAACAGGTTTCAGTCCACTTCTATTAGAAGAGTAATAAGAAGCACCAATACATCAATGAGTATGAAAACTCCTACTTCAATGGGTCGTGTTTTGCCATTTTCCCATATGAACCCACTGTGACTCTGTTGTCGCTGCCTCTTTAAATGTTAAATGTGAATAATTCCTCATTTCCAGCTTTATCCTAAACTTAAACTGATGCAGGCCATAAATAACGTGTCCTATATTACATTTAACCTGTTCCCACCACAATATATAATAGTATATATGAGAGGGGAGGAGGGAAACGAGGTTTTTCAGAGTGAGTGTGAGAGAAGGCGACTGTATTGCTGCTCTATTAGTTGGTCTAGTATGCAAAAACGTGCATATTTTTTATTTTCGACTGCAAAATCTCAAAATAGGTTCTTCTGTAGTGAATTTCGCCCCACGTTGCGATAGTTCAAGATTGTAGAGTTGTGGTTGTGTCTGCAAATCGCCATTTTCTGATAGATGGTGTTAAAAAGTTTAACCAAATAAAGCTTTGACCCAGTTTAACCACAGAACGGAAGATCTCATGTTCTACTTTTATTTGTCTGTGTCTGCTCTTTTCTTCCTCTACGGACGTGTCTGATTAAACATTCTAGAATCTATAAATATATATTTAATGTTAAACATCACCGGATATCTCCTTTTTCATTGTAAAGTCCTATTTCTTTCAGCACTTCCAGTTACCACATCTCACTTCATCACAGTGAAAACAAGAGCATAAAATTCTGTCTTCTGTTCGATTTATTTAAATTACTGCATCGTATAAATAATAAGGACATACAAAAAACAAACACAGAATTAATCGTCGGAATATTTTATGGCCTTCTGACAAAAATCAGTTTAACAATTTCAATTCATCTTGGCAATAACTTATTCAACAAGAAGAGGAAATAATAAAAAAGAAGAAAAGCGTGCGGATGTGGTTCTGAGTTCGGTTTTGGGTCCATCCCATAATGTCACCATGGTAACACAGTTTGTGGTATGCATTTACATAAAAAGGACATAAACGTAGCTGTTTGTTACACGAAATAAAAGCAGTGTGAAGTAGGAAGCGACGACTTCTAATCGCAAAAGCTGCTTCCTGTCAAATTTACCACATTACAAGCTCAGGTGAATGGCTGCTGCTAGAAGCAGGAGATCAAACAGTCTTGTCTTATTTGACTGATCGCATCTCGGAAAAGGTGAAGGATGGAGCGAAATCAGTGGAAAACGACAAAAAGTTAAAAGAAAAACAAAATAAAACCTCCAAAACGATGAAAAGTTAAAAGGTCCAGTGTCAGATTTAGCAGCATCTAGCAGAACAGACTTGGCAAAAAAATAGAATATAATATTCGTATGTGTGTTTTAATTAGTAATTTAATTAGTATTAGTAGTCTACATAAGGAGCGGGTCTCCCTCCATGAAGCCGCCATCTTGCACTGCCATCTTTCTACAGTAGCCCGGAATGGACAAACAATATTTGTTTGCTTTTCCATGGCCGCAGTAGCTTCTCCGACATGTTCGGGTGCTCATTGGTTGCAATCTACAACCTCACCACTAGATGTCACCATAAACCACACACTGTACCTTTAAAAAATATATAAATCCAGACCTGATAATGTACATTTGACAAATGCATTTCATATTTGCATCTTGGCGTATTGCACTAAAATCTCTTATCAGTTGAAATAAGGCGTAGTCGTCACTCTTGTCTTTTTCGTTTCCAGCATTAAAATCCATCCAAGAGACAATTTCAGATGTAACAGTGAGGAAAAAATAGAAGAAAAATGTGCAACTATGTGTTAAAACATACAACAATAACACAACATAATAATACAAAGGACGGATGAATATAAGAAACACATACACTGTTTGGTTTGTGTAAGATCCAGCCGTTGAATTAATGTTTATGAAATGTTATGAGCAGTTGTTGCATTAAAAATAATAATTATTTAGATTGTTCACTTGATGTAGTGTATGTAGACAATAAAGCAGTGATTTGCATAGATTTCCAGATGAATGATGCCTCTTGAATCTGTTTTTAAATATTAAATAAAGATTTAAAGTGAATTCAAGAGCCCCCAGCAGCTAGCTTACAGCTCCAATGCTAGTAGCCTAGCTAGTGGCTAAAGTCGTGTAATAACTGCTAATCTGATATAAAGTCACTTAATGTGTTTAAGTAAGGTTAGTGTCATTTTACTTAGTCTCGGCTGATTTAAAATATTTAAACAATAACTAATGAATTTAAAAGTCTTCAGTGTAGCAGCTAGCTAGACGGCTAGCTAACGTTTGATAATGATTAATATTAAAGTGTTGATTTAGGTAATATGTTTAATTTAGAATGGTTTTAGTCTTGTATCCAAAGGTCTATTTAGATAAATATAATAATTTAGATAAAAAATATTTTTTTTAAATATATTTTTGAATATATATATTTGTGCAATGGCTCCAGAAAACAGCATAGAATTTAATTAATACATAGAAAACTGATTAATCTTCATATAAATATCATGCATCAAAGATTCAAGTGCTGCCAGGAAAATAAGAGTTTACCAAATAATCTTCTATTGGTGTATTGATTAGTCACCTGCTGGTGTACTGAATAGTGATCAGTCTTCTGCTGTTTTATTGATTAGTCTTCTGGTGCATTGATCAGTGTTCTGCTGTTTAATCAATAAAACAGTTGCTGGTGTATTGATTGGTCTTCTCCTGGTGTATTGATTAGTCTTCTAGTGGCGCACTGATCAATCTTCTACGGGTGTATTGATCAGTCTTCTATTGGCCTATTGATTAGTCTTTGTTGGTGTATTGATCAGTATTCTAGTGGTGCATTGACCAGTCCTGGTGTATTGGTCAAACTTCTGTTGGTATATTGATCATTTTTCTAGTAGTGCATTGACCAGACATCTGCTGGTGTATTGATTAGTCTTCTAGTGGTGCTTTGATCAGTTTTTTCCTGGTGTATTGATCAGTCTTCTAGTATTGCATTGACCAGACATCTGCTGTATTGATTAGTGTTCTGTCAATGCATTGATCAGTCCTCTACTGTTGTACTGATCAGTTTACTGCTGGTGTATTGATTGGTCTTCTCCAGGTGTATTGATCAGTCTTCTAGTAGTGCATTGACCAGACATCTGCTGGTGTACTGATTAATCTTCTGCTCGTGTATTGATTAGTCTTCTAGTGGTGCTTTGATCGGTCTTCTCCTGGTGTATTGATCAGTCTTCCCAGCCGGTTTGGATTGGCGACACGCCTCCCTGCTCCTCTGCGGGACAGTCCAGGGCGACGCTGTGCTCCTGAGCGATGGCGGCCAGCTCTTTCAGGAACTCGGCGTACAGGACGATGGCGAACACCCGGCTCTTGGCTGGCGTTGGAATGGTAGGGCAGGGCAGCAGCGTGCCGAGAGGAGGCGGAGCCAGAGCGTTCCGCACAGAGCCGTTAGGAAGGGACATGTCCAGGAGGACGTCACCGCCATGAGACTGGAGGCCCTCTGAAAGACATGACACATGCTGTTCAGCTGCATCCAGTTTACAAATGTAGTGTTTAAGAGGTTTCATTTCATTTGACTGTTATAACTGTTTCCTGTATCAGCAGCCGCACTAGTAGGATGTGGTGTGAGTCTGAAATACCACACTGATAAGATTGAGCAACAAGATATTTTGAGTAAAATACCAGCAAAACCTGGTCGAGATCGATTGGGGTTGATAGAAACCAATGCAGACTGATGTTGGGCTACGATATTCAAACTGACAGACGATAGTCATAGTAAAGTGATACTATCGCTGCTAGAGGCGTCAACTAACCTCTGATCTTGCTGTCCTGGTCTTTAGCCAGCAGGAACCTCCAGGCCTGGGTGACCAGTGCAGGATAATCCGGTCTGAGCGACACATAGCGCTCTATCTGAGCCTGGACCGACACCAGCACCTTCACACAGACACAAATAAATGTCTTCTTCAATACTTCTTCATTGATTTTTACACCGTTGGATATAATTCTACATAGATTATGTAATCAAATTCATTTTCTTACTTTATATTTTAAGTAAATCAGATTATTGGTAAATAAAAATCACCTGGTAGAGTGTGCGCACGTTGTGCTGGTTGTGTGTGTGTGTGCTGAGCAGGAAGGACCTCAGCAGAGGTTGGGGGTACGACGCCAGCTGAGCCAGGATTCCTGTCACCAGCAGGTTCACGGAGATGGAGTTCTCCAGAAGGTTCTCCAGCCGGGACAACAGGACACTGATGAAAGGGCCTGTGGCATCATGGGAAACTGAGTCAGTGCAGGTTGAAGCCCTTAATTTTAAATCGACAGTCAAACAGACAGAAAATCACAAAACCATAGTTCTAATCTGAAGAATTACATACAAGTTCATTAGTCTTTTTCAAAGTTTATAATATTCTGCATGGTTTTTGGTCCAATAGGATCTAGTTAGACCTGTAGCAGCAATGCAGTCGTCCTTCTCACACTCTCACTCTAAAAAAATCCATTTTGACCCCCTCCCCTCTCTGCTGACCCCATCCTATTGTGACATCACAACAGGAGCCATTTCTAAACAGCTTGTGTTCAGCAACACTACAGAGGAGGCCTCTGTAGGTGGATTATATATTTTCTGTTTTCTGCTTCTTCAATCACTTCATTTGAATTCACTGGAAGACACAGACCTGTAAATGGAACTCCATGCCTCCTGCTGGCTTTCTTACTGCTGCTCCTTCTCTCTTCTCCTTCCTCTTCCTCCTCCTCTTCCTCTTCCATCTCTTCCTCCTCCCCGTCATCCCACGAGGGGCTAAAAGGGAATTCCTCACTGAGCCCGCCTTCCTCCTCCTCCAGCCGTCGCTGCAGGACTCTGACCCGCTTCCTGAATTTGCCGATGTCGTCCGCGATGTCGTCACAGTCTGGCTCTGCCCCTAAAGACAGCATGAGCTGGCGGTACTGAGACAAGAAGTCATCACCATTGGAGACTTTGGGAGATTTGTTGTTGTCGGGCGGACTTTGGGAGTTGGCGTTGGTTTCAGGCAGCAAGGGGTCATGTAGCTGGAGATCAGAATGTCCGTTGGTTAAAGGGTGTGTCACTAAAAATGGCTTGTGGTGGTTTGCGTGCTGCTGGTGTGCTGTGATTGTGTGATTGCTAGTAGCTGTGAAGTCACTGGAGCTGCGGTTTTGCTTGAATGGCGTGGCATCTTCACCGTAATCATCGCATTCGCCGATGACGTGATTCTTTATGTTGAAACCGTTCGTAAAAGGCTGCCGTGCCTTTGGCTCTGCTTGTACATCGTCCTTCCAAAAATCCTCGCTCCTCCTCCTTTCCTCCTTCCCTCCGTCCTCGCTCCTCCTCCTTGACGACATAATGCTGTTAACCGTTTCAATAACCGTCCTCCCTGTCGACGTCAACATCGTCGATAACGTTGCCATCGACACCCGCTGCCCGTTTGAAATGCTCCCGCGTGCCTGACGGCTTCCTGCCGTGGTCCTGTCCAATATGGCTGCGTTCGTATCTTCCTGGGCGACGAGGTTGTAGACCAGAACGTCGTCCTGAAACTCGGACTCCTCCACGTAAGAGCCGCACACCAGCTTGGTGGCGTTGCGTCGCATTTCCTGGATGTGACGAGGAGGCGCGGCGCACCTGTCGGCGAGTCCTAACGACGCATTCAGCAGCGCCGACGACGAGGGATCATCATCCGCAAATATGTCATCCCACTCCAGCTCCTCTAGGGCAGCGCTGGCTCGGCCAGACTGGTTTTCTGTGAAGGAAAGGGTCGGGGAGAGGGCCGAGGGCGGAGGAGAGCTGACCAAAGAGCAGATGGAGTCACTCTTGACCCGCTGGACGATCTCTTCCTCTTCCTCGTCTATGTGGTCGACCGGTGTCTGGTATTCTTCAGGGGGCGGGTTGGTCCCGTCATACGGAACCGACCAGTGCCGACACGCCCTACAGGAAAACAGAACTCAAATAGTCATCTTCAAATGTCTTGTTTTGTCTGAGCAATATTTTGCCAGTACGGTAGAAAATGGGTATTCAAAAAAGAAGACTTGAAAAGTGTTGAATATGACTTTGTGAATCAGAGAAACTGGTGTAGAATTAGAGCATGTGCAGCTATTCTTGTCCTGCGGTTTCATCATAAAGGAGAAGGAAGTGGAGGCGGACCTGTGGGCGGTGGCAATGGCCTGCTGGGCGTCCCAGAGGTAGTGGAGGTAGTTTACATCCATCAGGAAGTCTGAACCCCGACAGTAACCAACGCTGTCCGATACTGATAGATCTGACCAGGGAGGAGAAAGGTTAGTATGCATGTTAAAGGTCAACCAACAGAGAATTAAAGATATATATTACTAATCTATTACTGACCTGCTCCTTTGGGCCAGTGGATGTGCTCGGAGTGTGTGTTGGTGTTGAGGAGGTGCACAGGGCACCAGGAGGGCAGGAGGAGCAGGAAGGAGGCGGCGCTGGACGAGGAGCAGTCCCTCTGTTTCAGGTAGGAATGCTGCCTCCTGCTCAGGTGGTTGCAAGGGATCAGATACCTGAAAATCAAACACAGACACACACGATGCTCAGGGAATCGGATACTGAGACCTACCACCACATTAAAGATGTTGATATGACCCCGTCAGACTGACCTGAACACCAGCTGCAGCATGACGTCTTCACAGAACAGACCAATCAGAGTCCTGAACAGAGCCAGCGACACCGTCCCCAGCTGACACACACACACACACACAGGAGTAAAAGTCATCTCATTTTGATTAATACAGCAGTATGTGTGTGTGTGTGTGTGTTACCTGGAAAGGTGTGTTGACCCTGCTGACCAGTGTGTCCAGGATGTGCACGTTGTCGTGTGTGTGCAGCAGGATGAAGGACAGGAAGGTTTGAAGGAGGGCCGGTTCAGAGATGGAGCGCAGGAACAGGTCCAGGTAGGCCGTGGTGGTCATCACCTCCTCCACCGTTAGCTGTGCACACACAAATATTACCAACAGGGGACTCGCAAAGTAAACTGGACTTCTGTTTCTGGTCAATTTAAAAAAAAAAAACTAAAATTAATATAAAATAAAAAGGTGTTTCACTATAAAATTACTTGAAATGTGCTTTTTAATTATTTTTTAATAAATTACCAAGAGGGGACTTGGAGCTTCAAGTACCTATCTACCTACCTAAGAGTGGACCTTCACATAATGCAGACACACACACTCAAAAACGTGATTTAATATCAAGTTAACATACTGTAAACGTATTGAAGTTGTGCTTAAATATACTCAGATCCTGCTTAATTTACTTTAAATACTGTATTGAGTTTCACATGCGCCCCTGGTGGTGGTAACATGTAAGAGGTGTGAGTTAAAGGAGATTTTGGTTCAATCATGGAATAAATCAGCAACTTTGGAGCCACAACTATTGTCCAAATAGATATAAATAAATAAAATAAATATTGACCCATGTCTTAAATTAGCTGTAAAATACACTTAAACAATTATTTAACAACCACTTCTCTTGGTTGCCTTACTAGGCTTCTTTTACCATTAAAATTTTGGTTTTAATATTTTTGGTGTGGGTTAGAATACAATTTTTAAAAAATGGTAAAATTAACCTCAATAGAATCATAGAGAACTGACTGTTTTTGTGCAAGAAAATTGATAATTTCAACCAGATCATTTCATAATTTTGTGAAAATTGTTGAACCAGAGGTAAAAAAACAACAACAAAAAACCTTAATACATTAGACATTACATATTAAAAATCTAGAATATAGACCCTAAAATAAGAGGACCATAAAGAATCTTCAGTGATTTGGTTGGGGTGCTTTGTGCTACATTTTCTATGTATGAAAAGTCCTTTATAAATAAAGATTGATTGATTTGTTTGATACCTTGTGCAGAGCAGGAGCCAGAACAGGAACCAGGAAGCCGTTATAGATGTAACTCAGCAGCTGGGTCCGGACGGATGGATGAGAAACCTGAAAAAGGTAAAGAGTTTAACACTTTTTTTTAAAATTAGTGTATGTGTGCGTGTGTGTGTACGTTACCTTGGTAACAGCGCTGCAGAAGTCCAATGAGTGCAGGAAATGGACGAGAGCTGGAACCTGTTGAGCGATTTACAAAACAGGTAGGACGATATGAGAAAAAAGTGCATTCTCAACAATGTGATTACTCGGTTATTGCATATTCAGATCAAAACTGTAAATATTTTATCTCTTGAGCCCTGAAAGAGTCTCACTGACTTTACATTTATGTGAAAAGTATTTTTTTTTATCTCACTTTACACAGTCATCCACTGTCATTCCTTTATTTATAGGTTCCCACATAAAACTGTGTTCACTGCCTCTTTTTTCTGTCCCATTCATTTGTCCAGAAAGAATGAATGGATCCATCCATTTGTTTTACTATCATCCATCTTTAGACTCATTCATTCACAGTTTCCATTTGGTCACTATGGCGTCGTCGTGGTTACAGCACCTGCTGCCAATCGGCCTCGTCCAGACAGTGCCAGTCCTCGCTGTAAACCTGCAGCCGAGCTGGAAGAGACGAATACAGGCCGGACAGACCTGTGGCCAGCACCTACACACACACACACACACACACACACACACACACACAAGAGAGAGAGAGAGGGAGTTTGTATCATGCAAAACTGTTAAAATATTTGGAGAATATCCACATTTTAGAGCTGGTTTTGTTGTTAGTTTTGTGTTTAAAAAAATATTTAAATGCTTCTTCAATTACCACAATTGTTAGCAGTAAATTTTCTGTCTGTCAATCAATCAACCGATCAATAGGCATCAATCGAGACCCAATAATAGTTGGGTTAATTCAGCCGTTCACATAAAACACAGGCTGATTTCCTGATTCTACATAAATCTGTAGATTTCTGCATTTTTATGATAATATTAACAGATATAAATGTACTAAAACATCTTTAAAACTGGCCTAGTTCACCTTGTAATTCTGACTTTTGGTGCAATTACTTAGAAGACGTTACTTTACTGCTCTATAGATGAATGGGGCCACTAACCCATGATTTTCAGGTGATTTTTAACTTAACCCCTTGACCTCCAGCCCTTTTTTAGGTTTAGGACATACCCGTAGTCATAGTTAGTCCCTTCAAACAAGCGACTTTTTACTGTAGTGTTCTTTGGCTGCTAGTTTACTGAGTTTTTATCATAAAGCTACACTGATGGTACCGTTGGACTCGTCAAAGTCTCAGCTTTCATATGAGATGTCATTTGTTTGTGTAACATGAAGTATCAGAGCGCTAGCCATCAAAATGTGGCGAGTGGGTTGACTTTATGATCGCATACCGATTTTCATATTTGTTAATTAATTAGCTTGGTGTTGGAGTTGTGTTTGGTGTGTGTAAATATGACTTATATGTGCTTGTAGTGGAGTTTCTCCTGTTTAATTTGATGTATAGCTTCACTATATTTGTACATGATTAGTGGAGCAATCTGGAGTTTAACGGGTTAAATAGATAGAATAAATAGATTCAGTAAAACCCTGTAGTTGTAGAGATATCCTGCATTAAGTCACAGCAGAATCATCAATGGAGTCTCGTTAACAATCAGGCAGCCGTCCAATCACAGGCAGACTTACTAATCCCCCTCTGTGTTTGAGCCAATGTGGCGCTGATTTACTAATCTGCTCTCTGCATAAAGATTGAGGTCAGAGGGCGATCACATGGGTTTAAAGATGACACACACACACACACACACACACAGTACAAACATGGCCGACAAGTCAACAAAATAGGTGCTTCTAATTTCTATTGTTTATGATACTTTTTAAAAGCTATTAGAATTAGATTTTTTCAAATTCTAAGTCATGAGTTCTTTTATTTAATTAAATTGTTATTACATGTACTTTCTTATTTTATTCATTGATAAATATGCAGATTATATGCACACACACACACACACACACACACACATTCCACAGTCCCAGAGGAAGTGTATGAGCTCATTAGTTCATTACATAACTTGTTATAATGAGATGCAGAGGGGAGATGAATGAATTTAAACAGCATTTCATTCATAATAAATAATCAGTAAAGGGGTCAAAGGTCGGTCTTAACAGCATTTTTACCCAATGATGTTATTTATGGATTTATACATATAAAAACGTATATACAGTGTTGACACCAGGGGGCGCTTCATGTAGCATGGTGTAACAAAAGGATTTAAATAACTTTGACCTGTTTATATGTTTATAAACAATATGTTTATATTTATAATACAAACACGTTTAAACTGTGTCTGAAATGTGAGATTCTCAGCTTGTATATTTGTCTGTATCATATTTTTTGTATATTCTAGATGTTTTTTTTATATATTCTGAATGTTTTTTTATATATTCTGGTTATTTTTTGTATAATCTGGTTATTTTTTGTATAATCTGGATGTTTTTTATATATTCTAGATGTTCTTTATATATTCCAAATGTTTTTTATATATTCTAGATGTTCTTTATATATTCCAAATGTTTTTTATATATTCTAGATGTTTTTTTGTATATTCTGAATGTTTTTTTATATATTCTGCATATTTGTTTGTATATTCTGGATATTTTTGTATAATCTGGATGTTTTTTATATATTCTAGATGTTCTTTATATATTCCAAATGTTTTTTATATATTCTGGATGTTTTTTTTATATATTCTGGATGTTTTTTTATATATTCTGGATGTTCTTTATATATTCCAAATGTTTTTTTATATATTCTGGATGTTTTTTTATATATTCTGGATGTTTTTTTGTATATTCTGGATGTTTTTTTTATATATTCTGGATATTTTTTATATATTCTGGATATTTTTTGTATAATTTGGATGTTTTTTTTATATATTCTGCATATTTGTTTGTATATTCTGGATATTTTTTGTATATTCTAGATGTTTTTTTTATATATTCTGGATATTTTTGGTATATTCTGGATGTTTTTTTGTATAATCTGGATGTTTATTTTATATATTCTGGATATTTTTGGTATATTCTGGATGTTTTTTTGTATAATCTGGATGTTTATTTTATATATTCTGGATATTTTTTATATATTCTGGATATTTTTTGTAAATTCTAGATGTTTTTTATATATTCTGGATATTTTTTGTATAATCTGGATGTTTTTTTATATATTTCTAGATGTTTTTTATATATTCTGGATATTTTTTGTATATTTCTAGATGTTTTTTGATATATTCTAGATATTTTTTGTATATCCTGGATGTTCTACCTTCTAATAAAACATCCAGGATCCAGTCAACGTCATTAACTCACTGAGGAAAAAGGTTCACTAATCATCACATGGAGCTCATAAACACCTAAATACAACTTTCCACATGCAAAGAGCTTGAATATCATTGATCCATAGAGATATTGAACATAAAAACCCTCTTTTTTCCCAGTGGTCTGTGTTTCTAACTGTTGTTAAAGTTAATTTTCCGTTGCAGCAGAAATAAAGCGGCACTCACAGGACAGAAGTAGGTGTTCTGGGCGATGTGCTGGGCGACGCGAGGCTCCGACGCCGACAGAGACATGATGAGCAGCAGAGCATCTCTGGCCTGTTGACCTACTGACCCCTGTCTACAGGACAGAGATCATGAAGGTTGGATCTGCTCATGTCTGGAGGTTACGTCATAACTCAACATGTGGCGATGCCTGTGAGGAATATGACCCCTGACCCCTCCATATGTGCAGCATTAGACTATTGACCTTGTTTTTTCTGATTCTCATATTCATACATTATTATTTATTTATTATTTAGCAACAGTATTTAACCCTTTTTTAACACTCAGCGATAAACAGAAAAAATAAATAAATTAAAAAAAAATAAATTTAACTAATAAAAATGGAAAAAAAAATCTATATATATAATTGAAACTAATAAAAATAATAATATATAATTTAAATCGTATATTATTAATAATTCACATAAATAAATATATATATATATATATATATATATATATATATATATATATATATATATATATATATATATATATATATATATATATATATATATATTATGGAGGTGGTTCATGGTGGTTATGGGGTGTTCATATTTTATTAATTTAATTCAATAAATAAATATAAATTAATTAATTAATAATACATTTGTTAAATTAAATTAACAAAATTAATTAATTAAAATTAGATTAAATTGTATTAATTTAATCAACAGTTTTTTGTGCTCTGTCTCCTCATTTCTGAGCCTATATTATTATAATTATATATATTATTTTATATATATATATATATATATATATATATATATATATATATATATATATATATATATATATATATATATATATATATATATATATATATATATTTATATAATTAGGTTATAATTTCCATTTGTAATATTTCCTGTATTGTTTCTTTTGTCTTAATAAGTTTAAAACTCTTTATCTGCCACTATGCTGCCTTTCTCCTCATGAACCTGTATATATATATATATATATATATATATATATATATATATAATGAATTGTTTAATCATACACATGTCTCTGAGTGTTTCTTCTACTCGTTCTTACCTGTGAGTGTAGGGTATGAGCAGGGAGAACAGCAGGAAGTTGGCAGCTCCTTGGTCTTCGCTGGTGTGGAAGAACAACTCCAGCACTGAAGGATCTTTGACCAGAGCCACACACAGCTGGTTCAACAGGAGGACAAGCTCCGCCTCCACCACGCCGCCACCGCCGTCTGCAGGAGCCAATCACAGGTGATCAGATAACTAAATTAGTCCAATCGCCAAAAACACACAGTAACGTTGGTTTCTTGTTAATTGAAAAGACCATTTGTGTTATTTTTCTGTGATTTTCTTTACAGGAAATGTCAAAGTGTGTGATCTGTAGTGTGTTTTATAATATGAAATTGAGAATAAGTCAGTTTTCTCGGCACTCAGAGCTTCTAAATGCTGTGTCTCTGCAGTTTTGTCTCTTTTTAGCTCTAAATCTGCCAAATAAAAGGCCCAAATCTTTTAAAATATTTAATCGGAGGCTTTTGGGCCTGGAAATAATCCCTTACCTTATGTCCGCTAATAATCCCTCCTTTATTTCAGATAACATACCAATGAATGAGTATAGAATATCTATAACAGCATTATAGTACACAATCCCTTTTAAAGGGTTCATACGTATATTTTACCAACAGAATTCCATGACTTTTCGAAGGCTTTTCCCTGAATTTCAGGCTCATTTCCATCCCTGAAACATATATTTATACATGAAAAGTGGATTTTTGTGTCTTTTTTTCTAATTTTTACTGTATGAAAGGTGCTACACTTAAACTGGAATCTATTATACAGGGAAATGTGAAGCAAATTTGCTTGAATATACAAAATGCATGTTTTTTCCAGGTTTTTCATGATGGTGGGAACCCTGCAAAGCCTCAATAACTGAGGGTTAAACACAGAGACGAGTCTCCGTGAACCCACCGGATCCAGATCCAGATCCGGATCCGGCGCAGGAGGCCAGCAGCATCATGAGCGGCCGGAGAACGGGTTTATGGTGCAGCAGGGGCTGCCTGGCCTGAGCCAGCAGCATCTGGTACATCCTGAGCTGATCCAGCTTCATGTCCTCGGTGAACTGTCTCCTCAGGCTCCACAGGAACAGCCGCTCCATCACACCCTCCACGATCACGAACTCCAGGATGGGACCCATCGCTCCTCCTGGAAAGTTTCACATAGACTTATTTTCTATATTTAACCTGCCTCTACCTCTCCAAAACGACTTAATGCAGGATATCTCTACAACTACAGGGGGTTTCTGAATGATCTTTGGTTTAAATAATGCAAAAAATAGCCCCGCCCCCCAAAAAAAGACATATATTTAGGTTGAAAAGCACCTGAAAATCATGGGTTAGTAGCCCAATTCATCTATGAAGCAGTAAAGTAAAGTCTTATAAGTAATTGCACCAAATGTCAGAATTACAAGGTGAACCAGACCAGTTTTAGAGATGTTTTAGTACAGGTATGTTTTACCGATATGCTCATATTGGTTTAATAAAAGAATTTGATAGGCCTGATCTGTTGATTTAACCCCTTGACCTCCAGCCCTTTTTCAGGTTTAGGACATAGTCAGTAGGGTATATCTGGAATAAACACAGAGATGTTGGTCGACACTAAACGACCATTTATTGATCTCAAATAAACATTTTCATCCCAAAACAGCAACAAAAAACACATTTTTTGTTCGTCGCTTCAAACAAACGACTTTTTACTGTAGTGTTTCTTGGCTGCTAGTTTACTGAGTTTTTATCATAAAGCTACACTGATGGTACCGTTGGACTCGTCACAGTCTCAGCTTTCATATGAGATGTCATTTGTTTGTGTAACATGAAGTATCAGAGCGCTAGCCATCAAAATGTGGCGAGCGGGTCGGCTTTATGATCGTATACCGATTTTCACATTTGTTAATTAATTAGCTTGGTGTTGGAGTTGTGTTTGGTGTGTGTAAATATGACTTATATGTGCTTGTAGTGGAGTTTCTCCTGTTTAATTTGATGTATAGCTTGACTATATTTGTACATGATAAGTGGAGCAATCTCAGTTTAATGGATTAAACAAATAAACACCCCGGCTATTATTTGGTAATTTACCGTACATCATTTTTTTAGGTCTTTCCCACCTTGACCGGCGTCTTCCTCCATCAGCAGGAACAGCATGTGTTCCACGTAGTTCTGGACAGCGCTGGCCTCGTCAGCCGGGATCGGACCCAGACGCGACGTCCCCGAGCCGCCGCCGCCGCCACCGCCATGACCGGAGAGGAAACTCAACGCACCGCCACGACCCGGCTCGTGTTTCTCCAGGATCTTCACCACCTGGAGGCATCGGAGACACTGGATCAAACCTCTAGAGACCATTAAGCATCCTATACAGTCTATATAGACATGCTAGCTCCTTCTAGACATCATCTTAACCCTCTATTGCATAGTGTTACGCTTTTATTGTGAAGGACATGCAATTTATCAGGTCACATGACCAGGATATCCTGTTTGAGCATGTGAGCATCACTGTTTCACAACCAAAGGTTGTCTTTTATTCAGAATTTTAGCAAGTTTTCACCGTTTTTTTTTACTTTTAGGAGCGTTCCACGTTATTTAGCAGAGGACCGACTCATGAAAAATGTTGAACTATCCCTTTAAATCTGGTTGTTTTAGCCGACAATATATTTTTCTCCAACTATATTTAAGTTGTGTACATTTGTCTTTTATTCCTGTTTATTCCAGCGTATTTCCCTAATTATAACACAGAGATGTCTATGGCGTAACCGTGGCGACGGGCGGATTTTTTCAAGAATGGTAAAACTACTGGTTAAATTCGATTTGTGAATGTAAACAGAAACGCCCCCATTCCTCATTAAAGGGGAATTAATGGCGAACAAGGGCTGAATGCATGAAAGAGGGAGAGAAGAATGTAATCACTGTCTGGACTTGTGTTAACCTTTGACCTCGGCCGCTTCAGCCAAGGGCCGCGCACACAAACGCACACAATGCGCTGGCACAGACGGACGTAGAGTGTGTGTGTGTGTGTGTGTGTGTGGGTGTTCTTGGCGGGCGTAGAAGGAGCTTTTGTTCTAAATGGGTCCTGTGTTTCGGGGCCAAAGTCTGGGTCGACGATTTATACGTACACACACAATTAACACACACACACACACACACAATCGGACGCTGTTGTCCAGCCATTATGAGGGAAAATAGGACGGAATGAAGCTGCGAGACAGAACGAGGGCGATGAAAGGAGGCCCACGAAACGCTGACCCCACCTGCGACCAGTGGTTCTTGAACACGATCATGCAGGTCTCCGGGTCCACGCCTCGCAGCGAGAGGGACCGCCTCCGGTTGCCCCCGACGACCACCGAGGCCATCATCTTGACCGGCGGGCGGGCGGCTATAGCATGTTCCGGGGATCCTTCAGTCCAGGATCAGGATCTGGCCCCGGACTCTGGGAGCAGCTGCTGAACGAAATCAACACTTTTAATTATCAGGTCCAGGAATCAGGTAGATTAATACACTAAACTACACTAATATATTCTCTTTTACTCGTCCCATATAACAGATTTTACGTTGTAGTTCGTATATAATAGTTTAGCTTCGTTATTTTCATGCATCCTGTGAAGTTCTGCAGCCTGAATGAGGGAAAATGAGGAAAAAAAAAACAAAAAACTCTCTATTTATTCCCTTTCTTCCGCTCCGCGTCCGAAATCTGACAAGAGCCGGAACAGGAAGTCATGGGCCGCCCGTGGAAAACCAGCAAACAGGAAGAACGGGGAACTCATCGAGGGTCCCCACCCTGGGCGTTCTCGGGAAATTCCGAGAATTCCCGAGAGCTCTCCAAGAGATCCATGAACCCACCTCTGAGCTGAAGCTGCTGCTGCTGCTGCTGCTGCTGCTGCTGCTGCTGCTGCTGCTGCTGCTGCTGCTGCTGCTGCTGCTGCTGCTGCTGCTGCTGCTGCTGCTGCTGCTGCTGCTGCTGCTGCTGCTGCTGCTGCTGCTGCTGCTGCTGCTGCGGCGGCATAGAGGAACCACACTGATGGAGAGAGAGATGAGAAAATGAGTGAAAGGTCACCAACTGGCTGCTAGATCACACACACACACATATGCATTATTATAATTACATACATATATATGTATGTTAACTTAAGTGTTTTATTATAGCTGCTATTCATTTAACTGTGATTATTATATATTGACTATTATTGATATCATTACTATTATCAATATAAACAAGTATTGCATTAATATTATTATTGTTATTGGCATTAATATTATTGAAATTATGAAAAGTATTAATTAAAATGCGTTATTATAGGATTAAACGTCTTCCTGCTCGTTTTTTAACTGTGTGAATTGATGGTAAATGATTGTATTGGTTATGTTTTTTTTTACCTTTTTTGATTCTACATGTTCAAATCGAATAAATAAATGTAATTTATACTAAATATATTATATAAAACTAGCCAGGGAAGAAATAGAGAAATGATTTGTGTGAAATAGAGAGAGAGAAAGAGAGAGAAGTAATCTGAGATGAGACAGTGATGTTTAATCCCGAATCACCACCACTGTGTGTGTGTGTGTGTGTGTGTGTGTGTGTGTGTGTGTGTGTGTGTGTGTGTGTGTGTGTGTGTGTGTGTGTGTTTAATCCCTGGTTTGTTTGATGGCATGTGACTGTCTGACTTTAACTGGGACAGAAAGACACACACACACACACACACACACACACACAGAGGTGTTCAGATTTTTTTGACCTGCTTTTTAATTCACTTTTTCAGGCATTTAGCTGATTGAGATGTAATTATGATAATGACAAACCTCAGCCTCAGTGTTCAAGGGCACTTCATCCAAACACACACACACACACACAGGATAATCTGCTCTCGTTTGATGCTCTTGATGAAGGAGAGCTGATGTTTTCAGTGAAATCTCATGGATTTTTTTTTTACTTTAGATAAAAAAACTAACTGAAACTGAATGTTCTGCCTTATTTTGCTGTTTGTTTCTCACTAAAACTGCTGCTCTGCACTTTCTGGACCTTAATCCAACAATAATAAGTTGTTTTGATCAGTGTTTTCCACGTGAAACAATGAGAGCTGTTTAGGGCCTGCGTGGACATTATTGGGTAATAAATGATATGTTTGATAATTAGTTTTAGGAGTGAAAATACACTGAATGATGCTTCTGAGGAGCTCAGACACCATAAATATAGGTTGATTAATATAATATAATATATTTATGTATGGATCATGTGACTGTAATAGCTGATACAGGTTGAGCTAATCTGAATTTATATAATCAGGTGGTTTATTCTGGTTTTATCATTGTAGATTTAGTGTAATAATAGCAGCATATCAGTGGAATTAGGACAGTTTTCTTACTTCGCTGACCTCTGACCTCTGAACGCTATCATGTTCACTTATTTCTGTCAGTTAAGAGAAGCTGGAAGTAAAGAATGGTTCATTGATGAGAGATGCAGATTATTTTTCTTTGGACTAATTGTCGCAGCTTAATGTGCTTGAACACACCACAATAACACCTTAATGTACCTGAATACAACACCGCAGAAACAGCTTAATGCACCTGAACACACCACTAAAATAACAGTTTTATGCACCTGAACACACCAACAGAGAAAGAGCTTAATGCTCCTGAACACACCACTAAAATAACAGTTTTATGCACCTGAACACACCACCACAGTAACAGTTTAATGCACCTGAACACACCACCACTATAGCAGCTTAATGCACCTGAACACACCACCACAATCACAGCTTAATGTATATGAATACACCACTGCAGAAACAGCTTAATGCACCTGAACACACCAACACAGAAAGAGCTTAATGCTCCTGAACACACCACTAAAATAACAGCTTAATGCACCTGAACACACCACTAAAATAACAGCTTAATGCACCTGAACACACCACTAAAATAACAGTTTTATGCACCTGAACACACCACCACAGTAACAGTGTAATGCACCTGAACACACCACCGCTATAACAGCTTAATGCACCTGAACACACCACCACAATAGGATGTTAATGCACCTGAACACATCACCACAATCACAGCTTAATGTATATAAATACACCACCAGAGTAACCGCTTAATGCACCTGAACACACCATAGAAACACCGTAATGCACCTGAACACACCACCACAATAAAATGTTAATGCACCTGAACACACCACCGCTATAACAGATTAATGCACCTGAACACACCACCAGAGTAACACCTTAATGCACCTGAACACACCACCACAATAAAATGTAAATGCACCTGAACACACCACCATAATCACAGCTTAATGCACCTGAACACACCACCACAGAAACTAGTGTTCTCCCTGAATGCAGGTCACCCAAGTTCACTGCTACACACACACACACACACACACACACACACACACACACACACACACACACACCTCACTTTCTATAAACACACTTATTAGGCCTGTTATTAATATCATTACTATTATTATTATTGATAAAAGTGCAGCCTGGATGAAGTGAAGCTGCGGGATCTGACGGCTCTTACCTCGGCTGAAATGCAGGAATGTGAGTCTCTTCAGCAAAAAAAAAAAAAGGAAGTTAAATCTGTCAAACAACAGTTGTTGTTGTTGTTGTTGTTGTTTAAACCGCCGACGTTCTGTTTGTGTTGTTTTCTGCCTGTGTCATAGGTTCTAAACGCTGCCCCTGTTCTAAAGCCTTAAGCCGCTCAGCTGTCAATCACTCCGCTGCTGGCTGCTAGGTAACCGCCTGGCCCCGCCTACATGCATAACAAGCCACGCCCCCCGACATGAAACGACTTTTGGTTTTCTGAATATCTGCAGTGTTTTCTTGTGTAAAAACACCATTAAACAATATTATAATACTAGTTTTACCAGTAAAATAACTTAGACATTCTTTCTGAATTGGTTCAAATCAAGTTATTTCAGAATTATGAATTTATTATTGGATTGTACAAAATTATCAAAATGCAATTTTTGCCAATACTATATTTTTTGCTTTAGTTGCTTTTCAGATAAAGATTTGAATATTTGACATAAAACGAATATACTTTTCTATTATCTATATTTTATTACATTTCCACTCTTTGCTTTTGCAAATTTGCGATGCACTTTTGTGTGAAAGGCGCAAAATATTATGTTGCAGTCTTATTATTATTTATCCCAAACACACACACACACACACACACACACACACACACACACACACACACACATGCACACACACACTCCTTTAATCACAGTGGAAATGCAGGTTAGCAGCTGGCGCCATTAATCTGCTGTTAGAACAACACAAACACGTCAGCTGATCATTACCATCATTTATAAGTGACTTCATATATCATGAACTGTAATAATAATGAAAATCTGGTAATAAAAACTATTTCCTCTCATTAATATAATGATAATATATTTTATTAATGGGACTAAATGTGACCTGCAGTCACCTGTGTAGGGAGAGATGCCAGTGCTGCTATCTAGTGGCGAAATGATGGAACTGCAACTACAATTTGTGGATTTTTATTTCTTTATTTTTATTTTATTTTCTATTTTTACCACAAAAGTACACTGATGATAATATACAGCTATAAGGTGATGAAACATATTCTAATACAAGAATATATAAAAGTGTTAAGGGTTTATATAATAAGTGTAGTGTGGTTTATCCAGAATTAAAAATTTATATTAGAAGTTGCTTATAGCTGTAGTAAAACAATATTATAGGAAAGAAATGCAATATTTTATTTTAAAAATATGTTTTCATTTAGAGTCAAATCTTTTATTTTGTACTGTGGAGTCTATTTTAATTATTAATTGATTAAATTCTTTGACTGTATGGTGCAAAACTAATTTCATTTTGTGGAAATAAACAATAAAACGCATCCATTGATCCATGCACGCTTAAATAAAGAGCAAGGATTTTATTTTACACATTTTATAACCTTTAATTTGATGTAAATTTCATGAGCAAATCTCAGTTATTTGACAAAATAAAAGAAGATAATGATTATAATAAGATATAAAAGAAGATTCAAGTTAAGTTGGTTCATTATTTTAAAGACCTAATATAGAGAAATATGTTTGTGTAATCTCATTATTATTAAGTTAATTGAAGCTATTATGTTTTGTAGCCTACATATACAGAGTGAGTTCTGACCAACTAAACCATTTTTTCAATAAAAAAGTAAGGATTTTTTAATGAATAGTGAATAAACATATGTAGATTCACAGTAAATAGGTTTAAATGAGCAGGATCCACTAGAATCCTGAATGAAGCCGCTGCCTGAAACTCACATTTCAATGAAAGCACATGAGTGTGTGTTGCAGGGAAGGACATTCTAAATATGTGGCTGTGACAGAGGCTGCAGGTCCAGGCCTGTTGTTAATGACTGTTTATGTTCCTACTTGTTCTGTCCTGCAGAGTTTGACTCTAATTCTCTGTTCCTCTCTATTTATCTCTCTCTGATTCCCTTCAGTTTCTATGAATGAAGTTCTGCTTTGTAACCGAATGCACGGACTTCTCCTTTAGTTTAACCTGTTTAAATACAAAGCATTAAACAAAGTTTAAGTATAATGAGCTTAATGTATTTAGTAGTTACTGCAGTAAAAAGTAGGCTGTGTAAATACTTAAGTAGATTTTTTTAAAACTTTATTGGCAAAAATGTACAACAAAGATTGACAATTGGATCAAAAAATGGATACAGTTAAATAAATGCAAATTTATTGATGGTAATTACAATAGAGGAAGATAATGTCAAGAAAATTAGATAAATATATAAAATATAGATCAATAAAAAACAGATTTGTTCAGTTCTAAATAAATAGTTTACTGACAAACTTATGCAAAATTCAAAAATAATAATCAGCATCTATTAAAAACTACTTTAATAATTGTGTTGCATATAAAAAGATATTCTTTTTATTGTAAAGAACATATGGATACATATTAATGTATAAACAGTAATACAGAACATTAAGGAAATATAAAGAATAATGGTTGCATTAGGGTTTGTTTGGAACATTAATAATACTAAAAATAAGATAAAAAGTATAAATAAAAAGTATAACCAAGCCATATTAAAGAATATATAAAGATTAAAAGAAAAATATTAGTTAAAAAATCATAATGACTTAACAATAAGTTACTTTTCTTTTTGCTGTTAATCAAGTTAACAGATTTAATTTTATTTAAGTTAAATTCAAGGAGAAAAGGGGAAAATATGAGGTTTGGCAAATCTTTGCTTGTGAATAAAAAAAATAGCATATAAATTAATAAAATCCATCAAATGTTCAATATCAGTATCTATTTGGTTACTATAATTACAGATAATATCTTTAAGACTAATTGAATAAGTATATTTAGTAGCATTAAAAGTCAAAATCAGTCAAAAAACAGTTTCAAAGCTTTATTAACAATTCAAATTGTACAATTAACAAATAGGTATACCAGAATGTATAATAAAAAAAATAAAGAAAATATTAAAAAACAGATGTGACATTATAGTTTAATCTACCAAATTAATTTCTAATCATGACAATTTATTTATTGATTAAAAATTTCAGAGTAGGAATCTAATATGTGTACATTTTTTTATATTATATGTTCATTTAATAGTTTAAAGATTTGGCATTTACATTCATGAATATGAAATTAGACAAGAAGATGAAGTTGATTCTTTGGGGGGTGTTTGTCAGTCGGTGACGTCACGCAGCACGAGCGCCACCGGTGGGACAGAAGAAGAAGAAGAAAAACAAAAAAAAAAGAGACGAAGAAGAAGAAGCCGGAGACTCTGTGGGATAAATAAAGTAAAGTGTTGAACGACAGTTCACGTTATTTTTTGTAATTATTATTATTTTTTTAAAGCGGAACGAGACGTTTTTTAACGGAAGCCGTGAGCGTTTTAACGGAGTCAACGGGTGAACTTGTCCCGGAGTTGTTGTGGTGGAAGTTAGCGACGACAACACCGGAGGAAGAAGAAGAAGAAGAACCATCATCATCATCATTAGCATCATTATTCTGACCATAATAACATAATAACGTCCAGTCTATGTTCGTGACCTCGGGGGGAACCGGGAGCCATGGCCGAGGCTCGGTCGGAGGAAGACGAGGACACCGTGACAGATTCCCGGGAACAAGTGGTCCGCCGACAGCCGAGCGGCTCCGGAGGTGAGGAAAAAACACCAAAAAAAACCCAATTTATCCGACGTCTCAGACCTTTATATCGAAATAAATAAGTCGTGATACTGGAAATATAAAGTTAGACATCATCAAGGTGTCAGAGATCATCAACACTTTGGTTTATAGCGAGGTTAAAAGGTCAAATTAACTGATAAATTAGAGCTGAAATGATTAATCAATTAGCTTTCAGCTGTTATGTTAATCAGCTGCTATTTTGCTAATCGATTTGAGTCATTTTTAAGGAGAAAATGTCCAAATTCTCTGGTTCCAGCTTCTCAAATCTCGATAAAATACTATTAATAGAGACAATACAGGACACAGGAACCATAAACTATTATAATAAAACAATTGGCTGTAAACTGGGTCAAAGAACAAAGTGCAAAGTGCGTGTATCACGAGTTAAATGAGTGTTGAATTAACAAAAATGCATTAAATCAGCACATAAATGATCTACAATGATTTATCGATTGGTTGTCAGCTGGAAATGTCCAAATTCTCTGGTTCCAGCTTCTCAAATCTTGATAAAATACTATTAATAGAGACAATTCACAACATTTAGATAACACAGGAATCACCAAATATTATAATAAAATTGACTGTAAGCTGGTGGATTAATTAATCAACAGTGAACAGGTCAAGTGAATGATTACTAAACTGCAAAGTGCTTTATATTTATATTTAGAGAAGAGATTTGGGTCATTTTTAGAAACTTCTCTGGTTCCAGCTTCTCTTCCCTGATTATTTTCTGGTTTCTTTAGTCTTTTATGATGATTTTCTGAAGGTTGGTGTTGAAAATCGTATTCATCTTCTTTATTTAGCACATAATTAACACTTTAGGCTAGTTTTAATACACTATTGACATATGTAGAGTCATAAACTAAGAAGTGACAGTAACAAATATTCATGTCATACTATTTGTGATATTAGGGAAAAGATCTTACTATTCAGGAATGATTTAGAGTATTATACACACACACACACACACATCCAGGTGTAGCAGAACCCATAAAGAAGTATAATACAATCTGACCTGTTCCAACACAGTGCACCGGGTCCAAGTGCACAGCCAGAGCCATAAAACACACCCCACACACACATTTCTAGCTGTGTGTACTGGTGCAGGCCTGTGCCAAGACTTAAAGCCATTATTTTAATGTACAAGTCTCCCTCTTTGTCCCAATGTGTGTGTTTGTGTCTGAGCGAGAGCGAGCAGGACGAGTGTATTAGCCCGTAGGAGTGGGTTTAGACGCTGGATGCCGTCTGGATGTGGCTGGTTTCATGTGGACTGTTAGGACTCAGGCTTCGGGGTGTGCCGCCTCTGCAGCAGTAAAGTTCTGGATATTTTCGTCCCCCCGGTTTAAAAAACAAACTTCGTCCACACGCCGATCCGATTGACAAATATCTCAGACCACGCAGAGACCTCCACGTGTCTTGTAATGGGTTAAACGTTGGTATTTGACAGGGCAGCACCGTGGCATTTAGTGTCACATTGCCTGCAGACGCAGAAAACACTTCCTTGTTTGTTTATTAAAGGGAGTTTCCGTCCGGTTGTCTTTTGTTGCCGTTGCCGCTCCTCTCAAGCCGCAGGCTAATTTCCATCTATAGTCACCTTGACGGGTCGAACTGATAAGAGACAATACAAGAAACAAAAGACACTACAGGACACGGGAATCCCAAAGTATTACAATAAAACAATTGACTGCCAGCCAGGCGGATTAATCAATCAACCCGGTAAAGAGCAAATTTATGGTTATTATTGGTTTGAGCCATTGTTAAAGACAAAAATGTCCAAATTCTCTGGTTCCAGCTTCTCTTTTCTGATTATTTCCTGGTTTCTTTAGTCTTCCATAATAGTAAACTGATGATCTTTGGGTTGTAGACTGTTGTTCTAGGTTGAATCTCATCTTTGGAAGACAGATTTTGACATTTTACACCATTTAAGGAACCAAGCAACTAATTGACTATCGCTAAAGCCGTTAGTTGCAGCCCTATTCCCAAAATGTTTATAGTATGGATGGATGGGATAGGATATAACACATGGTCCCACAACAAAACCAAATATTTATAGAATTGCACACTACCTCTTGATCTTATTGCACACAGGAAGGATTAAACACCTGAGTTTATATACTTATGTAATTGCATGTAACCCCATGCCTATACCAAAGAGATTATGTTTGTTTTTCTCTTAACTGCAGATTCATGTGACGAAGCTTGAGCCTCCCTCTCTCCGTGATACTGTTTCTTTAAAAGACAGGAGGTTTAGAGAGAAAGACGTCCGTCCAATGGAGGGTTCACATTCACAATCACCTCTAACAGTGTCTCTGGTTACTCAGATAGAGGAGCCACTGTTTAATAAACTCTTCCAGTGGTGGAGGAGCCAGATCTTGTAAAACTTTATATTTGAGGCCGGCAGATTTTAAAATGTTAAGGTTCGGGAAGTTATATTTATCAAGAATGCTGCAGTGGTGCTCCTGTCCAAGAACCTCAGTGCCTTTTTAAAGAATGATTCAAGAGTTTTAAAGTTACAAGTGAAGGACCAGCTGGTCAAACAGTGATTAAAAAACAGAAAAAGTCACATCATCTGTCAAAGATGTTCTTATTTGTTTAAAATTATGTAAAATAAAATTGATGGTTTTCACGATGCTCTTAATGTGGTTGTTAAAGGACAAGGTCGAAACTACTTCGCGATATTTAACGACATTCACAGTTTGAAAGTCCTCCACCTCTGGTTTCGTCTGTTTTTGTTTAGTATTTAGGGAAAGACACAAGTTTGTTAGCTAGTTCTGGAGAACCTTTGAGCAGCTTAATATGTGTTTTTGCCATTAGCGAAGATTACTGCGTCATCAGCATATGTGGAGACATTTTAAAGATAAGGGACAGTTCATTGACATACAAGGGGAACACTAGTGGGCCTAGGATAGACCCTTGGGGGACCCCTTCTTGGCAGTGATTTAGCATATTTTAACATTATTTAAGTTGATTAAACTCGATTTAACGTGTACACATTGGATCCTAAATGACAGCTGAGATTTAACCCAAGCTGTGATGTTACTGGTAAACTGAAAGTTAGCAGTCTGGACGGCAAGATGTTGTGGTCAACAACGTTTGACTTTTTCAAGAAAAACACCGACAGATGGTTCATTGGAGCGGTGACAACTGAAACATTAATATTCAGATGTTCTGCTGCCAACATGTCCCTGCAGGCTTGGACTGTTTTTCAGCCGTTTAATAGAATAAATAATTAATCAAGAGAATAAATGTCAGATTATTCACTAATCATTAGCTGCAGCGCTGGACTAGAATACTGACATGAATGAGTCACAGACTGGAATCAATTTACAAGCTTTATTAGTTATGTATTAGTTATGTAAGTGATCACAATAGAACATGTTGACTCCTTCAGTTGTGCAATAAAAACATATTACTTATTGGTAATTAAAAATAAAACAAACAAAAACAGCCTGCAGTAATTAATGTGAATATTTATATGATGTGATGGGAGTGAGTTTAATTAACACATCACCATTTATTCTGATGAATGTTCCATGAGTGTGTTATGATGTGATTAAAACAATCATCACTTCCATGTGCAGCGGCTTCTGGAATCTTCTTTTTCCTTTTATTGAACCTTTATTTATTGAGGGAAGGTTCACAGCTTCTGTTTTTTCCCGTGAAAAGCCCAGATTAATCGGAATTAATTCAAAACTAAGCTCAGTGTGCAACCTTTTTTTTGAACAGATCTACTTTTCAGCCACAAGTAGACAATAGCAACCGATGAAATGTCCATGAGATCTGAGTTTCTCCCCTCAGTGATAAATATCTCATGTACGCGTCTCCAGCTTTCGTCCTGTGTGAATAAACATTCCTTCCAGCGAGCAGAGCGGCTGAAGTGTGTCAGTGTGTCAGTGTGCCAGGTGGAATGTCGGCTCCGCTGCACTCGATACCGTCCAAACTGGTTTTATACGCCGACTCCTCGCTCTCTCCTTCAACAGCCGGCGGGGAAACTCAGTCTTTACCAGGACAAAGAGCAGCAGTAAACCTTTAACGAGCGGCCGGACCTCATATCAACACTAATTACTGTTCATTCTGGGGCCGAAGTGTCGGCAGAGCAGCAGTAAACTTGGCTCTTTTTGGGGTTTTTTTTTGTCTGTACTCAAAGATCCTTTTCGCGAGGTGAGAAGCTTCACTCTGTTTCATCAGGTTTCTGAGCTTCAACAGCTCTAACAGAGTGAGACGTCTTCTCTGTAGTGGATCACGTCACTTTATCCAGTTTAACTTTAAGTCCTTTCATTTCATCGCCCCTGGATCCATGTACATCCCCATAGATATACACTAGAAAGGCTTGATGTCTTATGGCACAGACTCAAACGTCCTCAACCGGCGGTTAATGTTATCAACGTAGCTATAATTATATAATGTATATACTTAAACTATATGTTTGCAGTGTCATAGCTACATCTCTGATGTTTATAACAAACCAAACCTTTTGAAAATGGGTTGAAAATGGTCATTTAAAGGAACATACACCATTAAAATACATTGCTATGGTTGAACGAGCTGCCTGTGGCAAGATGGCCGCCAGTGCAGACGTTCCACCCTATTGGCCGGCAGCATGGATGATTATCTATGGCTGTCTCCTTACGGAGCTTGACTCTGAGGGGCGGGACATTTCCTACAGCGATAGACCAATCACAACAGGGCGTTTTAGTAGAGAGGGGAGGGGGGAAATGTGTTTATTTTTAGAGTGAGTGTGTGAGAAGGCAGACTGCATTGCTGCAACAGGTCTAGCTAGCTGCTAGACCATAAGAATCATACTATACTTTTTAAATACCCCACAAAATTAAAATTTCCAGCTGGTTTAAAAAGTCTTAAAAGCATTTATGAATTTAGAAATTATACCTTTTAAAATACTTGGAAACGTCTGGAATTTTAATATTTGTATATTTATGAACAAATTAAAAAACGTCGTCATATAGTTCTTGACAAATGCATCAACATTGCATCTTCTGCCATATTTATGTACATATTTGAAGGGACTAACTATCAGAAGACATTAATATTAAAGGACATAACAGCTTTAGAAAGTTGTTTTCCCCTGTTTTACAATGTTGAGGCCTGTGGGAGTTTCCTTCCCTAAAACATTCTCTGACCCATGACCCCTGACCCCCACCCCCCACCCCTGCACCATGACGCGCGTCGAGGAAAATGTGCTGCGGTGTGCATCCGAGTGTTTGAACACAGCTCCAGCTGCAGGACGAACATCTGGAAGCGTTAAAGCTCCCGATGACTGCGGCAGAGTCCGACCCGGCAGCCAATGGCGGACCCGCTTCCCGGACGCTCTCGGCCAATCAGGACGCGGGACCCGAGCAGACGGGCGGTCCGCTGCAGAGTTTTAGGACCAGTGAGAGTCCGGGGGGTGGAAGAGAAGACAGAAAAGAGACTTTTCCAGTGAGGAGCAGAAGCTGAAAGTCTGTCTCTGTCAGTCTTTGCGGAACATTTCACCGAAAGTTCCGACGTTTGAAGGGAAACTGAGTTTTGATCCGTTTTGACGAAAAGGAGAAGACGCAGGTAGGAAAAAGGAAAATGCACACTCATACAGAAAATCACAGTCCAGCTTCTTCATAGAGACAAACGCTGCTTTCTCCTCCTTTTCCTGTCTCCTCTGAACCTTAAAAAGCTGCCGGCAGGACGTTGAGGTGAGGATCTGCCGCGGCTTCTTCCTTCTTTGTCTTATTGCGTTTCAGCTTTTTATTTCTCTGGTGTCTCTGCATCATTTATCAATCAAAACCCGTGTGTAATTGACACTGTGGCTGAAGGTGGCGCTGTTTTCCCGGGTCATATTCTTGTGCGTTTTCCAAAACCGACTGGAAACATCGGATACATCGCTTCCTGTGAGTCAGGATTCTTTTTCCATCACGAAAACTCATTTTCACCACCGTGCCAATAGCTCTGCTGAAATCCATGGCTTTTAGTTTTGTTTTGGGTTTTTTTTTTTTCACCCACATGGAAACATCATCGACGGGGATGAAACATATTTTTCATTCTGAAGCAGAATTTTTTACCTTACATGGACAATGGATGTTTTTCCCCTGGATCTTTCTGGATCCTCCCGCTCTGAAGGAACCCTGCTGTCTAAAAATAGATCCAGAAATATGTGAAAGTAAAAGAAGGATTCGGTTTGTTTTCAATACTGCTACACATTTCATTTAGGCTTGACATTAACATTAATAGAATAGAATAATGCACATTAGCCAGCGTATATCTTTTCATGCAGGTTCAGATCCAACCTTCTCATATAAGACCCAACAATGGTTGGAGTAACTGGTGCAGGTGATTAGTCTGAGTTCAATGAAGGAAGTGTGTCTGTAGATAACGCAAAAGGAAATTTACATATATCAGATTTTCCGTTTTAGTTTACATGCCGGTGTGTTGATATGGGATGCAAATGTTTCTGATCCAACCAGGTGCCCAGATATTTATATTCTTTCAATCCTGCCTGTCTGTCCTGGAGGAGGGATCCCTCCTGTTACTCTTTCTGAGGTTTCTTCCATTTGTCTCCCTGTTGAACGCGTTTTCAGGGAGTTTTTCCTAAGTATGAAGTCAGGGTCTAAGAACAGAAGATGTTGTACAAACTGTAAAAGGTAAATCTGTGATTTTTGGACTATACAAATCCACTGACTTGACTTAATTTGACATGCAAAATATATGAATATGATTGTAGTATATATAAATGTGACCAAGGGTTTGATTATTTGTTCCCCATCAGACAATAAAATGTTGACTAATTAGCATATATGCTAAAGCATGGTCCGCTTTCACACCGGCAAACAAACCAAAATTAGTCCGATTGACATTTCATCAACGTTTATCTTCCTGTAGAATTAAAGGTCAATTCTGAATCATTATGGAGCGACAAGTTTGCACATAGCTACTTCCTTTTATCTTGGTGTATTACACCATTGGCCGTTTTTTGGTCCAATTTGGGATAGCTCATCATTTCAGGCGGAGGAGACGCTCTATTTTCGCCAATGAGGTCATATGGGATGACGGTTGTTCCAAAGACCCTCAAGGTAGCTATGAAATAATTAGCATCCCCTTGTTTGGATGCGGGTTTGTGTTCTTATTAGAGGAACTGCACCAAAGGTTGTCGTTTTGGGACCGTTAGACTCTTGATTTAGTCCACCTGAGTGCAATCAGTGCTTTCACACCAATGGAAACCAATCAAACCGAGCACCTTTGGTTGAAATTGACCATTTGGTGGACACCAAACACCCCAAGAGAGATGATTATTGCACAGATCCGATGAAGATGGTTGCTGTTCATTGGGGTTTTGATGAGTTGAGAGTTTTGATGGACCTGTAGCACCAACCCAGAGGATGACAGGTCAAACATGTGTCATGCTGGTTGGGGTTGAGTCGGATACGCCTTCTGGAGAGGGCGAGAGGCCAGTGGTGGTGGTTTTTGGGCAGAGTTTATGACCCTATGGTCAATGACTGAGTTGTAAATGGCCGCCAACGTCAGGTTTTTCTTTCTGGACGACTTCAAGCGGTTTAGACGCTACTGTGGCGTCTTAAATAGTCACACTCTCTCTCTCTCTCTCCCCACAGGTCGTCCTGACAGACGGAAACCAGAGCATCGTCACAGGTAAGACCGTTTGCTCTCCAGAATAACTCCTACCAGGAAAATGTCCCACACGTAGCAGGATAGGTTTCACCAGCTGAAAGGTCACATTTCTTTGATTGGGGGAAAAAAAAGTAGATTGGGATCGGAATGCATCAGAAGACAAAAAAGGGACTCGTCTGAACCCGACAGTTCCACACACGCCAGCTTCTCCTTTAGCCGTTTTACTCTTTAACTGTTAAAAGCGTTTAGCTGCAGCTGGGGACCGTTTTCTGCAGAGTTCGCAGACTCGCAGGGACAACTTTCCTCCGGCTCGGTCAGCATCTGACACACTCCTGAAAGTATTTGGGCCCGCCGGCCGGTTGGCATGGCAACCGGCCGGAGAAGTCACTGGGTCTGAAGTGTTTGTCTGTGTGTTTAAGGGGGAACCGAGCCTCGGTTTAAGTTGATTTCCCTTGAAAGCCGGTGACCGCAGAAACAACAGGGAGTGGTGGTGGATAACGTATGAGTCACTTCAACTAAACTCTAACTAAACACCACATTAAGTTCCTGGTTTTAAGTTGGTTCTGATCCTTTTGACTTTGATCCTGAACAAATGTAGTTGAAGACACTGTCCCAAAGTTATTTTTCACTTGGGCAAATGCACAAAGACTAAAATGTAGCCGACGTGTTGAATAAAAGTAATAAACGTTTGTTAAACTGTCATTTCTTGTTGGTGCATCCAAGGAAAAACCCTCTAAAAAGTGTAATCCATCATCCCTATTTGTGTGATTTATCACATCCAACCCTCCTTTATGCAGAAGCATCCAGCTGCTCTGAGCCATAATAAACACCTTCTGTAGGTAAATTACATCATTCTCGGCCTAAACTGCTGAATCAGAAAAACACCCCCCCAAAAAAATGATGTAATGTGGCAGGATTGGAAAAAACCGAACATCGAAAATCCAACAAAAACTTCAAAAATCGTTGATTTTTTTCTTTCTTCACTAAAGGGTTTGGGTACTTTTCCTTGTTTAAAGTGAAGCAGAGTTTTTGGACTGTGTGTTTGGGCAGTGTTTATGTGTGTCAGGGGTGAGTCATGTTGTCTGTTCATGGTTAAAACCTCCGCGCTGAGAAAAGAGACTCTGTTAGAAACAAAGACGTGCAGTGAAAGAAGACGTTAACTGTCCAATAAAAGAGATAGAGGCTGAATGAGGTAAAGATAAAGGGATTTCCGCTGATGGAGAAGGCATTTTAGGCCAATTTACATTCTTTACTTTAGAAGATTAAGACAGAATAAGACTGAAGTAATAAAAGCTTCAGTGTCCACATTGTTCACACACACGTTGACAAGCAGATCTGCTGCGGCTTAATCCGGGATTTTTAGGAAGAAAATGTCCAAATTCTCTGGTTCCAGCTTCATCTTCTATAATAACTGATGATCTTTGGGTTGTGGACTGTCGGTCTGGACCAAAAACTACATTTTACACCATTTTATGAACCAAATAACCGTTTCATAAACAGGAGATCAACTGTAAAATGTGAAATTTACAGAGCGAAGGATCGAAGGCGGTGAAATAATGTGACTCATCTTTACTTTTTTTTCTCCTCCACCTTCTTCCTGTGTAGCCAAGGTCCTCTCTCGTCCATCAGAGCCGCCATAAAGAGAAGTAAGTGCTCAATCCTCAGCAAATATGACAAATATGTGTGTAAACTATATATATATCATGCAGATAGCTACTTTCACAGCTTTCTTCGTGCTTGGTCTTACAAAAACTGTCCAAAACCCCCCAAAAAACATCTCTAACTCTTCTTTTTGCAAACCCACTACTCATATTCTTGTCTTCAGCATCATTTCTCCTCAAAAGTCTGTTATATACAGTGTTTTTCTGTATTTCACTCTGCTGTTTTCTGTCTTATCAGCCTCCAACAGGTCAACGTCTCTCTCTGAGACGCCCAGAGACAGAGAGAGAGACAGAGAGAGAGAGCGAGACAGGGAGAGAGACAGAGAGAGAGACAGGCGGTAAGATGCTGCTGGATTATCACCATATTATTCGATTTTAATGGCCTGAACTGGCGAAGAGTCAAAGCCATATTTACCGCTGATGACCTTTACCTGCTGTTTCCTTCCTGTGTGAATCGTCTCATGTTAATGCAAAGAAACAACAGGAAAAAAGGGTGTTTATAGTCAACAAGCAAGTGTGACCTTTAGTGTTTCCAGTAAATAAGCTGCATGTTTCACTGTCAGCAGCGATGTATCACTCTGCCTCATATTCACACGCTTGGATAAATATTCAGAAACGAGAAATGAGTCATTTCAGAGAGCTTGAAATGAGTTTTATTCGATCGTTAAAACACCTGATGACATCTTTGTATACATGTCGGTTCATCTGTCCTCCACTTCCTGTTTTTGGGGATGTGTTGCTAGGCGACCAGAGATCACCATCCTGTCAGCTGAACCACTACCGTCCACGTCCTGGTTTCCTGGAGCTTCTGGAGGATTCCCTCCTCCCCCTCCTCCTGCCGCACAGATCTGGGGACCCACCATCCCCCCAACCATACAGGTGTCAATACATATTAATATAGATCCACCAGGTATCAATACATATTAATATAGATCCACCAGGTATCAATACATATTAATATAGATCCACCAGGTGTCAATACATATTAATATAGATCCACCAGGTATCAATACATATTAATATAGATCCACCAGGTGTCAATACATATTAATATAGATCCACCAGGTGTCAATACATATTAATATAGATCCACCAGGTGTCAATACATATTAATATAGGTCCACGATGCCTCCTTGGAGTCATTTTTAAGAAGAAAATGTCTAAATTCTCTGGTTCCAGCTCCTCATATCTGATTATTTAGTCTTCTATAATAGTGAACTGATGATCTTTGGGCTGGTCTGGATTAAAAAAAGACATTTTAGGTTGAATCTTCAGCTTTTGGGAAACAGTGATCGACATTTTCCACCATTTTATGAACCAAACGACTCATGGATTAATCGTTTCAATAATTGATAGAATAGTTTTTAGTCGCAGTCCTGTTCTCTATTCGTCAGTGTTCTACTTGTCTCCTCCTCAGCCTCCTCCTTCCTATGAGGAGGTGATCAGGGAGAAGACACAGGAGCAGGTTCTCCCTCCCTCTTCCTCCTCCCCCCCCTCCTCCTCCTCCTCCTCTTCATCTCGTCCGGTTTCTACGACAACCATCGCCACGCAGACCGACCCCGGAGCTGCTCCCGATCCTCCTGGTGAGCGTCTGTTTCCGTGTTTCACCTCTTTTGCGCCTCATTCTTTGATCTGTGATTAACTAATTTATTTATTTATTTATTTATTTCAGTGAAAAGACCGGTCCGCCCCCCTCGTCCTCCGAAACTGTCGCACGTCGAAGACCTCGCCGCCGCCGTCGCTCTGACCTCGACCTGCGGCGCCCAAACCGACCGATGGGATCCGCCTCTCGCCACTGTTGACACGGCAACCGCCTCCTCCCATGCCCCGTCGGAACGTCCCAGGCCACGCCCCCGCTCCAGGCTCGCCGGCGAGGTCAAAGTTCAGACCCTGGTGAAGCTGCGGGACGATGGTTTAGCCACGCTCGCCGCGCGCGCAGGAAGTGACACGTCCGACCGGGAACCGAGCCAAGGGAGATACCTGCAGGAGCTGCTCGAGGCCTTCAGCTCCGACGACTGGGGCTTCCCCGATCGCCATAGCGACAGCCAATCGGAGGACGAAGGGGAGGACGACGACGACATGGCGACTCTGAAAGCGAGGATACAAGCCTTTGAGCAGCAGCAGCAGGTGGCTGACGGAGGCTGCGCTGACGGTAACCGCGGCAACGAGACTACGGTCGAGGGGGCTGCCGTCGCTAAACGACCCGAACCCCGCCCGCGCCCTCGTCTCCAGGGGCAACCGGCTAAACCCCTCCCCCCCACGGTCGCTCCGAAACCCAAAACTTTCTCGCATGCCCCGAAACCATCCAGCAAAGGATTCTGGGAGGACGGGCTCACGTCAGCAGCGGCGGTGGACTCCGGTAGCGCCGAGGTTCCCGCTGGTCCCCTGAAACCCGCTCCCCACAAAAACCAGGAAAACCCCTCCGTGGCGCCCAAACCCCTGGCTGCCGTGGAGACGCCGTCCCCCGTCCCCGCCCCCAGGCCCCCGCCACCCAAACTCACCCCAGCCGCAAGCGAGACCACAAAACCCCCGCCCAGACCCCCCGTCGCCCCCAGGGCCAGCATG